>JAFIRS010001325.1:0-385631 GCA_018342105.1 Gonioctena quinquepunctata | reverse complement strand
GATGCGTGATGCGTGATGCGTGATGCGTGATGCGTGATGCGTGATGTGATGCGTGATGCGTGATTTGTGATTGTGTTTGGTGATTGTGATTGTGCTGATTGTGTGTTTGGTTGATGGTGATGTGATGGTGATTGTGATCGGGTGATGGTGATGCGTATGCTGATGGTGATGCGTGATATGTGATATGTGATATGTGATATGTGATATGTGATATGTGATATGTGATATGTGATATGTGTTATGTGATATGTGATATGTGATATGTGATATGTGATATGTGATATGTGATATGTGATATGTGATATGTGATATGTGATATGTGATATGTGATATGTGATATGTGATATGTGATATGTGATATGTGATATGTGATATGTGATATGTGATATGTGATATGTGATATGTGATATGTGATATGTGATATGTGATATGTGATATGTGATATGTGATATGTGATATGTGATATGTGATATGTGATATGTGATATGTGATATGTGATATGTGATATGTGATATGTGATATGTGATATGTGATATGTGATATGTGATATGTGATATGTGATATGATATGATATGATATGATATGATATGATAGATATATGATATGATATGATATGATATGATATGATATGATATGATATGATATGATATGATATGATATGATATGATATATGATATGATATTATATGATATGATATATGATATGATATATGATATGATATATGATATGATATATGATATGATATATGATATGATATATGATATGATATATGATATGATATATGATATGATATATGATATGATATATGATATGATATATGATATGATATATGATATGATATATGATATGATATATGATATGATATATGATATGATATATGATATGATATATGATATGATATATGATATGATATATGATATGATATATGATATGATATATGATATGATATATGATATGATATATGATATGATATGATATGATATGATATGATATGATATGATATGATATGATATGATATGATATGATATGATATGATATGATATGATATGATATGAAAGACAAAGAGGAATACTTACTGGCTACAGTGTTCAAGGTGGCAGAAGTCGAACCTATCATTCGTGTTATAGAAAACGAATTGGCAGATGAGAGTGATTTTCCCTCAACATCAAATCCAACTTCTATGCTGGCAGATCAAGTTGAAGAGGATGGATTGAACTATTTGTCAGGATGGTTGGCTCGGAAGTTCAATGAAACTTATCCAGAAATGGGAGATTATACTTACATGTTAAAACATGGAGAACATTCGTATCAGAAACCATCATGGGTTAATATTATGGAGGCCTGACAGAACCCTCTGATAAACTTCAGAAGAATATCAGAATTTTAGAAATGCATTTTGAGAAAATTAATAAAAGGCGCTTCTTCTCTAAGAGATTTATTTTTGAAATAATGTTTTTGAAATTGAAAAATGTTGGTTTGCCTGAAGAGATTACACAGGCCTTTTTACGACAAAGAATATTCATAAGGGTGAAGAAACTTTATCAAATGATAAAATTCAAAGAACTCAAGAAGAAATGAAAAACCGGAGCCACAACCAAATGAAGAGAAATTGTTAATTAATGCAGTGATTCTAAATTCTGTCAAAATTATATAGTTTATTAAAATGTTAATGATGATTTGTGTATCATTCTAAATTCCATTTTCTCGGTGTATGAGACTTAATTATATGAGCCTTTCCATGTTGAAGCAGTCGCAAGAAATAAACTCTTTCTACAATTGTATTCTGTATTAAACCAGGGAGTGGAGTATTGGGAGCCTCTTGTGGAAAAATATAAATCTTATCAGAAATTTGAATAAATTTTTTCATATGTGGAAGTCATAAACAAAAATTGCTTTCATTGCAGATACAAAAGGATTATTACAATCACATTTCGTTTTCTTTATTCTTGTGCATATTTTCAGATGTCTTTCATTGAAACTTTCAACAAATAAAAAAATTTTTTTTTACTCGACAAATATTTTTCGGAAAAAACATTACTGCAATTTCATATCAGAAGAACAAATACAACTAATGGTGATAGGTACTAGAAAAACTTGACCACGATTCATTCTATTCACGTGTTCTTTTCCGTCATTTTGGGAATGAATGATCTCCAGCATTCGATTTAACGGAATATCCTGACGATTATCGCAAAATTTCAAGAATATTTAAGGATGGAAATATTCCATTTCATACATATAGTTTACCAGATGATAAAAAGTAAAGAGTTGTTTTCAGGGGTGTTCCTGAATTTTTAAATTGTGAGGACATTAAAGACGACCTGATTGCGAAGGGTTTCTTTCCGGAATCTGTGGTTCGAATGCACAAGATGAATAAAGAAAAAAAAACCCTGCCATTTATTCTAGTTTTGGTAAACAAAACACAAAAAAATATATTTCACCTCAACAATATTTTGAATATTTTCGTTTCTAGAGAGCCACAGAGACCAAGAGCTTCACTGTCAAATGAATTGCTGCGCGACTCCCGCGTGTGTTGAATGCGGAGAAAATCATATTTCTCGAGATTGCACTAAGCCCAGACAAGAGAAAGCAACATGTGCTAACTGCAGTGAGGATCACACTGCGAATCACCGGGGATGTCCTAAGTGCCCCCGAGTGACAAGGAGGGTGACCCCCACTGCAAGAAATCAAAATTCTAGATCATTCCAGGCTAATTCGGGAAAAACACAGGCGGGGATCTCGTATGCCACAGCTGCGGGAGGTTACACTTCGCAATCAGTTGGAATCAATCCCTGAATCCCTCATGATATATTGAATGCTCTTGACCAAATGAGAGAGTTATTTGCAAAATTCGCTGAGACTGCTCAAAAGTTCTTGATTGGTTTCAAACACTAATGAGAGAGCCACAGTCTCCGAATTTTATCAAATCAGTTAGCTGGAACTGTAACGGATTTCTCCAAAACAGATTGGAGTTTCGAAAATTTCTTAGAGATAACAATATTGACATCCCATTTCTACAGGAAACCCATCTCAATGGACAGTCCGTTGGAATTCCAAATTGTAAACTATATAGAAATGATCGAATTGGGCGTCGGGGCGGTGGCGTTGCCATATCGGTCAAACGCACCCTCTCTCACGCTCAGTTTGGCATTTCTAATGATAATACTCGTGGTATGGAAGCTGTTGGTATTGTATTACAAACGAGGCGGGGTCCTCTAAGATTGATCAGTGTATACAACCCACCAAATAATCGAATACAGCCAGAGGCACTTGATGTGCTCTTGATGGAGACGGATCAACCTGTTATGGTTGCGGGAGATCTGAACGCCAAGCATGTGCAATGGAGTCGTATATCGAACACGAATGGTCGAGCTTTTTGGCAACAAAGTGATAGATAGGTTTGAATACCAGGTGCTGGCACCTGATGAGCCGACGTTCTTTGGTGGCCCTAGGCCTGATGTACTTGATATTGCGTTGATCAGAAATGTCACCTGGGAATGGGACATTCGCGCTCTCGCCGAGTTGAGCTCGGATCATAACCCAGTGAGGATATCGCTGGGAGGTGATCCTCCCCCTATACAGATCGTCTACGTAAAAAAGTGGACTGGGAGAAATTCATTTCGTTACTGGAGACGGCGTATTGCGCTCCTGAGTGGATTGATTCTCCTCTTGAGTTGGATGAGGCCTTAGCACATTACGAACTCACCATAAAAGATGCACTAGAGGACTCCTCCTCCAGGGAACAGGCTCCAGATTATTATGCTGAATCCCCTATGAGAATTAAAAATCTCATAAGAGAAAGAAATAGAGCCCGAAGGGCATTCCAAAGAAGTCTGTTTTCTGGAGACAGAGACCGGGCAAATCAACTGAACAGGGAAGTTAGAGAATCTGTTGTTGAATTTAGGAACGAACGATTCAGCCAAACTTTAGAAAATTTAGAAAATAACAATCAGCTTTGGAAACTATCCAGAAATTTGAAAACTGAAAAGACTGACCTTCCTCCGATCCATAGTGAGCGCGGAATGTGCTATGACTCTGAGTCCAAAGCTCAAGCTCTTCACGATGGAACGACAATTTCGGCTGAATGAAGGTCCAGACGATGATCTGGATCATGATATTTTGTTGGAAAGTCGAGTTCGTCGAACTTTAAGAGAACCTGACCGCGATGTCATTCATTGTTGGAAGAGCTTGAGGCGTATATAAAGGGATTAAATCCCAAAAAAGCGCCTGGTTGTGATGGAATTTCTAATTTCATCATTAGAAAATTACCGGACAACCAGGTGAAATCCCTTTTGAATATAATAAATAATTCAATTCCCGCAAAGGTGGAGGGATGCCATTGTGGTGATGATTTCGAAAGAAGGACAGAATCCGACTTTTTCGCAAAATCATCGGCCGATTAGTCTGCTCTGTAGTTCAGCCAAACTGGCTGAGAAAACTGTACTGCAGAGGCTTGAGGAAGAAGTTGAAGACAGAAATGTCCTACCAGATGAGCAGTTTGGATTCCGCAAACAGCATTCTATGGAACTTCAGGCTCTGAGACTAGTCGAAAATTTGATTTCCAACTAGAATAACGGTGAAAGTGCTCTCCTCCTTTTATTAGACATAGGCAAGGCTTTCGATAGAGTCTGGCACGGAGGCTTATAACAAAAGCTGATCGATTTACAACTACCTCTGGGCCTAATAAAGTGGATAAAGTATTTTCTCTTTGGGAGGACATTTCAAATAAAGGTGGAACAATCTCTTTCAGAAACGAGGGAGATTGAAGCCGGTGTCCCTCAGGGGGCTCTACTGTCACCTATGCTATACAGCCTTTTCACCAGTGACATATCAAGGAGCGAAAATGTAAAGGTCTCCTTGTATGCTGATGATACAGCTTTACTGGCCACATCAATGGACCATCGAATGGGGATTGTTCATTTGCAGAATGCAATGAATGACCATCAGGAGTAGTACTTGAGGTGAAAAGTAAAGGTGAATCCTGACAAAACGCAGGCGATTTCTTTGGAGCGTAAAAAGCGTGACCCGGAGGGTACTGTGATTGTCTCAGGAAGGGAGATACTATGGTCGACGCAAGTCAAGTATCTTGGTGTAACTATAGATCGTCGGCTCACCTGGTGGCCACACATTGAAATAGTTAATTCCAAAGTCAAGAAGAAAATTACCCAATTGTATCCTTTAATCAATAGAAATAGCAAGCTTTCGCTCAAAAACAAAGTTATGATCTACAAAATGGTGTTCAAACCTACCATTTTGTATGCCTCAGCAGCTTGGGGCCAATCATGCAGAACTAACATTCCTGGAACAGGGGCAAGTTCTGCGTATGATAACGAACGCTCCGTGGTACGTGCGGAACGTTCGGATACTCGAAGATCTCAATCTGCTCCCCATCAAGGAGCATATTAAAGAACGAAACCGGAAGGTATTCGATTATGCGGAGTCGCATGAGAACCCTCTCATAAGAGAAGCCACTGATTATGCTATAGATGACCCCACCCGTTATAAGCGTCCCAGTGTTTCACATCTATCTTCCGTAATTTTTGTCGTAGAATCATGAAATTTTCAGAATTTATAGATACATCACTGCACAAAAAGAGTCATCCTACGTGATTATGCACTGCACGCCAGCAGCGATGGAACCAACCATTTTTCCTGAAAATTATATTAAGGGATTGGTGTTCAGGACACCCGAATTATTATCAATTTACCCGTTTTCTGGAAAATTCTTAGTACTGAAGAACCCGAATTTATCTCAGAAGCACCCCCGTATTGAAAAGGGAAACATTCTCAATTGAATATTGATAGAAAGATTTTTCTGTGAATTGAAAAATCCACGATTAAAATGATTTTATGAACATCCTGTTTATATTTTCAACAAATCACCCCCGTACCTTCCGTAATTCTCGAGGTAGAATCGTGAAATTTGCAGGATCCATGAATATACTAGGAATGTACTCACTGACCAAGAGGAGTACCTCTAAGAGATATTCACGCTGGGTGCTATGAGAAATTCGGTTTATTCAGGACTGAACATTTTTGAGGAAACAGGTATATTAGTAACAATTTGGGGATGCTGAATACGAATCCGAAGGAATTTTAGGACTATTTTGCTCCTTGGTATATCACGTAGGATTTCCCCTTTTGCGCAGAGAGTTTATTTCATCCCTGTAGTTCATTGCCATCCTGGAGTTCATTACCACCCAAGGAGTTTATCATCATCCCCGGAGTTTATTGTTTTTTCCGGAGTTTTAAGTGCATTTCCGAGGATTTCTTGATGTTCCGCTTTCGTAAGTTCAATACTTCTCAGGTGTTCATATGTATTGATTCGTAATAGTTGCTAACACAGCGTTAGATAGCGCATCGCATTGGCTGCACGGAATACCTGTTCTTCCTTCGAGACAGTTGAGTATACTGCGAATAAAATAACTTCAAACTTCGCTTTTAGGCCTTCTGGCTAAGTTGACGGCTATGTTTCGATCAACATGGATATTAATAGGTTATTAGATAAATATCAAATTTCTCATCCAATTAATCATTCCATGAAAAATCCAAACCCTACCGTTATTTGATTAATTCGGCATATGTAAAAGACAATGGAATGCTTTTAAAAGGATAATACAGTAATTACAAATTCATTCATTTATTTAACTTCCATGGAAGGTGCATTTGTCCATTTATAATCTCACAAGAAACTGCTGCTTTGCGAAATCACTTTGTGGGTGTCTGTGAAACCTATGAAACATACAGTTCGTGACTTCCTGGGTACTTACTGGCGATGTGCGTGTTTGTGGACATTGAGCACTCGCCTATGATCACTGCTGCCCCTTTTTTGTATCCACAACTCCTTGCAACTTCTATGCGATCGACTCTGGTTCACTGGGCAGTGAATCGGTGTTTGGATCATCAGGCAGAAGTATACGACTATGCAAGGACAGCTCGTTGGGAATCCACGAAACAGTTCGGAAGAGGTTTATACTGGCAAGTGACAGGAGGAAAGCTCGTTATGATTCGATAGCTTATTCAGGAGGATTCAGAGAAGGTTAAGCTGAATAACCCACGTAAAAAAAAGGCGTATCCCCAAAACTGGCCCCGTTTTGGGTAGGACCCCACAAGGTGAAAGAGAGAATCAATGACGTGTTTAACAGAATCCAGCGCAGCTCGAAAGATTGATAAACCAAGGATTTTCGATCGAGACGATCAAAATTAGAGGGTGGCAGTGTTACAATATTAGTAGACTACACCTCTGCGTTGTTGGCTATAAGTGAGATGTTATTTATGCGGAAAACACCGTTGACCTAGATTCTCCAAGCAAATGATCTGGAAAATCCGATCACCTCATCGAATGATGCCGATGCATTCAAGAAGGCAAGAACGAGGATATATAAGTCGTACGCATCACGAGAAACAAAGTTATTCATATTCGCAAGGTTGGGGTGAATTTTGATTTATTGCAGTGCGATCGAGTATTGTATTGTCAGATTGAGTGTGTTGTGTTTTCAAAGTTGAATAAACAGACATGAATTCATTCAAGTATTGTTTCAATGAATAAAAACGAACCCAGTTTCGTAACAATATGGTTATCATAAAACATGATTTTCTTCCTTCCTCACATTGATAACTGGGACGTGTGATGGAAATACACCCTAGAACCGTAAAAACCCTTCAAGGGTATATGAATGCCATTGTATTTTAGGTACGCGGCATGTTCTGTCTCCAACCCTTTCCGTTCATATTATTATTTTTGTCCGATGATATCCGCCCTATCCGTCACTTTAAAATAAACCGCGAAAGTGACTATGTTTTCTGGAGGATTAAATATTTGCTCAAATCTTGCATAATTGGATGAATGAGACTGTATTGTTGTCGTTTCCCCAAAAGAGATCGCACCTGATCGCTCCTAAATCTGTCTTTGTTCCGAATTATTGTGTGATCTGAAAAGCGTATCGCTGGTCAGCTAATGAATCCTCGTCATTTTGAAGAAGTTGAGGAAACCAGTCTTGCTTCAATTCCCCGATATTTTTGTTGGTTGCCCGGCAAAGAATCAATTAGCGACAATTCTTAACTATCCCAAATCTTCAAACAATTTGAACATAGAGCTAGACAACCTCAAAATTATCTGTCTTGGTTGAATAGTATTAAGCTGATGGATGGTTTAAGGCTACCAAAAATCTGATACCGGTGTCTCGAACAATCAATTGCGGTAGAAACAAAATACAAATGAATTCTCCAGATTACCCTCAATCAAGCGAGACAAGGAGCTTCTGGGCAGAACTCAGAAAAAGAGAATTCCAAGAAAATGCGCATTATAAATCATAAATGATCACAATAGATTGTCCAATTCTCCTATGCCTTACCTGAACCATTCATTTCCCGTTCGCAATGGTATGCGCTACTCAAATCTACCATTATATACAAGTATAACTGGACTAATTGCTCAACTTGGTATGTCATAGAAACCAACTGGAATTGTTTACCATTATCGTATTACTTTATAAAATCATCAAGTAAAATAATTGATATATCTAACTTGGCTAACAACATTAACTGAGCGCCGATTTGAGAAGCGAATAAATATATATATATAATATATATATATATATATATATATATATATATATATATATATATTGTTATGTTTTGATAAATTGAAAAATCTAAATTGTTTTTATATACTAAGATAGCTAATAATTTTCGTTATTCTTTATGAACCAAATTGATATGATATAGATAGATATTTTTGCCCTGTATAATAATTTGTATGTGGTAATAATAATTGCCAACGAACGTCACTGTTCTCTCGTCACGTAGCTGACAATTGTTATTCCTTTTCTCACCACAGCTAGCACAGTTGGTACGCCCTCATCTCAGATAGCCGGTTCAAAGCAATTTAGCCACTACTTGATATGTCAAACTCAAGTTATTCAATGATCGTAGGTATGTTTGTTGATCATTGTGAAAGAACAAATAACAAAATATCAAAAAACAATTATCTCCTTTATTCAGGAAGACTTAAGTTTACCTGGCCTACGAGAAATAACGTATACTAATGGGAATATACAAATATTCACGGATAATCATAAAATTGAAATCATGGATAGATAAACAGAACCTCACTTTTTCCGTGAGAGTAAAGTTTTCTGTTATTGTTCGAAATAAGGTTGTTCAATCTTTTTCACCCATTAATTCATTTATCTTTTGTATTGTTATTATCTTTAATTGGAGAGAAACGTATTTCATTTTTATAGTATTAGTAGCATTGTATTTCATTATTGCCTTTCAAATCTACCGCGTATATCATGTTGAAAATCGCACAAATCCAATCGCTCACTCTGGTGAGGAACCGAAGGAAAACCAGTTGAACGAAAGACTCCGCACGAATAGTGAGTGATTTAAAATTCGCTGTTTTTTAACGCTTTCGCTATTTTCAATCCGCAAAGGCAACGCTTGCTGCTAATTCCGCTACACGCTTACGCAACCTATATACAGTCCACATCGAAGAAGAGTTGGAAGTCGCCTAGAAGAGGGATCAAGGTGAGTGCATTTTCAACTGACGATTTTCTTCTCTTAATTGAACCATAACTTACGCGACAAAGGTGAAATAAAGTTCTTCAGATGTGAAATACGTTATTGGTGAAATAGTTCAGGAACGGAAGAGCACTATTAAAGTTTTATACCTGGTTGGAACTGTTGGTGTTCTAATTATACCATGAAACAGGATGTCTCCTCTCTCCAATCGCTGCCAGGACTGCAATATCATGAATCAGGAACTATATAGATGCGGAAATCAGCATTTGGATCCGTGGATATGTTATCATTGAGGTAATTTTGGTTTTGTTTACCAAATGATGGGATTATTCCAATTTTCTTTTAGTGAAGTTTTTGCGTGGCATCCGCTTGGAAATTTTTTTTCGGTCTCCTTGAAGCTTTGTTTTTCTATCGCTTAGCTACATCTTTTTCTCCTTGTTTTTTCATTTGAATTTTTGAATTGGTGCACTAAATTGTCACTTTTCACTGTTTATTTATATTGCATAATTTATATATATAATTATTTTTCCACTCTTATCATTATGTACAAATTTCAATAATAATTGCTTCTGATACCATCCCATTGCTAATCTCTCACAATTTCCAATTTTACACCTGACCATCTATTCCCTGATTGGCTATTTTCATAAAGACATTTGCTGTTCTATCATTGGCTACTTTTTGTGAGCTACAATTTCATATACTGTATGTTTCAAATTTATAAATGTGTTGATTCCTTTTTATTCATGAAAATTTTGTAAATTTAGACTTTTTATTGTCTTTTGAGCAATTATGAGTTATAATAATTTTGACAGTGTATGAAATTGATTGTTTTATAGTAATTTGACATTTTTATCTATCCATATTCTACCTAGGCTCACAATATACATAGAATTTCAAAAGTTATTCACAAACAAACTTATATATATATATATATATATATATATATATATGAAAAAGGAATTTGTGGCATAATGGGCAGATTATTAAATTAAAGAAAAAAAGCATCCTCATGCGGGACTCGAACCCACAACCCTATGCTTTCCGGACATACGCTCTTACCATTGAGCTATCGAGGCTATAAGAATCGACACACACTCGCGAACACTTTACTCCCTTGATTTAATGTGAATGTTGGGATGAATCGAAAATCGAACGTACTTATCAATGGCCGTCGAGACCCGATACCTATTCACCCCAACATCATCGTCGAATTGACGATTTCAGTAGAAGATCTAGGAGGATGATCTCCAACCACTGATGAGATTAATCCAAATTTAATTGAAAAAGGAATTTGTTGCATAATGGACAGATTATTGAATTAAAGAAAAAAAGCATCCTCAAGCGGGCCTCGAACCCACAACCCTATGCTTTCCGGACATACGCTCTAACCGTTGAGCTATCGAGGTTATAAGAATCGACACACACTCGCGAACACTTTACTCCCATAATTCAATGTGCATGTTGGAAGGAATCGAAAATCGAACGTACTTATCAATGGCCATCGAGACCCGATACCTATTCACCCCAACATCATCGTCGGATTGACGATTTCAGTAGAAGATCTAGGAAGATGATCTCCAACCACTGATTAGATTTAGCCAAATATATAATGTGAAAGTGGGAAATTATTGTCCGAGAGAAATTATGAAAAAAGAATTTGTGGCATTTTGGACAGATTAATAAATTAAAGATGTTGGGGTGAATAGGTATCGCGTCTCGGCGGCCATTGATAAGTACGTTCGATTTCCGATTCATTCCAACATTCACATTAAATTGAGGAAGTGAAGTGTTCACGAGTGTGTGTCGATTCTTATAGCCTCGATAGCTCATTGGTAAGAGCGTATGAACGGAAAGCATAGGGTTGTGGGTTCGAGTCCCGCTTGAGGATGCTTTTTTTCTTTGATTTAATAATCTGTCCATTATGCCACAAAATCCTTTTTCATAATTTCTCTCGGATAATAATTTCCCACTTTCACATTATATATTTGGCTGAATCTCATCAATAGTTGGAGATCATCTTCCTAGATCTTCTACTGAAATCGTCAATTCGATGATGATGTTGGGGTGAATAGGTATCGGGTAATTCGTTTTCGATTCATTCCAATTAAGTAAGTGTTCCGAGTGTGTGTCGATTCTTATAGCCTCGATAGCTCAATGGTAAGAGCGTATGTCCGGAAAGCATTGGGTTGTGGGTTCGAGTCCCGCTTGAGGATGCTTTTTTTCTTCAATTTAATAATCTGTCCATTATGCCACAAATTCCTTTTTCATAATTTCTCTCGGACAATAATTTCCCACTTTCACATTATATATTTGGCCTAATCTTATCAGTGGTTGGAGATCATCTTCCTAGATCTCCTACTGAAATCGTCAATTCGACGATGATGTTGGGGTGAATAGGTATCGGGTCTCGACGGCCATTGATAAGTACGTTCGATTTTCGATTCATTCCAACATTCACATTAAATTAAGGAAGTAAAGTGTTCGCGAGTGTGTGTCGATTCTTACAGCCTCAATAGCTCAATATATATATATATATATATATATATATATATATATATATATATATATATATATATATATATATATATATATTTATTCGCTCCTCAAATCGGCGCTCAGTTTATGTTGTTAGCCAAATTAGATATATCAATTATTTCACTTGATGATTTGATAAAGTAATACGATGATGGTAAACAATTCCAGTTGGTTTTCTATGACATACCCAGTTGAGCAATTAGTCCAGTTATACTTGTATATAATGGTAGATTTGAGTAGCGCATACCATTGCGAACGGGAAATAAATGGTTCAGGTAAGGCACAGGAGAATTGGAGAATCTATTGTGATCATTTATGATTTATAATGCGCATTTTCTTGGAATTCTCATTTTCTGAGTTCTGCCCAGAAGCTCCTTGTCTGAGGTAATCTGGTGAATTCATTTGTATTTTGTCTCTACCGCAATTGATTGTTAGAGACACCGGTATCAGATTTTTGGTAGCCTTAAACCATCCATCATCTTAATACTATTCAACCAAGACAGATCATTTTGAGGTTGAGGTATTTCATATTAAATCAAGGAAGTAAAGTGTTCGCGAGTGTGTGTCGATTCTTATAGCCTCGATAGCTCAATGGTAAGAGCGTATGTCCGGAAAGCATAGGGTTGTGGGTTCGAGTCCCGCTTGAGGATGCTTTTTCTCTTTAATCTGATAATCTGTCCATTATGCAACAAATTCCTCTTTCATAATTTCTGTCGGACAATAATTTCCCACTTTAACATTATATATATATATATATATATATATATATATATATATACATATATATATATATATATATATACAGGGTAGGGCACCCCATACGATTGATTCTCATAAAAATATCAATAACTCGAGAACGGTTATAGTTAGGTACATAGTACCATATGAAATCATTGTTTTTTCCTGACCCATTCAAAAGTGTAACGAAATACAGGGTGTTCCATTTAAAAAAACAAAACTTTGATATGTCACACTTTTTTGAGCCACCCTGTAGACTCCAAAATAATTTCCTTTCGCAGCCTTAATCAATATACATATAATGAAACGGAGAAATTTCCGAAAAAAAAAAATTATTGGTTTGGTTAACAGGGACCGTGTCGTATGGGGTGCCCCACCCTGTATATATTTTCGTTAGTTTCCTGACCACCTATATATTTCCTTCAATTTCTCGGAATAAAGGTCTGATTCAGTCAATTCATATAATTTCTTTTAACGACGTTTCGACATGGTATTTTTCATCATCAGGTTAAGACAAATTTATTTTATTTGCATTTCTGCGTTTGCATCGTACGTATTGTAGGTGTGTGACTTCCCGATAACTTCGACTTCGAAGTCACACAATAACGTTCGTATGATGCTAACGCAGAAATTCAAATAAAATGAATTTGTTTCAACCTGATGATGACAAATACCATGTCGAAACGTTGTTGAAAGAAATTATATGAATTGACTGATTCAGACCTTTTTTCCGAGAAATTGAAGAAAATATATATATATATATATATATATATACAGTATCAATTGTCTATATTCTCCTCTTGCTAATACTAACACATTTTGAAAATTTTCTATTTTATTAAAACTCACTGTACTACTGAGAAGAAAAACAAACGTTAATACCATAAACGTTCTATATATCCATCTGCTATGCACTCCACTAAAAGAGCCGATTCGAAACGAAGGGGATGGATCAAAACAAATACATATTCTGCAATAATTAATGATATTTATTGCCTGAACTTCAGAATACATTTTACATTTGGGGAAAAATGAATAATTGATAACAGCAGTATTTTCGAATCATCTTACTGATGTTTCCTGCTTGTTGGAACATACTCATAAGCGGGTTCTCCACCTTCAACCACCCATATGGTTCCGTTGGGGGCATTTTCAATAACTTTAATCATCTCCTTGCCAACATGATCAGGTCTGAAACAATGTAATTATTTCCATCAAAATGTTAACCCAAAAACTATATTTTTTAGCAGAAGCAAGCAATTAATTCTATTGGATTCATGGACATCCAGAATTGATAAAATATTTCGAGAGTATTTTTTTGAGCTATTATAGACCGATCAACAAAACCATGGATTATGTTGCGAATGGAGGATTCAAAGAGTTTTTAGGGGTATCCACATCCACTTTTTTATATCTACCATATAATTTTTTTTTTAATCAATCCACATAACAATTGAACTAAGCTGTGTCAGGTGATTTCGTATGGTAACCAAATATTTGCTATAACAATCAAGGTATGTCATCAAAACGTTAAAGTTTCAAGTCGAATGCCTCAATCTGCCTACTCCTAGATTGTGGTCACTTAGGTGGGGTTCAGGATTTTGTAACTCCACACCGGGGTCTCAGTTCGCGGTTCAACCCGAATTTTCAATATTCAGAATAATCATGACCTCAAAAACCTATCCGAACACAATACATATATATATATATATATATATATATATATATATATATATATATAGATGAAGAGAAATTTGTTACGAATCCAAGAGAGTCCACCATCCGCCAACAGCTGTTTCATGGTTTCCCAATCATCGGGACGGCTCGTGGTATCTTTCAAATTCGTATCAAATATCTCGTAGTGCTAATACCTACCGGCAAGTACGAAAATGTGAAATGCATCAAATTATAGATAGTGACACCTATAATCTGTGCGGTGAAGCTTGGACCTGATGTCGTGGAATTTTAATGGCACGAAATTTCGTGAACATTAATAGGTCACCAACAGATGTCAGCATAGGCCAACCCACGACACCAATAGTCGTACTCCTAGTGCGTTCAGAGTAACGCAAAACAAATAACTAGATAAAGATAAATTTGTTACGAATCCAAGAGAGTCCACTATCCGCCAACAGCTGTTTCATGGTTTCCCAATCATCAGGACGGCTTGTGGTCTCTTTCAAATTCGTATCAAATATCTCGTAGTGCTAATACCCACCGGCAAGTACGAACATGTGAAAAGCATCAAATTATAGATAGTGACACCTATAATCTGTGCGGGGAAGCTTGGACCTAATGTGGAATTTTAATGGCACGAAATTTCGTGCACATTAATAGGTCACCACATTAGGTCTAAGCTTCACCGCACAGATTATAGGTGTCACTATCTATAATTTGATGCTTTTCATATATATATATATATATATATATATATATATATATATATATATATATATGAAATATATAGATACACAAATATTTCAACTATTTTTGGATTCTGGGGACTATGATCAGTGGAGATAAATCAAAATTCATCTGAAAGTCTTGTTGTGATGACGGGACCAATAGGTAGTATTGATTGAATTGATAAACTTAACAAACATTTTAATTTAAAAAATGTACAGTTTGAAAATAGGACCTTGTTAATCATACAGCGAAATCATTATTTCGTTTTACATTCGTACAAATAAAGGCCTCAGAATTCAGATATAACTCCCGCCAATCAGGAAATAATGATATTGAGCGTGACTGAAGTTTGGTCTGGTGGCAATGATGCCAACTGAAGTTCAATTCATATCAGCTTCAACAAATCAGGTATGAAAGCAACCTCCATCAAACCAGAGAACTTCGAGCTGAGAACACTACGACCAGCTCATGGGAGTAAGCAGAACGTCACTATAATAACATCGGAAATAGCCGCTGAGAAGTTAACTCAACTGAAAATTGGGTGGACTGATTGCAAAATAATGGAAAGCCAGAAGGACTTGAAATGTTTCAAATGATGGCAGTATGGTCATGTCAAGGCACAATGCACTAGCCCAAACAGAAAAAAGCTGAGTCTGAACTGTGGAAAGGATTGACATAAACCCGCCTCGTGCAAAAACGAAGCATATTGCGTACATTGCAGTCAAGAGGGCCATCAGTCAGGCAACTTGAAATGTGATAGGAACCCAAAGGTGATGAAGAAGACACCACTAGAATACACAGACCATACTGAGAATCCTTCATATAAACACGAATAGAAGTCGCCCAGCTCATGACATGGGCTTTGCAACCGCAAGGGACCTTAACGCAGATATCCTTGTAATAAGCGAATCGAATCGAATCGCCATAAGATGTAGAAAATATTGGGAATATCACCCAGCCATAAAAGTACTGGGTCGAAACATAACTAAGGCCAGGGCACGGTCCAGACTTCACATACGTCACCACAACACTCTGTACAATATATAGTTTTTATTCCTCGGATATCTGGAAAATACCCTCTTCAGAATCGAAAGGCGAATCATATTCAATAACGAAAGTGCCATTATAGCTGGTGCCTTTAATGCCTAATCCCCGCAATGGGGCATTGATGTTACTGACAGACGAGGACAAATATCAATCGATTGGGTCGTCGTCAATGAACTAGTGGTAGCAAACCAAGGAAATAAACCCACATTCCAGAGGCAGTACTTCGGATCAACATTGGATCTTACCATTCACTTAGCAACTGAGGACATTGAAACTTATATAACGTTCTGAAAATAAGCGATAAAGAAACCCTGAGCGATCATAACTATATCTTATGTGACATTGCAAGCAAAAGGAGGTCTGCCAATCGAGAAAGTACAAATTGAGTTTGGCAAGTAAAGTAACCGGCCCAACAGAGTCTGCAGCTCGCCCTGGAAGAAATCTGTTATAAACTATGTCAAAAAAGGGGAGTCACTAGACTTAAACAACTAGTTTACTAGTGGTCAGAGCAAATCGCAGATATTCGTTAGGAGTGTGTGAAAAAGAGGAGGATATACTATGATAGGAGAGATCGTGCCGAAGAAAATCGCCAAAACTGGCGAAAAGATCATGTTGGGAAGCACTCTGTGATGAAAAGGGAAACATTCTCAATTGAATATTGAATAGAAAGATTTTTCTGTGAATTGAAAAATCCCCGATAAAAATGAAGTTATTTTCTGTGAATGTCTAACAGAAAACAACTACTTCCCCAGCTAAAGCCACGCTGAACATTGAACTACCCTAACTCAAAAAAAAATATCTGAAATTGGAAATTTGCATTTTTATCCAGATAGTTATTTGATTTTCTATTCCACAAAAGGTTATCTTGACGATAGAAGATGGTGACTAAAGTTTATCTTTTAGTCGCAGATGATTCCACATCTGATTTGATGAACCTCCTGTTCATATTTTCAACGAATCACTCTGTGATGATATTGATTGTGATATCTGGGGAGATGGCTACAAAATAGTCACCAAAAGATTTTTGGCTTTCATCCGAGGCCCATGCTCAAGATGGAAATGATGCAGGAAGTAGTGAAGTGTCTTTTCCCAGTCCACCAGAAAGTAATTTCACATTGGTAGAGCTGAAAATATCTTGCCAAAAACTCAAGAACAGTAAAGCACCAAGACCTGGCCAAATACCTCCAGAAATAATCGAAGTTGTGGCAACGAAAAGACCAGAACTTGTACTGGCCATATACAATAACCTGGCAGCCAGAGCCACTTTTCCTGAGGTATGGACAACCTCGCAGCATATCGACCAATATGCTTACTGGACGTAGAGGGTAAGCTGTATGAACACCTAATAAGTTTCAACAAGGAGCTCCAGCGAACTAGAGGTCAATCGGCTAGACAGTTTGGTTTCAGAGGAGGGCGGCAAACGGTAGACGCTATAGGAGATATGAAGATCACCAGCAGCCTCTTCGTCCCCGCACCGCAGACTATAGCGGCCGACACACTAGATGTTGGGAACCCGATGAACACTGCATCATGGCAAATAATTCTGGAGAAACTACATGGGAAACTACATAAAATCATTTTTGGTATCATTGCTTCAAACCCGTCAGGAAGGAGAATACTACTTGAACAGAAGACACATCAAAAAGCATCGAAATAAGTAATGGTGTTCCACAAAGGTGATATTGGGTCTGATCACGTGGAAAATTATGTACGATGACTTACTGCGAATGGAACAACCAGAAGGTGTCACATTGATTGGCTTTGCAGATGATGTAATAATGGTAGTGACGGCCAAAAATAAAGAGGTTTTGATGATCACCACAAATGCAGCTCTAGTAAATTGGCTGTAGAAGAATAAGCTCCTTAGGAGACAGAGGCAGAACTCCTCACAACGAAAAGGAAAATATCTCCGATCCACTCCAACATTCAAGAGAGTGTGGCCAAAATCAGTATGGCAATAAAATACCTAAACACTAAATTGGCATTCACGCAGCACTTAACCAAGACCACCGAGAAAACCGAAAAGACCGTAGCGGCCCTGAATAGCCCCATGCATCGAAGTGGCTTCTACTTGCCAATATAGTCCACTCTCAACTGATATATGCCGCAGCAGCGTGGCACACACAAGGAATAACAAGCTCAAATACTGAGCAGAGTACAGCGGCAAATCTGTTTCCGGGTCTGTAGTGCCTACAGAACAGTATCGGCAGAGGGTGTGGGTGTCATTGCTGGAATTCTTCCAATAGAGTTCCAAATTCAAGGCAGACTTGGAAAATATAATGAAGCTCCTAGAACAAGAACCAACGATAACCTCCTGATCCGATGGCAGCCCAATTGGAATCAGGGGAGGTATGGGCGTTGGACCTGGAGTCTCGTCCCAGATATTCGATGGCTGAACAGACCCTACGGAGAAGTCGATTATTATCTCTCCCAAGCACTCTCTTGTCACGGCTGTTAAAAAAAAACTCTTCGAGCGAGGTAAAGTAGAATCGAAAGAATGTATTTATTGCCAAAGGGTGGACGACGTAGCACTTACATTGTTTATGTGTCTAAATGGGGGGAGACGCGAAACAGTTTGAGAGAACTGACAACAAGACATTTAACGCAGTCAATCTGATGGAAAGCTTGTTGGAATCTGGAGAAAGTTGGAGGAAATCTTGATGGACAGCCTTCACACTGGTGTAGTGCGCGAGCAGATACGGTGTGAAGAGCGAGGAATATGGAGAAGGGGTTTCAGCTGGTAGGAATCTGGCACTACCTCCTTATGCAAAATTTCCCCACAGTCAAACAAAAATCAAGCCCGAATTATTTCACATGAGAATACCGGATTCGTATTCTTAATGGAAATGGAAAGATTCAAAAAAGATAGGAATACCTGATTTTCACATTCTCTTCTCGTATTTTGAATATGCAGTGAGGAAAATTTTAAACTTTTCATTATTATTTCATCCATTTACACTATAAATCTATCCAGCTTCAATCTTCAACCATTAGAACTTACTCTTGACTAGGCCAATTCTTTATGTTGTCCTCCAGAGATTTTTGATATATTCCTCCCATATTCCTTTCTGCTATATCGAATATCAGAGGGGTATTGGTAACTCCTGGACAAATAGCGACAAATCGAGTCTTGAGTTGCTCGTAAAGAAACGAGTCTCCCCACGATTTAGTCATTCCGACGATAGCATGTTTCGTGCCAGAGTAAATGGGCATGAAGGCGTAAGGCGACAAACCAGCCGATGAACTTATGTTAACGATGACACCTTCAGATCCTTGTTTGTGTTTGGGGAAATATTTTTCAGTTGCTAGAAGAACTCCATGTACTGTACCTTTCTGTAAAGAATATTTCGAACATTAAATGTGCCCAGAGAAAAAGTATAGAGAATAAAGTTTCAACTACACTGTTAAATTTTTTTGTAAAATTACAATGGTTTTATAATGCAACATATGAGTAAATATTAAAAATCAGTGTATTGCCAATACAAAATATAATACAATTCGGGTAATATACCAAGACATGTGGGAAAACTTACTCAAGATGAGTCGTAAGTTTACAATCTTCATGTAACCCTACACGTATTGTAATTTTAGCGAACTGTTGGTCAGTTTCCAATCAACAGTTTTTAAAATTTACAAACATTGTTACTTGATTTATTACATTTTTTGTACAGTTACAAAAATTTGAAACTGAAATTACTCTGAAGTCATTGAAAATTCACAAATACATTCAGTATTTTTATAAGTCTGACTTGAAAATTACATGCTGTATTGTAATTTAACTGGATTTTTTCATTTTTCCTACGCGTTTTGTAATTTTACGAAACTGTTGATCGGTTTCCAGTCGAAAGTTTTCAAAATCTTCAAATATTGTTTGTGATTTGATTTACTACAATTCTTTGTAAAGTTACAAAAATATATTGAAACTGAAATTACACTAAAGTCATTGAAAATTAACAAATATTTTTGGTATTTTGACAACTCTGACTTGGAAATTGTATAATTTATGATAATTTCACTAAAAAATATTATTCCTATGCGTTTTGTAATTTTACCGAACTGTTAATCGGTTTCCAGTCAGAGAAATTTAAAATTTACAAACATTGATTGTGATTTGATTCTCTACTCAGATTTACGCATCAAACGTTGCTAGCCTGTGCGTGTTGGAACTGTGTCTTTTGTTTTCCCGGCTTTTCGGGACAATCGGCGTTGACACCAACTAGACAACGCTGCGATTTCGTTACTAGAAATTACTGTTTAGTGTTACTTGAATTAGTGAAGCGTTTGGTTATTTTACAGTGCACAAAAAGCAAGCAACTTTTAAATAGTAAATTTTTCACAATTCTCATTGTTCAAACATGTGTTGATAAAAAATCAATCACCTATTCAACCCAGCAAACATGAATGAGCGGTAACTAGACGGGCCGTTGCTGTTAACTGCGGTCAGATGTCGGCAACACCGATGTCGGTAAATAATTGGAATGATATCAATTTTGCCGCTTTGGCTGAACATACGCATATTTTATTATGGATGTTTTGAATTCAGCCAGAAATTACCTGTTAAAGATTTGCGATAATCGCACCGATGTCGTTTTGACACAGTATGTGACATAACGCGCCACTCCACTGCGACCTCTGTAATGAAAATGCAACATTGGCATTACTGAATATCGCGTTGGCCCTACTGCTGATTACGTGTAGGATGTCAAGTCGCGTATTTTCTTTTGTCTGGTCATTGTCATTGTGGTTTATGATCATGAAAAATAATCACAGTGACGAGAGACGGGAATTTTTTCAGATTTGTGTGTTGTCATTCTATCTATTGGGTGAAATATTTTTCCAGGCCAGTTTGAAATGCAATATCTGGGAAACCATTTGAGATACAATAAAAATGGTTGAAATGGAGAAAAAGTTGTCTGTTTAGGTAAATAGGAAAAATCTGGCTCTACAGTTTCAGAAATCCTCTACAATTAGTGGCTTCAGAGAGTGTCAGAAACAGTAAATTGTATATATCTAGTCCATGAATCAATCGATTCTGAATGTTTTGTGACTTTATTGTGTATAATAATGACCTATCTTCCTGACCTAATTTCACTGTTTTCAAAGATATAATGCTAGATTGTTCTAAGGCGCTTATATGGGCCATTTTGTTTTCATTGAAATCCCAACAGTGGAATAACGCGGTTGATTAGTAGGATACCCGCAATCGCACCATAATATGTACCATGCATCTTAACTCTGTCTAACCGCTGAAGTCCCGCTATGTATTAAAGCGGGTGGTAGTCTGGAGGCCTACTGGTGGCAGTCGCGACACGGGCTAGCCGGGCCGACGACGTATCATGATTATGGCCCGCTTATGTTGTCTGACGGCTGTTTTAAAAGTGCCTCTAGAGGCCCACGTGTAACATGTTTGCTGGGAAGGTTATACTTCGCTGACCTTCAGAATAAGAAGTTTGGTATAGGCCCGCGCGGACTGCGATAGCACTGGTTTCATCTCTAGAACCAGTCATTTCTAACGAGACTATACTCACTTCGCGCGATCGTACACACAAAATCAAGGATTTTGGCCGTCCTAGAAGGCTGGCAACTCAGCGTGGCCACATTTGGTAGATTTCTACTTTTTTAGTAGATTCAAGGCATTTTTCCGAAAATTTCAGTGGGTAATTTTTTCTTAGTAGATTTTGTTAGATTTTCATTCTGTTGTCGTTGGTTGATTCTATATATATTTTATTATGTTTGTTTCGCGTTCTTTTCAACCCTTTCTCAGTTATTAGGTTTCATATTCTACATTTCAGAAGTGGCAACCTCGCATTTCACTTGACATTCAGTAGAAGTAGAACAGCGGAGCGCGGTAAAATTCGAATAAAAAAATACGATTACGATTATAACGAAACAAACGAAAGGACAACACGCCGCGCAAACAAATAAATGTCGCCGGTCGTCAGTCGTCACCACCGCTGTTTTTCTGTTTCCGGAAGGTTAGGGGTTTTTTATTATATTTTTATAACGTGGTTTGTTTAGTTTGCGTCGCAGATCATATTAAAGCGAAAATATGACCAATCTTTTCGTTCGAAATGGGAACAAAATCCACTAGTTTCTGCTTGGTTGTGCAAAGCACAAGATGGTTGCAGATCCTGCAATGTTAAAATAATGTCGTGAATGGCTTCACTGATGGATCACGAGGCAGCATAAAGCATAAAGAAAGCCTTATTGTATATTCTGGAAGCTCCCAGGTTTCTCTTCTCTCAAAACGTTTATTACTCGATATTTTAGAAGTGGCAACCTTGCATTTTTCGACACTCGGTCATGAAACCGCGAACAGCGGTAAAATACAACAACGCGCAACCGCAACCTCTGCAACGCACTCACTCAACGCAGTGTGCACTGTGGGCCGTGCTGACTGCTGACTGCTGACTTACTGACGGCCACGGTCAGTCAGATGTAAGATTGTTGAAATTAAGAATGTCTACATGCGGATTTTAGCGGTCTGCACGAATTAATAATAATACGAATTTATTCAAACGTTAATTCGTGATACAAAGTAATGGTAGAATTTTTGTATATATTTTTTTTTGTCGAATGTTTAATTTGCTGTTCATGTAAAAATACATTATACCTAAAACATATCGAGAAAGATATTCGACAAGGAATCGATGCAATTTGGTCGATTTGCTGCTCAAGTTGTGGTGAACACACTACATCGAATATTTCAAATATAGCCATATGTGAACTGAAACTGAAAAATGCCAATATAATAAATCAATTTTCGTTCGAAATCAAAGGCGGCTGCGTTAATAATGTAACACCCCATAAAAATATCAAAGAAACTATTAAATCATGACAGCTACGATCTAACCGCTAAACCACATCGCCCTTATTACGACGGGATAGTTATTTTTATCTCTATTGAGCCCAAAGGCGCGACTAGGTAATTAACGATTCTTCGACAACGGGGATAAAACATAAACTCGTAAAGATCGCTTCTCAAAGAGACCGCTGTCACATTAATGACCCATTGAATTAACATATCATGGCAGCGTGTCAACTCAAAGGGGTACTCGCCGACCCATAAGTAATATTTTATTGTTTTCGGGCGGTATCGTTTATATACCGAACGCTATATATATATATAAGATTCTCTCTAAAACAGAATCAACTTCATTCAGAACACAGTCGTTGATCGAGAGTCAGTACAGAGCTAGTTCTGCTTCATTATGAAGCGAGTAGAAGTAAAGTTTAATTTCAATTAGAGAAGATGAAGTCTCATCTTCCTACGCTAAGTAAGCGTAGACTCCGTTCAGTTTATCCGAAGTAGCAAATTAATCAACCATATGCAGAATCATAGTGAAAGTGTAACGCATCAGAAATCATCTCAGAAATAATTAAAGGAATGGAATTAATATTTATCAAGAAGCTAAATAATCATAGTACAACAAGTGAACGCGTTATATAATTCGGTAATAAAACGGAATAATTAAGTCAGTGGCTCTTCAGTGAGGGTAAGACCTAAATCTGTTTTTTTGGCAAGGTATATATGTATAGAGTAATAAGAAAATATTTCATTATTGATTTCATAGTAAAAGAGATTATTGATTTGTTAAAAGTAAGGATATTATCAATTGTTTAAAATAACTGAAGATCAGTTATTTTAATTGTCAGCCCATATTGTTTCTCATTTTAAATTATTGTTTATTCAATCTCATTTTGACTTTCTATAGATTTTCTCAGTAAATTATACCAGGTGTATCAATAGTTGTTTTTATATTTTAGAAAATACATATATATATTATTACAAGTCCTAATTGTATTATTATTCCGGAACAATCTGAAATTGGTCATTGTACTGTCAAATTAAGTCCCCCGCTTCATTACATACTGAGTGAAACAAAATCTCAAGCCGCTCTGAGATGTTGTTCTGTTATTGGTCAATAGACTGATAACCCTCAGTATGGTTATAACAAAAGGTGGACAGGTGTGAGGTTTTTTCAATAAGACACACCCTGTACGTCTTATAACAATTAGACTCCGTTCAGTTTATCCGAAGTAGCAAATTAATCAACCATATGCAGAATCATAGTGAAAGTGTAACGCATCAGAAATCATCTCAGTAATAATTAAAGGAATGGAATTGATATTTATCAAGAAGCTAAATAATCATAGTACAACAAGTGAACGCGTAATATAATTCGGTGATAAAACGGAATAATTAAGTCAGTGGCTCTTCAGTGAGGGTAAGACCTAAATCTGTTTATTTGGCAAGGTATATATGTATAGAGTAATAAGAAAATATTTCATTATTGATTTCATAGTGAAAGAGATTATTGATTTGTTAAAAGTAAGAATATTATCAATTGTTTAAAATAACTGAAGATCAGTTATTTTAATTATCAGCCCATATTGTTTCTCATTTCAAATTATTGTTTATTCAATCTCATTTTGACTTTCTATACATTTTCTCAGTAAATTATACCAGGTGTATCAATAGTTGTTTTTATATTTTAGAAAATACATATATATATATATATATATATATATATATATATATATATATATATATTATTACAAGTCCTAATTGTATCATTATTCCGAAACAATCTGAAATTGGTCATTGTACTGTCAAATTAAGTCCCCGCTTCATTACATACTGGGTGAAACAAAATCTCAAGCCGCTCTGAGATGTTGTTCGTTATTGGTCAATAGACTGTAACCTCAGTATGGTTATAACAAAAGGTGGACAGGTGTGGTTTTTAATAAGACACACCCTGTACGTCTTATAACAATGGTGTCAGGTGTCGAGGGTGGATTTACAGAAAAATTACGTTTATATGTTGATTTTCGCAAAAGATGTCAAACTCAATTTTACTCGATGCAAATAAAAATTAAAATTTAGTGAAAAAATGTTTTCCTTGTAAAAATATCATCAGAATTTGTGTAGTTAAAAGTGCGCATATATTGCAGTTTGCACTAAGGTTGTCATATTGGAAATTATTCTGGAAAAATATAATTGCAAATATAGAATATTTTTTTAATATTGTTTGTGGATTGCTAAAAGGAAGGAAATTGTAGAAATAATCAGCAAAGATAAACCTTTGGTAACGAATAAGGTCAGAAAAGTATTGAAAAATTGGAAAAAAATAATAAGACAAGCATTTAGAAAGTAATATCAGTACAGAGAGTTTGACGAGTGGAAAATCAAAACATATATAGCGTTTATACAAGGCTGATCTCAGAAAGTATTCGGAAAGGAAAGTGAAAAAGTTTATTCAATGGGGATTTTTATTAAAATTGTTAAATCATGGAAACTCCGACAACAGTGCCGTGGACTGGTAGGATTAACTATGAACCTACCATTACTATCAGTGTGGATAATTTACCTTCTTTTAATGGTACTACAGATACCAAAGATTTTATTCGTGAAATTGAGTATTTGGCAGCTGTAGCAAGATGGACAGACAGTCAAATAAGTTCCATAGTTAGATTGAAATTGACAGGAATCGCCAGATTATTTATAGATACAGATGATAATTTAAAAAATACATAAATTGGCCTGGATTCAAAAAGGAATTATTGCAGCAGTTCAGCAGATTGAAATTACCTGGAGAAGAAGAAAAATAATTTTTGAATTGTTATCAGAAAAATAGTGAATCAGTTAGAAATTTTTCCATAAGATTGAGAGCATCCGCAGCGAAATTACGAAAATTTACAGGAATTAGTAGGGTTGATGATGTATTAAATCAAAAATTTGAACAAGATGCGCTTGTGCAATTTTGTATGGGATTGATAGATCCTGTAAGGAAAAAAGTTTTACCTGCCAGTCTTGTCAGTTTAAAAGAAGCCATCAAATTAGCAGAAAAGGAAGAATTAATTGAGACACTAACAGCTCAAACTAATATGAATTTTAGAAATTTCAATACGAATGAAATAGTGTGCACACATTGCAATCGGAAGGGTCATGAAAAAGCAAATTGTAATAAGACAAATTGTGTATGTTACCATTGCGATGAATTTGGTCACCTCTCATATAGATGTCCAAATAGAAATAGCTTTCGAAATGAGATATTAAGTGAATCAGGACCACGGTTTTCGGACTATGCTGAAGGAAACAGATTTAGAAAACTTGGAACAATAAAGAAACCAAGAAAAAGGTTTTCTAACTATTCAACGGAAAATAGGTTTCGAACTCAGGGAAGAATGAACGAACAGAATTTTGGGAGAGTAATTGACAGAAGACAAACAGGAAATAGTTACGCGAATGGAAATAGTCCGAGAAAGTATGGAAAAATGTCTGGATATAACAGGAATTTAAAAAAGAGGCAAGGAAAGAATGTACTAACCTACGGGAAGGTGAGGAACGAATAAAGTATTAATTTAGATAACGAAATAATAATTGCCTAAAAAGTTTGGACGAAATGGGAAAAAGGTTTGAAGACATGACCAAAATGATAAAACATTGGATGGAATTAACTTTTGACGAAAAGCTAAATTTATCGAGGGAGTGCACGCCCAAAACGAATTGCCGAGTAATCAAAAATGGATTTTCACGCCATGAAATGAGTCCGGTCGACTCGAATCAAATGGAAATGTCCCAAGATAGTGAAGTGTTTGAGACACTAGGTTTCGAAGAAGCCGATTCAACGAAAACGTATGGAAAATCGTCTAGGAAGGAAGATAACAGAGGTAATCGATTAAACAAGCCAAATATGATTGATGATTTGACAGTGACATCATTCATTAAACTAGATGAAGATAGAAAATTGCCAAAGGTGGAAATTGAAAAATCCATGAAAATAAGCAAAGGTATTGACAAAACCAGAACGCCCTGTACACTAGGAAGGATAGTCAAGCGAGACAGCCGAAAAAGTTCAACGGACAGTCGTAGTGAAAGAGCCAGCTCATTCAAGAATGACACTTTTTCAACCAGAACAATGGAAGAAACCCCTGATCTGAGAACGGCCATCATGAATAGTACGCCACTCGAAAGTGACAGTCTAAAAGTAGAAATTTATTCGTCAAAGAACGAACATTTCTTGCCTAAAGAAACAGAGAGATGGAATGGAAAATTGCCAATGCAGTACCACAGCGGGAATGAAAGAAATTATGTTTGGAAAATGGAAAAAGATATACGGATTGGTATGGAAGTTTTCGAGAATGAAAATATTCAAGAAGGTAGCAAACCATATACAGGAAGTATCGGAATTACAGAAGCTAATGCATCAAAAAATTTAGGGAAGATGGTCGATGTAGAACATAGGAAATCGTGGAAAGACAGTCTAAAAGGTAGATATGAATCACCCAAGGGAGATATTCTACCCACCAGGAAGTTGGAAATTGCCAAGAACCTCGGAATGATAGTCGCCAAAGAAAGTACTTTCGCAGTAGACGAAAATCCAAGGACAAAAATTTCCCCCAGATTATTGAATATATGCATAGTTAAAGCAAGGAGTGAAATGAATTCAGAAAAAATTCAAAATTGAAGAAAATAGCCAATAATAAATTTTCAACATCAGAAAAAACGTATTATGGTACAAGATTTGAAAGAAAATGCCGAAGAGAAAAAGGAAGTATTTAAAGATATAATAATCATCGAAACCGTAGCCAGTCAGAAGGAAAAATCTAAATTTAAGAAGTAATAGCTTGAAAATTCAGAAATCCCACAAATTGGAAACAGGATTGAACACATGAACCACTGAAAGTTAATCAGAGAGAAGAAAAATTTCCACAACTAGAAAATAGGCAGAAAATTATTTTAGAAAATAAAAAGGATGAGTAACGTTAAACCCAGAGCGTCCTGTATATAGGAAAATATTATATTCATTTAGGGATGGTAATCAAACTCCTGAAAATACGGTAGCATGCCACGGAAAAGCGATCAATCTTTTGCAAGAGAATAATTTGTTGAGGGATATCAAAAGGAATGAAAGTGAACATAGTATACAGGGGAGAAAAATTCCGCCAATTCATAAAAATACTAAGAATCAAAAAAAGTAAAAATTTTTTTTACTGAGAGGGAACATAAAAGAATAGTTAGAATATGGGAAGGAAAAAGGATTAGAAGAATAGAACTTCGGCGAAAGAACAATTGCAAGAAGGAACTCAAGAGGAAATAAAGGAAAAACCGATGAGGAAAATCAAGGAGATAGATCGAGAAAAAGACCCATAGAAAACCTAAAAACACTAGAAGATAGTAATCAAATTGAATCAACAGAAGATGAAGGGGAAAGTATTCCAGAGATAAATCATGGTTATCAGACTAGAACATGTGGTACAGTAGAAGAGTTTCCATGGATTAATTCCAAGGCAGAAAGTCAGAATAAGTAATTTTCAAAAGCAAAAAATAATGCACTTATGAAGTAATAATATTGTCAATATTTTAAAACCCAGTTGAGATCAAATAGTATAGTAAGCCATTATAGATAAATAATTGGAATTCATGAAATCTTGCCAGATATACACAAGCACGTATCGAAACGTGTAGTCAAAGAAATTGAAACATCCTGTAAATTATTGCGAAATAAATATTGATGGGACTTTCTACCTGGACCGTAACGTACCGTGTACCATTGAGAATATCGTCAAGTGACATTACGCAATGACGGAATGGGACAAAAATTATCTAGTGTCGGTTATTCTACATGAAAATCGGACTTTTGAGTAAAGCATAGACTGTAAGAGAAAATTGTGTGTATTTCCTAAAAATTGGGAAGGACTTTATAGACATTAATAAAGTATTAATATAAACGGTTATAATTCTCTACCGAGAAGAGATTTTAGCATGTAATTGAAAGTGTTACCTTGATAATGACTAAGTGAAATAACATTAATTAAAAGTAAAAATGTGGAAAAATATCGGTGATAATAAAGAACATTTTAAAATTATGTTAACAATTACGGATAATATAATATGTTTTTTTGAACTATATCTGAGTTCAAATTATTGATTATCAGCTTCTCACCAAATAGTTGTTTACTGAGCATCGTACCGCCATGGAGAGTTTGAACTTTGAATCCAATTAAGTTCACAATACCCAAGGATGAATGGATATTCCAAGCTAATAGTCAGAGTGCAGAGTTGAGGGACCCCCCAGGAAGCCTCATCGCAAGTGTGCAAGGGTGCACGAATTATCCAACTAATTAGAAGGTTGAACCATCACTTTAACCCTGAAGAACCTTGGAAACTACCACTTCACTGGAATTTTTAAACAAATGTCAGGTGACATTTTGCATCTCAGAAAGGAGTCGATAATCACTGTCAAATACGTTCACTACACGAAGGGTGGCTCGAAAAACTAACGACAAGGCCGTTTAACTCGCTGCAGACTGAGTGCAACTAAGTCATATGGTTCACAGATGTTGTTTACATCGTCCCTAGCGAAGAGCAGACATGAGGTCGCTGGAGAATTTCAGCCTGATTTCGCCAGACCGCAGACAGCCTATATCACAGCAGGTGATGACACGTCATATCTACAGGGTGACGTTCCAATTCGAAGCCAGCATCGTCTCAGAAGACATTGACTTAAAGGGATCTTTATCGAAAATTATATTAAGATTTGCATGTTAAAATTAGTATGTTAGAATAGTAATCATATAAGTGGGGAAATTGTTGACCATGTATGTAATCTTAGGTGCAAGATTGAATAAGGTAAAGGTCATATGTTATCATAGGTATTATCAGTAAGAAATAATTTAGTTTGCTCATTGTATGTTAAACATTTGTCAGAGTCATAACCAAGTTGAGATCCCATACCACTCATCTTTCCAAGATATTAGGGTCATGAAAAAGGTATCAATTAGAATTAATACCTTTTAAATGGAAAATGGAGGTATGTGGTGAACACACTACATCGAATATTTCAAATTTAGCCATATGTAAACTGAAACTGAAGAATGCCAATATAATAAAAGAATTTTCGTTTGAAATCAAAGGCGGCTGCGTTAATAATGTAACACCCCAAAAAAATATCAAAGAAACTATTGAATCATGACAGCTACGATCTAACCGCTGAACCACATCGCCCTTATTATGACGGGACAGTTATTTTTATCTCTATTGAGCCCAAAGGCGCGACTAGGTAATTAACGATTCTTCGACAACGGGGATAAAACATAAACTCGTAAAGATCGCTTCTCAAAGAGACCGCTGTCACATTAATGACCCATTAAATTAACATATCATGGCGGCGTGTTAACTCAAAGGGGTACTCGCCGACCCATAAGTAATATTTTATTGTTTTCGGGCGGTATCGTTTGAATACCGAACGCTATATATATAAGATTCTCTCTAAAACAGAATCAACTTCATTCAGAACCCAGTCGTCGATCGAGAGTCAGTACAGAGCTAGTTCTGCTCCATTATGAAGCGAGTAGAAGTAAAGTTTAATTTCAATTAGAGAAGATAAAGTCTCATCTTCCTACGCTAAGTAAGCGTAGACTCTGTTCAGTTTATCCGAAGTAGCAAATTAATCAACCATATGCAGAATCATAGTGAAAGTGTAACGCATCAGAAATCATCTCAGTAATAATTAAAGGAATGGAATTAATATTTATCAAGAAGCTAAATAATCATAGTACAACAAGTGAACGCGTAATATAATTCGGTAATAAAACGGAATAATTAAGTCAGTGGCTCTTCAGTGAGGGTAAGACCTAAATCTGTTTATTTGGCAAGGTATATATGTATAGAGTAATAAGAAAATATTTCATTATTGATTTCATAGTAAAAGAGATTATTGATTTGTTAAAAGTAAGAATATTATCAATTGTTTAAAATAACTGAAGATCAGTTATTTTAATTGTCAGCCCATATTGTTTCTCATTTTAAATTATTGTTTATTCAATCTCATTTTGACTTTCTATACATTTTCTCAGTGAATTATACCAGGTGTATCAATAGTTGTTTTTATATTTCAGAAAATACATATATATATTATTACAAGTCCTAATTGTATTATTATTCCGAAACAATCTGAAATTGGTCATTGTACTGTCAAATTAAGTCCCCCGCTTCATTACATACTGAGTGAAACAAAATCTCAAGCCGCTCTGAGATGTTGTTCTGTTATTGGTCAATAGACTGATAACCCTCAGTATGGTTATAACAAAAGGTGGACAGGTGTAGGGTTTTTTCAATAAGACACACCCTGTACGTCTTATAACAAAGTTGTGATGTCCTAACCTCGATACACATTGGAAAATAACTCGAGCCGCCGAATGCATCGATACGGGCAACGTCAATTTGTGATGCAGATCAAAAACAAAAAACTGTTGCTACTTGCAAAAACGTTGTCCCCGCTCAAAGGAACAATCTCAAAAATGATAATTCCTCGATGAACCGCTGTTCTAGGTGTGTTCTTTAATTGAAATAATAAGTTGCTCATTTGTTCACTAATTTTTAATTTTCTAGATATTTGTTAATTTACGTTTTGTCTATTTCATGGTATTTCATTTTCGAATATATTACCTATATTTATTAATTTTATGGAAGGACTATTTTTTTAAATTGAATAAAACACATTTAAGGGTTTGTTGTGCATAATTCCTCCTCCTAAACCTGCTTAACACTTCATGTATACATCTTATACATATTATCGGAAACAATTTCTACATGATTCTGATATTCCTTAAAACAATTTCATAAATTTTCAATTTTCATAAAACACTAGCTGTGGCCGGCATGCGTTGTTTTTCTGAGTAACTACACGTATAACAGTTTTTTTCCCTTTCGTTTCTCAACGTACTTGCTGTTTTCCTCGAGGCGCAGCGTTGCCAAGTGTACGGCTCAGACGTCAAAAACGTATTTACTTTCGTATTCATTTTATTGAATAACTCGAGAACACAACACAAGAATTGATTTAAATTTTGTTCATTGTATGTTTTAGACACATTTCTGTAGTGATTTCCTATACCTTGCATGTAAAAGTTATCGACCATGTTATTACAAATCTCAAAATCTAAACACAAGAAAAATTTCAAAGTTTGGGGGATTGAAGAATAATATTTTATTCATATCATATCTCGATTTCAACATTTTCCTAAGGAAATCGTATGAAATAGGGAGAAGATAATAATACTTGTGAGACTATTGCTAAAGTAACTGGAAGAAGTTATTGGTCTTAATCAAAGGCCATTTGTTGAAAGTTGGAAAAACATGAATTGTTGGTCAGTAATTCAATAATAATCAATTTTTTATATGATATCAGTAATTATTCATGGTACTCACATTTGTAGTCATCTGATCATTTGTTCGCATTATTTTATCAATTAATGAGAATTAAATTTTTCTGTAAATTTACGATGGAATATACTGAAATTACAAAATATTTTCTTAACAAAATTACAACACCTGTATTGTAATTTTACTAAACAAATTTCTGATAGGTTTAAAAATGCAACTAATATGTTGTAATTTTTTAAAACTAAGTTGAATTAAATTGTTTAGTGAATTTACAATGCAGCATACTGAAATTACAAAATATTTTCAATCAAATTTGTTAAATAAAATTACAACATTTATATTGTGATTTTACTAAACAAATTCCCGATAGATGTTTAGTAAATTTCAACAAATATTTTGTGATTTCATTAAATGGAGTTGGAATAAGTCATGTAGTAAATTTACAAAACTGAATTTTATTATAACTATATTGTTATGCGTTAAAACTTCCAAAGTTCTTTTTGGTAAATTACTATAGAAAATTTCAACAGTGTACACATATTATATCATTCCCTGAGGATAAGAATTTACTAAAACATTCCGGTTTATTCTTAGAATAAATAATTGTATTGGTATATGTTTCCAGAATAATATTATTGGTATATTATTCCAATTCATTATTTATTCGATCGGTAACCAGTCATATACGTCAAAAATTTACCAGTTCGAGTTGGAAACAAGTGGATTTGCAGTGAAAAAAAACGCACATTTTACTGTTGTGATCACCACTCGAAGTGAACTAATGTGATAATAATGATGTAAGATTTTGATACTTTTCAAAATCACATTAATTGTTAAGTTTGAAAAGATAAAAGTTGAAAACCTACAGATTTGAAGGAGCTGTTAATTTTTTTTTATATTATGAGGTATTATATACAGTGCGGTGCATAGGTATGGAATAAATTCATTTTTAGCGTTATTATGTATTTCTTTAAAAAATCCTGAAACAGGTCGATTTCTATTGTCAATTTGACAAGTTACAGTATAAAAATGTTACCCTCTTCTTGCACCCCCTCTGAATTATGAGCACCCCCTCAAAAAATTCAAATGAGAAGGGGGATTGTGTGGCAGCTTGTTCGGAAGGGATTTTCATTCTGTGTCCAGCAATATTCAGTTTTTCAAATTTGGTGCAATCGTAATTGAGAAAATTTATTCTGAAAATGTAAATTTTTTATACTTTACGTAGAATGAAGGAAATAATGTCACATAATGTTGAGGAAATATTTTTCAATTTATTTTACAATTAAATTGAATGTTCAGCGGACCACCATTCACTTCTTGACAATAAGTCGATCTTGGAATTCTCGTACATTTTGTAGGATCTCAGGGGTTATGTTGTTAATTTCTTCCGTTATCCTAACTTTTAAATCTGCAATATTGTCTGGTCTATTGAAATATACTTTTGATTTCAAATTACCCCATAAGAAATAATCAGGTATTTTCTTATCTGTTTTGCTAAACGTCAGGAAAAAGTCGTTCAAGACACCAAAAAATTATTCACAAAACCCACATAAATAATGTAATGTCAATCTAGTAGACTGCTGTTATTTCGATATTGACACAGATCAGTGTATTGAAAAATATTTGTGTGTGTATTTGATTTAACTATGGCTTATTTATCCGAAACTCAAAGAATAGACATTTTAATTATGATTGGATGTGGTTATAAAACAAGAACTCAAAAGGAAGTTTGTGAAATGTTTAATAATGAATACCCTGGTCTCACAGGCAACAGTTATCAAAATAGAAAGAAACAAAATTTCGTAAAACTGGACATGTGAAAACTATACGAAAACCAGGTCGAAATGTTAAATTTGATAAGGAAAAAAGTTAGATGTACTGTGATTGAGGAAAATCCGCATATGACATGTAGACAACTTGCCGCCGACAATGATGATTGGTTCAGGAGTTAAATGAGGATGATCCTGCTAGAAGGCAACAATTCTGTGAACTGATGATGGACAGAATGGAAGCAGATTTGCAGTTCATAAACAAAATTCGTTTTTCTGATGAAGCTACTTTTCATTTAAATGGAACGGTTAATAGACAAAACAGTAGATATTGGAGCAGAGAAAATCCTCAAAGGATGTGTGAGGCTCACACACAATATCCTAAAAAAGTAAACGTTTGGACTGGTATCATTAACAACAAAATTATTGGCCTTTATTTTTTTGAACGCACAGTTAATGGTGAGGTTTATCTAGATTTTTTTATGAACTTTTTACAGCCTACATTAAAAAGACTTTTCCAGATGTTAATGATCGAGTGCAATGGATAGATCAATTTGGTTCCAACAAGACGGAGCTCCACCGCATTACAAACGAATTGTTAGAGATTATTTGAACGAAGTTTTTCCCAATAGGTGGATTGGAAGACTTGGAACGATTGAATGGCCGCCTAGATCTCCCGATTTGACTCCTCTCGATTATTACTTATGGGTTTATTCAAAATCAAAAGTATATTTCAATAGACCAGACAAATTTTGCAGATTTAAAAGTTAGGATAACGGAAGAAATTAACAACATAACCCCTGAGGTCCTACAAAATGTTGTACGAGAATTTCAAGATCGACTTGCTTATTGTCAAGAAGTGAATGGTGGTCATTTTGAACAGTCAATTTGATTTTAAAATAAATTGAAAAATACTTCCTAAACACTATGTGACATTATTTCCTTCTCATTTAAAATTTTTGAGGTGGATGCTCATAATTCAGAGGGGTTGCAAGAAGGGGGTAATATTTTCATACTGTAAATTGTTAAATTGACAATAGAAATCGACCTGTTTCAGGTTTTTTAAACAAATACATAACAACGCTAAAAATGAATTTATATATATATATCAAAGAAATGTTCATTCCCTTTATCAAGACATCTATGCTACAGGGAATAAACATTTTCGAAAGCTCGACGAAATAACAAAGATTAAACCAGCCCAGTACTTTGACTGCATCCTTAGGATTATAAATCGTTTTTTCTTCATACACTTGTCAGTCAAGACTACCCTTCCAAGTATATTCATCTATATATATATATATATATATATATATATATATATAGATGGTGGTGGAATATTGAACTGGAATAAAAGTGCCACGCGAACGGATAATTTGAAGCAATTTCCATTTTTCAACATATTCGGGACTGTTACAAAAACTCAAAGCTGAGGACGTCTGCTTAAGATATTTTCAACACACCATCTGAACACGAACTTATGATTCGATTAAATTTTTGCAATTTTAAAATTGATAATTTGAAAAAGTAGTGAGTGATACATGGATTTTCTGATCAAAGTAAACTTCAACTATTGCTTGAAGACCGGTATATGATTTGTAGGTCGTTCATATAGTTGAAGATATGAACGACCAACAAATCATATATCGAAAAACCTGCCACCTCTATAACCTATACATTTTCAATTGTGTAATAGAAATTAATATACTCACAATATTGACTTCAACCTCCTTTTCCCAAATAGCATCGTTCAAAATACCAGCGTTATTTATGAGAATATCAATGTTTTTGAATTTCTCTATAGTTTTCTTGAAGGCATCTGAAATATAGAAAATCATTGTTTTCCAGTATAAATAACACAATAAAAAATTATTTAACATATATTGTATGGCTCAACTTTATATAAGGACGTTGGTAAATATTGTGTTAACAGCTCTCAACAAACTGAATATACATCTGAAGCGCACGGCTTTTCAAAAAATGCCTTCATTTCAACTATATATATATATACTTTTCCTACTAAGATTTACCCCATAAACAATGCTTTTGCCTAATGGAGTTCACTACTAATTAAAAGATTATCAATGAGAAAAAGTGAGGTTGGGGAAATAGATTTTTAAATTTGATAAATATTAGATGAGTGGACGTAATTTCATCATTTATGAATTCGAATTCAAAACGCGGCATTCCCAATTACTTTCGGAGATACGACCTTCGAAAAAAGGACGTTTTTTCACCCACCTTCAACCAAGTGTTATGCGTGCTTTTTTGCACGAAAAAACCGATTTCCAAAATATTCTCCCTTCTTCATAATGTACCGGGTTATTCACTATAAATTAACCATCCCTTATCATCGATATTATTACCTATAAAAAAAAGTTAAATGCACCTAACAATCCATGCAAACTTCCATATAAATGGACATTGTTCGTAAATGTTTCTTTCTGATAAGCACGATGATGTTTTAGTTCATGTCGTGTCCGCCCAACAACTCGCGTACCGGTTTCAGGCTTTTGGCCCTCATCAGTACGGAGTAGTCACCAACCAGAGATCCGGAGATATTATTCAATGTTCTGCGTGGTATTTGCTAGGAAAGTAGTTGTTTTTCGCCTGTCGGTCTACCAATTGTGTTTCAATTTATATTGAACCTTTTGTGAAGACGACTTTGTGTGCTTTATGCATTTCATTTCTTATTTCCTCTCCCTTCATATGGCTTTTTCTTTCATTAAATATGCCAGTCGGGCAATTGAGCCACTCCTACTGAGAAGGAATCCTTTATTTAGAATCCCATCGAGGTAGGAGAAATGCATGGAGTGTTTCTTTCTGTCACTAGGTGCCGCCGGTTGAAAGTTATCTTTTCCGACGCACCTAAAGATGTTTTAAGCTCGATGATGATTTTATTTATGTTGTGTCTCGCTTCAGCCAGAGCTCTCCGGATCTCTGGCTGGTGACTACTCCGTACTGATGAGGGCCAAAAGCCTGAAACCGGTATGCGGATTGTTAGGCGGACACGACATGAATTTAAACATAATCGAGCTTATCAGAAAGGATCATTTGTTTCAAATCAAATCAAATATATTCAAAGTACTGCATTTACAAAAATATTTTTTTTTACAAATATTGGTTAGATTTGCTCTCTGCATAATTGCCTGTGTGTGTGTTGTATCCAGGGCTTCTCTAAAAACTATTAGTACTGTACATAAACTATATTTAAAACTCAGGCGGGCAAAAATTTACAAGAGAAAAGTAGAAAAGGTAACTGACCACTAGTGTTAAGCATGACTTCACACACATGTGTATTTTATATGTGCGCATTAATTTTAACTAAAATTCTGATGATAATCGACGATTGGTAGAGGGCAGGGATAGCAGCAAAATGGTGGGATGAGCTTCTTTTTTTTTTGTAATAACTATCGTTGTATTTTATAGAATGTTTCCTTGTTTCTCAGGATATAGTTTTTCATTTCAGTTTTAAACTTACTTAGTTTGTAATTTTTTTTTAAATGTACCGGTATTGAATTGTGGAATTTTGGACCGAAAAATAGAAACGTTCTCTGGGTTATAGCTTTTTTAAATGTATGTATTGCTAATTCTTCATTTCTAGTTTGTCTAGTTGGTTGGACAGATCTGCTTTGAAGTGAGTTTTCAGTTGTGTATACTCGAATTATACATTGATGAGCATACAAAATGCTGATTGGAAGGATTTTTGTTTCTTCATATAGTAATTTTGTGGAATACTGTTTCTTTTTCCTGAATATGATTTTTATAATGGAATTTTGTATGATATGTAGAGGACGTAAGTTGTTTACGAAAGCTCCTCCCCATATTATAATACTGTATCTTAGAATGGATTCTACTAGGGAAGTATAAAGCATTAGTAGGTTTTTGCGTGATAGGATATCTCTTAATGTGTAAAATCTGCACAGTAATGCTCTCAGTCGTTTACTGACATTCGAGATGTGCTCGGTCCAGCGAATGTGCTGATCCAGAGTCACTCCTAGGTATTTTACAGATGATACTTGATCTATTTCTGGGCAGGTACATATATTAGTATCAGTGCAACTTGATTTGTGAAGGTTTATGAAATAATCTATAGGGGGTTGCGTATTAACTGTAGGTGTAAGATGTATGAATATAGCTTTGATGACGTTAAGGGTGAGTAGATTTGTAATTTTCTTAGATCGGCTTCTGCGGTTGACTTTATTTCTTCCCAGCTTGTACCTGTGAGTATCAAGACTGTGTCATCTGCCTAGCATATTATGTTGGATATTTGCGAACAATATCCATTTATATGGAAGTTTGCATGGATTGTCAGGTGAATATCATTCAACGTTCTGCGTGGTATTTGCTAGGAAAGTAGTTGTTTTTCGCCTGTCGATCTACCAATTGTGTTTCAATTTATATTGAACCTTTTGTGAAGACGACTTTGTGTGCTTTATGCATTTCATTTCTTATTTTCTCTCCCTTCATATGGCTTTTTCTTTCATTAAATATGCAGTCGGGCAATTGAGCCACTCCACTGAGAAGGAATCTTTTATTTAGAATCCTATCGAGGTAGAGAAATGTATGGAGTGTTTCTTTCTGTCACTAGGTCCGGAAAATGTTTTGAGCTCGATGATGATTTTATTTATGTTGTGTCTCGCTTCGTCCAGAGCTCTCCGGATCTCTGGCTGATGACTACTCCGTACTGATGAGGGCCAAAAGCCTGAAACTGGTATGCGGATTGTTAGGCGGACACGACATGAATTTAAACATAATCGAGCTTATCAGAAAGAAACATTTGCGAACAATATCCATTTATATGAAAGTTTGCATGGATTGTCAGGTGAATATCATTCAACGTTCTGCGTGGTATTTGCTAGAAAAGTAGTTGTTTTTCGCCTGTCGGTCTACCAATTGTGTTTCAATTTATATTGAACCTTTTGTGAGGACGACTTTGTGTGCTTTATGCATTTCATTTCTTATATTATGTTTGTTTAGTTACATTTCTTCGTTGGAAAAATCAAAATGGTTCACAGTGTGGAAGAAAAAGTTCAAATATATACTTGTTATATACAAAACAACAAAAATAAACGTGCAGCAAAAACTGCATATACGGTGTTGTATCCGAATCGTCCAACAGCATCAGAAAATACATTCTAAAATATTTACCAAAAGGTGAATCGTACCTTCAGTTTCAGTAGGAAAAAGCGTGTAGTTCAAAAAAAACAGGAAGACCAGCTAGATATACTGCTTCATTTCGAAGGTAAGCCTATCCATATTAATTCGCGAATGGACTTCTTTGAAACATTATATTATCATTTTGAAAATGCTGAATGTAGTTTAAAAAATGTAGCCGATCCATTATTTCAAAATTTTTCCAAAATCCAACGTTCTTTGAAAAAGAACAACTACGAACTATATAAAATTTTACCCGTGAAAGTTTCAACAGAGACTCAGAAGAGGAAGGGGCTGGAATTATGCCAACAGATGATTCAAAATTTGAATGAAGATCCTGATTATTCAACTATAATATTATGGACTGATGGGTCATCCTTTTCCACGGCGGGAGTTTTAGATAGGAAAAATCGGAGGCCATGAAAAAAAATTACATCAGAAAAAGATTGGTAAAACAAATGAAGAAAATAGGAACAAAAACTGTTAGCGTTTGGTGCGGAATTTTTAGAAATAAAATTGTTGGCTCTCTATTTTATGATCATACAGTGCGCGCGTAAAGTATGGAAACATGAAGATATTTTTGACACTCCGTAAGATACAATATCAAAATTTTGGTTATGTATATTAGATGGACCAGCGATTTTAAATTTTATATTTTCGAAATGTACAGTTTCTGAGATATACGAACAATATGTTTATTTTTAAATAGGACAGCCCGTATAATTACAATTTTCTGTTACAGTTTTTTATTGCCGATGCAGCATACAAACTGTTAATAGCCAATATTGACCATAAATTTTAAGAAATTAGGAAAAATATTTTTATTGCAACCGTTGATATTAACATAAAAAGAAAATGAAATCGGCCACTTGGTATTTGTTAAAGTTTGCTGTTTTTGTACTGATAAACATGACATGAATATCGGTTTCATTTCGTTTAATCAAGTAGGTTTTACTGTCAGTAGGTACGTCGTGATTTACTGTCAGTAGGTACGTCGTGATAGCTTTTTGAAAATAAGCTTATCAGCGATAAAAACCAGAGTAAAATACAATGGTACATTTAACAGAGCGTCAAAGAATACAATACTGAAAGGATGTGGTGACAGGTAATACCACAATATTATATAATTTCAGTATGTTTCATTTGCGACATTATTTGTAGGACACGAACACACGAAGAGGTATGTGAAATATTCAATAACAAGTATGAAGACAGATTTTCTATAGCACGTGGTACTGTATCTGAAATTATTCATAGATTTGAGGAAAGTGGACATGTACGCGAACTCCCAAAAAGTGGCCGCCCTGCTATTCCAGAGCAAACAAAATCTAACATTTTTTTGTCGATGGTTGGAGATCCTCATAAGGCTACCGAAAATCACATCAGTCAAACACATGTTCGTGAATTATTAATAATACCATTATTAAACCTTATTTTTGGAATAGAACCATGACAGGTGGAGAATACTGGGCATTTTTTTGAATTAGAGTTAATTCCAGAATAAGCCAGACACTTTCCTGATGGTATGAATCATCATATCGTTAATAGATCAATTTGGATTCAGCAAGATCTTCGAGGCGTTTGTGAGTTTCTCGACATTACATTTCCAAATCGTTGGATTGGAAGAATATGAGCTATCGAATGGCCAGTAATATCTCCGGATTTGACACCTCTAGATGAATTTTTGTGGGGTAACTTGAAAAGCAAAGTGTATGTGAATAGGCCACATACTATCCAAGAACTGAAAGACATAATTACAGAGAAGATAGCACTAATTTCTCAGGAAACGATTAGAAAAGTCTTGGATGAATTTTCATTCAGAATGGATTTCGGTTTCCAAAGACAAGGAGGTCATGTTGAACATCTCCTTTGATTTTTTTCTTTAGGTGTTATTTTCTGTTTATACTGCAATATTAAGTAAAAAATAAAAATGTTTTTCTTAATTTCTTAAAATTAATGGTCAATATTGTTTGTATGCTGCATCGGCAATAAAAAACTGTAACAGAAAATTGTAAAATATACGGGTTGTCCCATTTAAAATAAACATATTGTTCGTATATCTCAGAAACTGTACATTTGGCAACGTAGAAAATATAAATTTGAAATCGCTGGTTCATCTTATATACATAACCAAAATTTTGTCATTGTATCTTACGGGGTGTCAAAGATATCTTCATGTTTCCATACTTTACGCGCGCACTGTATATCAGTAGGAGTTACCTACAAAGAAATACTACTCATCCCAAAAGTAGAAAATATTCTTTAACATAATTTTACGGAGCTTGCCAGTATGATTTGGATGCTAGATGGGGCAATCCCGCATAGTGTCCCACCCGTTCAAGAACATTTGAATAATGTATTCACAATATGGATAGGAAATAATGGAAGTATAAATGGCCACCTAACAGTCCGGACTTGAACCCTATGGACTCATTTTGCTGGGGATTTCTGAAAGACATTGTTAATAATAATATTCAATTCATTAAAGACACGATTTGACTTGAAATGGAAAATCTGAATGTCAATAATGAAGCAATTTCTAATGCACTTATAAATATAAGAAGAGTTATCAATTATGCATTGACAATAATGGTGGACACATTGAATATCTTTTATGAGTTATCATGTTATTTAAAATTCCCAAATAAATCTCAGTTATCTATATTTGTATAAACATTTGAACTTTTTCTTCCTCACTGTAAAACCATTTTGATTATTCCATTAAAGGAATGTCACTAAACAAACTAGTACAAGTTATTCGACGTTCAATGACTCAAAAACGGTATAAGATAAAGGTAACATATGGTATATTTTTGAAATCAGGAAAAACAGTTAATTTCACAAATTCAATAATATACGGGGTATCCCATTTAAAAAAAAATATTTTCCTGAAATCTGCACGCTACTGCATTTTCGATTGTATTATATCAAAATTCAGTCATAACCACACAACTTTCAGATTCAACTTTTTTTTTTATAGGCAACGATGATGAGGGGTGGGTAATTTATAGTGAATAACCTGGTACCACGATTTTGGCAGTACCAACTCGAACATCGCCAAAAGTCGAACGTTAGTCATTGCAATAAATGCGTTTTGTTGACGACATTTTCGTTGTGGAGCTATTGAACCTGACGTTCTGTTGATCGATGTCATGCCTTCTAATTTCCATGGGTCAATAGAATTACTATCTCGTTATTCCGTTTTCCCGTTATCTCGTTTGGGATGCAAAATTGATTTGATTATTTCAAAAAACATGTATTTTTTTATTTGTAACAAAGACCTCAAATACCAATGTTTATTACCCTCACTTGAAAACTAACGGAACCCTCATACCCTTTGCAAGTTGTTCAACCACTCTTACAATTTGGGGGTATTTCCGTCCAATTGGAAAATTGCAAGAGTACAGCCAGTCCCTAAAAAAGGCAAAAAGGCCCTACCTAGCAACTACAGACCTATCGCACTGCTATCTATTATTTCAAAGGTCATGGAAAAAGCCATCAACATCGAGCTCATGAAATATCTGGAAGACTCAGGAATTGTCAACGATAGGCAATATGGCTTCCGCCATTAGAGATCAACTGGTGACCTGCTCGCTTACGTCTCACATATATGGCAGCTATTTATTGAAAAGTATCGAGAAACTTTAGCTGTGGCATTAGATATCTCCAAGGCGTTCGATCGAGTTTGGCACCAGGGACTACTCGCCCAGCTTCCGTCTTATGGCTTGCCCCCTCAGCTGTGTTCTCTGCTTGCTAGTTTTCTCTCAAACAGGTCTCTCCATGTAGTGGTCGATGGAGTTTCATCTGACACTCTACTCATAAATGCTGGTGTTCCGCAAGGATCCATTCTCGCACCAACACTATTTCTACTTCACATCAACGACCTGTTGAAAGCAACTTCATGTCCAGTACACAGCTTTGCCGATGATAGTACCCTCCATACCGCTTTCTCTTCCAGGGCCCCTATATCAGCCCGTGAAACCAGAAATGAACGAGGAAGAAATGTTAATAATATAAATATGGACTTAGCAACAATTCTCGAATGGGGATCTAATAACTTGGTAGAATTCAATGCAAACAAAACACAAGCATGTCTTTTCTCTAGAAAAGCCGATCTCACTGTGCCTGACATAACTTTGTCAGGAGTAACCATACCACTGAAGCCATCCATATCGATGCTTGGTATTACTATCAGCAATAACCTTTCCTGGGAAAATCACGTGAGGTCCATTGCCAAAAGTGCATCCCAAAAACTTGGTTTTATGTTCCGTGCCAAGAGCTATTACACCCCCATGATCTATAAGGCACAGATCCGACCTGTCCTGGAATACTGTTCCCATATTTGGAGTGCGGCACCTAAACATATCCTGAGGCTATTGGATTCTGTCCAAAAAAGGGCAATTCGTCTCGTCGGTGATGCCTCGCTTACAAACTCGCTCACTTGTCTGGAACACCGTAGAAATGTTGGCGATTTGTCTCTATTTTATAGATATTTTCATTCTTCTGAAATATCAACAATCGTTCCTGCTTTGGCAGTCTCTTCGAGATTAACCCGTCAAGTTCAGTCATCACACCCCTTCGTGGTCACTTTGGAGACCTGCAGAACATCACTTTCCAAAGACTCGTTCATCCAACGAACAGCGAGGCTTTGGAACTCATTGCCTAGGGAGGTGTTCCCCGAGGCATACAACCTTCAGAAATTCAAGAAGAACATCAACTCCTACCTTCTTTCCCTAGGTTCCCACGATGTTCTCTGAACATTACAGGATATCCCTTTTCGTGGGAACCAGAACATAAAAAAAAAAAAAAACTTTCACCCCCATTTCATTGAATTTCCAAGAACACTGAAACACGTGTTCCTTCCTCCAACAAAGATTCCAACTCTTAAAAATTAATGGTACTCGTATACAAACTTTCAATCCCCATTTCAAGCCATTTGGGGTTGAACTCCCAAATACATAATTCTTTATTCGAAAATAAAATCATAAATATGTTTACCCCTTTGGGGATAGAATATCAAAAAATCTTTCTTTTGTCGTCATAGGAATACACCCCAAAATTTTAGTTCTTTAAGTCCAGGGCTTCGGTTTGGGCGTTGATCGTAAGTTAGTGAGTCAGTCACTCAGTCATTCAGTCAGGACATGTAATTATATATATATAGATGAAGAGGAAAGAGAAAACCTGAAAGAATAATATTGAAAGAAGGATACTTTTACAACTAGCGAATAGTTTTTCAAAGAATTCGTAGAAAACGAGAAAAATTACCTACCGCTAGCAAAGCGAGCAATTCTGTTTATCGGCTCCCTATCAATTTGAATAATAATTTCAAATAAATTGGAATAAGTTGGAACCCTTTTCTACGTGATATAATATCTGAGTTTGGTCTTATGCAGACTCAGTCCGGTCTCTGAAGGCAGATCTTGACGTGCAGACTGGACTACTGAAATGAAACACGCCTTTCTCGTGGATTTTTGTAAAACGAATCCAGTCAATACCTGACATCACAGAAGTGGGCCCAACCTAACCTGATTTCACTAACATTGCTATCCAAATTGATTGAAAGCCAATCAGCCTTAATATGTAACGTTCTCTCCGCTGGCGGAAACTCCTCCAGAAGTGTTTTATTTTCATTTTCTACGATCCTTTTGAAAACTATTGATGGACCTAAGGAGGGACCCTTATTTTGAAAGTATACTTCTTCCAATATGTTTGTTTCAGTTCGCTCCTTTCCTCTTCACCATCAATATAAGTTATTCGATCTGCGGCAACGAGTTCATCTGTTCCATAACGAGAATGGAGTCAACAAAATGCATTTATTGTAACTACCAATGTTCGATTTTTGCCGATTTCCGAGTTAAGACTGCCAACTCGTGAAAATAAAGATGGCCATATGCCTGGTGCATAAGAGGTAAGGCAAATTTTTGTACAAAGAAGTACCTACCTAAAACACATTTTGAGGGTGTTTGTGATGTTTTGATCAAAGCAAGAGCGAATGCTGAGTATTTCCTGTGGCCAAAAATAGCGCATCGTTTCGACCTTCGATGGGTCGTAGTCGTATCTCCGAAAGTATTTATTCTATCAAGAATTTTTCCACACATTTTTCTGGTTAAAGGATTTCAGAAATATATGGTGCATTTCAACAAGATATTGAATACAAAAAAAAGTGGTAAGTTTTCAAATAAATTTCTACATAATACACTGAAAACACAGAAATGAATGGAAATTCTCAATGAATTATTCTCTGATCAACTTCAGCCTCACAAAACAATAACTCTGACAATTCAATTGGTTAGTTCAAAATTCACCGCAAAACTACACGGAGTACTCAAATGGAATTTATCGATTGACTTGATTTATTCCCACTCCATTTGCAACCAGTTGAAATGTATATTGACGATCGAAGCGCTCGAACATTCACGGCGGCCGTTTCTTTTATTTATTCATAAATACAGTGTTCGACAGGATGAATCCCATCTACAGAATAGGAATGTAGGCAGGAATAGATTTACATCATAATATGAAACAATAATATCATACATGCAGCATATTATAGGTATTCAATTATTTGAAAAATTCCGATTTGATAAGAATTACTGAACAATTAAATATATATATCTGATACATTTTGAGTTGTAGTTCGAAGTATATTGTGTACTGGTGAAAACTTAAGAATGTTTTTGCGTACTGTTGGAAGATAAAATGTGCTGTTGACTCGAGATGCAGTTCTTGGAATACGAAAATCTAGTTTTTCTATCAGAGCGGGACAATATATTTGATTATTGATGATTTTATATAAAAAAATCACTGAACTGCACTCACGGCTACATTTAAACTCATTCATCTTGTGTCTCTCTAGGAGTTCACTTTGGGCAATACCTCTTGGTGGATAGGAGTCATCTATTCTAAACCTTTGAAACTTTAGGAAGCGTCGTTGAATTGATTTTATTTTTTGTCAACATGTAACTGATAGTGAGGATTCCATATTAGTGAAGCATATTCAAGTTTAGACCTGACAAACGAATAGTATAGCGTTTTGGATGTAGTCATATCGAAAAATTCTCGACTTGTACGAACTATAAATCCGTACATTCTGAACGAGGTAGACACTGAGTTGTCAATTTGGGGTATGAATGTAAATTGGGGATCGAAGGTCACCCCTAGGTCATTGAATGTTTTTGGCCTCTCCAATGATTTGCCTTCGATATCATACTTATAGATTGATGGTTTCAGTTTGAGCGTGGAATACATAACACTGCATTTTGAAATATTCGAAGATAAATTATTAAGCTGACCTCTGAATTCTGGCCAGGTTACAAGAAAGACGCTCACAATCACCCTCCAGGTCGTTCATGTTCCAGTATATTTTCTAATCGTCAGCGTATAGCAAACAGTTCATCAATGACATCAACAATATCATTTATGAATATATTGAATAGCAATAGGTTAAACCCTTGGGGTACACCTGACGTCGCAAAGTACTCGATCGAGTTGTAGCCATTGACAGCAACATATTGTTTCCTGTCATGTAGATATGGAGAAAATAAGGCCAAAAGAGAATCCAAAATGAATTAATTTTTTCAGTAATATTCCGGGGTCAAGACTATCGAATGCCTTTGAGAAATCTCTATATATAACATCAGTTTGACTGCGATTATCGATTGCTTCAGCAACATATCGTGAGATATTGATGATATTAGTGACGGTTGATCGACCCTCCATGAATCCATGATGATATGGTGTCGGTTTATTGCTAACAGAACTTTTTAACAAAAAATTAAACCGACGAAATACAGAACTGAAAAGTAAAAAATAAAATGAACCTTCTTAGTCTCAATAACTAAGCTCCTAAACTAATGTAAGTAACTAATTTCGAATCGGCGCCAAACAAACAAGCAAATGAATTAGGTGAGGCGTAAAATGATGGCATCGAGTTGGACGGTGACATTCTGATAATTTTTTTGAAGTAATTTAATGATCTTCGTTGATTGTTTGTTTGGCGCCGACTCAAAATTAGTCACTCACATTAGTGTTTAGGTGCTTAGTTATTGAGACTATGAAGGTTTATTTAATTTTTTACTCTTCAGTTCTGTATTTCGTCGGTTTAATTTTTTGTTAAGCAGTTTTTATTCTTCATTTTTTTGTGGCTGAACTCTACTAATCACTAACTGCTTGTTTTTTTATTACTTCCAAAATTCTTACTTACCCACCTTACTTCAACTATTACCAGTTAAATAATATGATTATCTACTTTTACTATTTGTTGTAATATAAATTATTTTTGTTGTTCTGGTTAGTTTATTTCATTACTTCGTATATCATTTCATCCTCTCATAGAATATAATAATTGTGATAATGACACTAGCGATATGTCATTGTTAACTATATATGTGTGCCAATGTTCATAAGTGAAAAATCAATTATCCCCTATTTTTCTACCCGTAGGGGTGAATAATTTCATTCAAAATCCAAATATGATCAAATTCCAATGGGATTAAATTCTAATGGGACCAACTTCGGAGTACACCTTATCTACTGAAAAAATAATTATCGGAATCGGACGTCTCAGTGAAAAGTTATGCGTGATCATACATAAAAAAAAAATATAAAAACAAATATACGCGTCGACTAGAGAACCTCTTCCTTTTTGGTTTCGTCGGTTAAAAAGGATACAAATTATGTTGTGATAATATCTCCAAGACTTTACAAAAGTTGCAGATTATCGTTATAGACCTGAAGTCAGTTACATCAGATTTGTTCCGTTTATGGGGCATATCTTTTAGGATTTCCAGAAAGAGAGTATTAAACAGTTTTTGATGAAAATGTTAAATAACATGGCTAGTGGAATGTCAGAGCTTGCGCACAGTCTCTGACGACAAATGCTGGTATATAATCAGGACCTGTCGTTTTCTTAGGCTTTATTTGCTTGACAGCCCATAAGACCTATGTTTGCTAAAATTTTGATATGTTGATAGAAGTGTGATGCACCTAATCATCTTGAATGTGATCGGTGGAGGGATTGTATGATTCACTGAAGTAATCAGCGAACCCATTAACAATATCTTGAGGGAAAGTTGAAGAGTGACCATCATAGGACATAACATTGGGGAAAGAGGTGGTTCCTTTTTTTCGATTGATAAAAGCCCAGAACTTATTGGGGTCCCCATTTAAATCTGATTCTGCTGCTTTAACGAAATTTTCATACGCTATATCAATATCTGTTTCGATTTTGGACCACAGCCGTCTGAACTCTTCAAAAACAGTGTGGCTATTGCTTGATTTATATTGGCGATGTAGTTTCGCTTTTTGTCGAATTGGTTTGCCTATCTGGAGGTCGAACCAAGGAGTATATTTTCTATTGGACTCCACAGTATATTTTGGAATACACCGATCAAATACACTGTAAAGTTTACCATAAAAGTAGGTACATGCATCATCTACATTTTCGAATACTTCAAGGAAACTCCAGTCAATTCTAGCTATCCCATCATACATATCATGAAAATTTGCTTTAGGGAAATTGTATCGATTTTCATAAGGGGCACCAAGGTTGTCTTTAACGTTCGTGGTCGCACTGAACTTGCACTCTATTTCGAGAGAGGAAAAGATGATTTTTCAACTAGGCAAAAGTTATTATGTAAAAAACTTTTTAACAAAAAAATAAAGCGACGAAAAAATCAACTGAAAAGTGAAAAATTAAATGAACCCTCTTAGTCTAAATGATAATTGAGCTTCTAAACTAATGTGAGTAACTTATTTTGAGTCGGCGCCAAACAAACAATTATCGAATATAATTATATTACTTTGAAAGAAGTAATCAAAACGCAGCCGTGCATCTCGCTGCCATCATTTTACGCTTTACCTAATTCAATTGCTAGTTTGTTTGGCTCCGACTCAAAATCAGTTACTCACATTAGTTTAGGAGCTCAATTATCATTTAGACTAAGAAGGTTTATTTTATTTTTTGCTTTTCAGTTGATTTTTTCGTCGGTTTAATTTTTTGTTAAAAAGTTTTTATTTTTCAATTTTTTGTTGCTGAAATCTACTAATTACTACCTACTTAATTTTTGATTACTTCAAAAATCCCTACTTACCTAGCTTACTTCAACTATTAACTATTGAATAATATGATTTTCTATTTTAACTATTTATGTTATATAGTATAAATTGATTTTTGAAAGTTCTGGTTAGTTGATTCCTTCACTTTGTATATAATTTCATCCTTTCATAGAATGTAATCATTTTGACGGATGTAGGAGGGTCTGTCAATGTCAACTACATATGTGTGCCGAAGTTCACAAGTGAAAAATCAATCATCCCCTATTTTTCTACCCATAGAGGTAGATCATTTCATTTCAAATTAGGATATGATCAACTATGAGGTATACCCTTTCTAATAAAAAAGAATCATCCAAATCGGAAAACCCACTAAATTATGTTATAGAAGGTTAACGGCCAAAATTCAGAGTTTGAACGATCAATATCCTTTATTTTGCTACCCTTAGGGATGGATTTTGTTGTTCAAATTGAAATGGGACCAACTTCGAAGTACACCCTATCCAATTGAGAAAGAATCATCGGAATCGAACTGCTCTGTAAAAATTTGTGCGTGTTCATACATAAAAAAAATAAAAAAATAGAATATACGCGTCGAATAGAAAACCTCCTTCTTTTTGGTTTCATCGGTTCAAAAAAAAAAATACGTGTCGAATAGAGAACCTCCTCCTTTTTCGTTTCGTCGGTTACAATCTAGGTCAAGCAAGCTTTCAGAATTATTGAGTACAAAATTGAAAAGTTGAAAATTTCTGAAAAATGTTCTAGGAGAAATATTGTCTTATTTTTCACATTAAGGTTCTCCAAGAAATCAGCATAGTTAGATATATTGAAGTCTCCCATGATACATCAACTATTCGAGAAGTTTTACCTCTATATCTTTCGATCTCTAGATACTTCTTTCGGCACTTTCTGAAACCCCGTTTCATCAGCGCGCCGGAGTTGGAGATCTATAAGATCAAAAAGAGTCAATTGATCTCAGACCTATATTGATAAATATCTACAAAATATCCATTTACATATTTTGCTTATCTTATCTTATAATAATATTTGCGTTTCATATCGATGAGAATGTTTTACATAACACTTAAAACGGCAGAAAGACATTATATATATATATATATATATATATATATATATATATGTATATATATAAATATATAATGTTTATTCACTAGAAAGAGAATTACAATGAAACATAGAAATATATAAGTAAATAAACGGAGTAAATCACAGAAGCAAAAAGATGCTTGTTTGTGATTGATAAATTAAATTAAATTAAATTGTACCTGATAAGGACCACAGAAGCATCAAATACTTGTATGTGGCTTATATGGTTTAAAATATATAAGTACACATAATCACTTTGTTTGAAATTGCTTAATCTATAAATATTTGAATGTAGTGTTATTATGGCTAAAAAATATAAGTTAAAAACACAGATAACACAGATATATATATATATATATATATATATATAGGTTTTTGGTAGATCTTCAAATAATAAGATTATTATCATAACGCTGCGTAATTCGTATGAGTTGTATCTATTTTGTTCGGAAACTCTCATAAGGAGGAGCAGTGAATAATTGAAACCATGATTGAGATATATTGCAACTGATAAAAAACAAAAATGTCATAAAAACTAAAATCACTAAACATTTGTAAATATATAGTGAAAAATAAGAGATACAATACACAGAAAATGTTTCAGTGATAAATATTTTTTCCATTTTCGTGACTGAAATATGACATATTTCACTTGTTATGGTCAAATCTTGGAAGTGAATTGTGACAAACTTCTAGTCATCCGATTGTTCTGAAATTTGGTAGATGTTTATAATTATAAAGTATTTGTTGGAGGAAAAAACAAAATGGTGGCTCTGAGATGTCGGAGGGGATTTGTAATTATGTTCCGATTTTATTCAAAATGGGTATGTGGAGGTTTTCGGGGTCGGTTTATAATTATAAAGTATTTGTTGGAGGAAAAAACAAAATGGTGGCTCCAAGATGTCGGAGGGGATTTGTAATTATGTTCCGATTTTATTCAAAATGGGTATGTGGAGGTTTTCGGGGTCGGAGATCATGATTTTTTTGTGAAAATTCATAAATTCAAAATGGCGGCCCCAAGATGACGGACGAGTTTTGTGATAATGGTCCAATTCGATTGAAAATTGGCGTGCGGGGGTTTTCGGGGTCGGAAATTATGCATTTTTGTCAAAATTAATAAATTCAAGATGGTGGCGCCAAGGTGGAGGACGAGATTTCTGATTATGATAATATTTCATTCAAAATTGGTATGTGGGGGTTTTTAGGTTCGGAGATGATGATTTTTTTGTCAAAATCTATCAATTTAAGACGTTGACTTCAGGATGACTGACGAGTTTTGTGATTATGGTCAGATTATATTCAAAATTGGTGTGTAGGTGTTTTTGGGGTCGGAGATCATGATTTCTTTCAGCTCAAAACTTACAGGAAAGAGAACTTGTAATAACGTGCTCTATTAGGAATGAAACAGATCAATGCAAACTAACTAAAAAGCAAAATATAAAATAAATAATAAAAAATCTTTTTAAAGACAAGCTTTTATTTAAGCCGTGTACTAAAACGTATATAAAAATTTTTAACAAAAAATTAAACCGACGAAATGCGGAACTGAAAAGTAAAAAATAAAATAAACCTTCTTAGTCTCAGTAACTAAGCTCCTAAACTAATGAAAGTAACTAATTTTGAGTCAGCGCCAAACAAACAAGCAAATTAATTAGGTAAGGCGTAAAATGATGGCATCAAGTTGCGCGGTGACATTCTGATAATTTTTTTGAAGCAATTTAATGATGTTCGTTGATTGTTCGTTTGGCTCCGACTCAAAATTAGTTACTTTCATTAGTTTAGGAGCTTAGTTACTGAGACTAAGAAGGTTTTTTTATTTTTTACTTTTCATTTCGTCGGTTTAATTTTTCGTAAAAAGTTTTTTTTTGTGGCTCAAATCTTCCAATTACTACCTACTTGTTTTTTGATTATTTCCAAAATACTTACTTACCCACCTTACTTCAACTATTACCAGTTAAATAATATGATTATCTACTTTTACTATTTGTTGTAATATAAAATATTTTCGTTGTTCTGGTTAGTTTATTTCATTACTTTGTATATCATTCCATCCTCTCATAAAATATACTGATTTTGACGGATGTGAAACAAGAATAATGTCAGTAGCGATCTGTCATTGTCAACTACGTATGTGTATGCCAATGTTCACTAGTGAAAAATCAATTATATCCTATTTTTCTACCCGTAAGGGTGGCTAATTCCTTTCGAAATCCAAATATAAGGTATACCCTATCTATTAAAAAAAGAATCATCCAAATCGAAGAACCCAGTACAAAGTTATGCCTGATAGAATCGGTTAACGGACCAGAATTCAGAGGGTGAGTGATCAATATCCTTCATTTCGCTACCCTTAGGGGTGGATTTCATCTTTTAAATTCAAATGCGACCAAATTCGAAGTACACCATATCCACTGAAAAAAGAATTATCAAAATCGGACGCCTCAGTAAAAAGTTATGCGTGATCATACATAAAAAAATATGATGAAAAAAAAATATACGGGCCGAATAGAGAACCTCTTCCTATTTGGTTTCGTCGGTTAAAAATAAACTTAAGTCATCGCTGACAATGACTTGATTATTTTTTGTTGAATTATTTGGTTGTCGCGCGAATTGTAATAAAATTAATACTTCGACAAGTTGTTAACCATTCCTTGTCTAATGAAATTAATTGGTATCTACTTTCATGAATACTTCGTAAAAATCAAATACTTCGACGAGTTCTCACTTACCAACTAATCACTGCCCAATCAAATTAATTGGTACCTAGTTTTATGAACACTTCGCGCGACAAGCTTTTTGAAACCAAATAATTCAACAAAAAATAATTAAATCATTGACAGCGATGACTTAAATTCATTTTATACGTTTTAGTACACGGCTTACATAAGAGCTTGTCTTTAAAAAGGTTTTTTATTAGTTATTTCATTTAATTTCTTTTTTCTTGATCAGTAAGGACTCATCTTGAAATTTCCAAAGCAAAATATTTCAATTTTTTAATGGACTATCATTCTATATAATTGCAATCCTTTTATGCCTCAACGTTCAAAAGTACACCGACGGAGACTAGGAAATGGACCTCTTTTTTATGTGATTCTACTGATTTCAATCATCATCATAACTATATAATTTAGTATACCCAAATAATTAGAAAGTTCTAAATTTTGGCAACGTTGCAATGTATTCCTGCCATGCATCACCTAACTTTTTATACGCGCTTTATTAGCTTCACCTGTATGTATGTATGAATCTAGGTAACGGAATCTTCAACATTAATTGTAACCCACTTCCAGACGTCCAAACTATTTGCACATGTATTAAGAACCGATAACAACCCAATAATTTGATAGCTATGACCTGGTATTCTCACCAAGATCGCCAGAAAAACAATTATTTACATTTCAAAGATATGGCCAATGCGCAGATTCACCAAAATGCATCTCATTCACCATAATTTCGCAAAAATGTCTATGTGGCTGAATGAATCGAAGAGTTTTTCTCCCATTGTATTTTCTTAGTCTTATAATAAAATTATAGTTTAAAAAACTAAGAAAACACGATTATATGGCAATATGGACTGAAAATTTAAAAATAATAAAAGTTGTCTTTGACCAAAAAATGTTCTCTTATGTAAAAAAAGCGTAAGGTACTCTTTACTTACTTCTCATAATGATTAAAATAACTGATGTCAAGGACCTCACGCTTTTTTTACATAAGAGAAAAAAATTTGGACAAAGATTACTATTATTATTTTCAACTTTATAGTCCTTATTGCTATATAAGCGAGTTTTTTTGTTTTCTTCAACTATAATTTTTATAACAATGCTGTAGCGCACTGAATGAGGGCCGACGGGTAAAACTCTGACCTTGTTTGTTTATGTGTATGTGATGTAATGCAATATCGTAACGACTAGTCAGTCATTTTGATGGAATAGCATTGACCTTTAGATTATTTTGGTATTCCTTCCTAGGAAACAGATTATGACAGAGCAGAAAAAATTATCGAAACTTACCGTCAAATTGCTGGGAGCTTGTAACATCTGTACGAACGAATTTTGCTCTGTTTGGTCCAAATTCTTCTTCAATTTCCTTCACTGCGTTCTTACCAAAGTCTTCATTGAGGTCTGCAAGTGTTACACCCTGAAAATGTAATTTCAATGAATATTTCAATATTTCACAAACAAAATTTGAGAGTTGAGGTCTTTTTCAGATAGTGAAAAAATTAACCAATCTCAATGTCTTCAATAAAAAGAAGATTGTGGTGAACAATTTGTATGATTAACTTATCATCAGATTTTTTGTATTCGCCTGTTTCTCAGATTTTGTTTACTTGCAAGAGCAAATTCAAAATTTCCTTAAATGAATTTCTTCCTGTGGGAGTGCAATATGAGATAGGAAGCTCATTAATGCAATGCTGTGATCTGTCTTCGGCAATATATCCTAACATATAACACATGTTGCTTTTTTAATGATATTGTCTTCCTTATATAAACAGTCATTATTGTCTTCATATTATTTTTCAGTTGGCTAATGTTGTAGTTTCGTATCAGGGACGATATTTTCCCTTCGATCGGGCTGATATATTTTTTTAACGAACATATATGAAAATAAAGAACCCTGTTCCATATCATTTTTACTGAATTGGATTCACACTTTGAACAATAGCTCCTTCAAATGTGAGAAAAAAGCTTTTTGATGATAATTCACAATGTTATCTACATTCCCCATATTTGCTTTGAAATTAATTATTTCATCAAATCAAATCCCTTAGGATTATTTCATCTATTAATCAAACAATCAAAATCGTTTTATATAACATAAAATCAAAGATAAGAGGCAATCGAGCATATGCTCTTTCATTGTTTTTTTTCAGATAATTTTAAAGACAAATAATGGAAATTATAAAAAAAATTATTCGTCTAGGAATTGAGATCGAAAGCAAAAAGTGTTTTATTTTCCGATCACTGGTACCCTTTTAATATATCTGAATTTTTCGAATTCTCATGAAAAAAAAACAAAAACAAAATAATCCAAGAGCCATCAGTATCATTTCAATCCGTCACATAACTTGAAACAACTATAAAATGCCTGATCTACCATTGAATGGGGTTGCACACTCTTGTATGGTTTTCAAAATACTATCTTCATTTTGAGTGTAAATCAGAACAAGATCTTGACAAGAAATAATTAGGAGAAATCATGACAATACAGGAAGATCCTTGTTAAGTATCTTGAAAATTCTTCAAGATTTTTCGAAATTTCTTGATGACATTGTTATTTTGGGAAAGATGAAGTTGATAGAATTATCAGATATTTGAGATCACACTGGACACTGAAATAATTAGAAACAAATAAAATTTTTTAAAAAAAAATTTTTTAAAATAAGATAAATTATAATAAATAAAATATAATAATATAGTTAACAAAAATGACGGTTGAACAGGAAGTAGAATATTTACTAATTTAATATTATATCTGAAATGAGTTGACTATGAAATCAACACATTTTCGTTTCACATTGCAATCTCTTGAAATCAATGAAAAGTTATTCGATTGATTCAAGCGCATGAATATGATTGAATCGACAGTATTAACCATGGAGGTATAAAGCCAGGAGATACAGGAAAAGGAAAAGAGAGGATCAGGAAAACATTGGTATATCGATTAGGTTATTCGAATACAAGAAACGTCACTTTGAAAAAGATAAAGGACAACTATTTCACTGGAAAATGTGATTGAAAATATAATTGGATAGTAGGTTTCCAAATAACTTGAACATTAGGTTTTTTTAATTTTAAATATCCAAAAATGTCAAAAAAAAAAAAATTGTAAACACCTTACCTTACCTTACCTTACCGTGTTGAAAATTCTCGTTACCAAAAATTTACGCCGCCTTCAATACATGGTGTGATCTAACTTTTTGCACAATCGCACGAGCTCAAAATAAAAAAAATATATTCCCAGAATTTGTTTTTTTTTCGAATTTTTAACCGCTGTAATTTGTTATTACAGGCACACCTGTCATTCACAGGTGTGCAAGAAGTAAGATTACACCCTGTATATTCAGATTATTTGTTTGAATTCTTGGTATCAGATATAATTTTTTTTTTTATGGTATTTCAAACTTCTATTACGATGCGCGATTTTCTAACAAAACATTTGGCTTTTTGGTAAGTGTTTAAAACATGAGGTGTTTCCTGAATCCTTCCAGTTGAGAACAGGAAATACCAGTTTTGCAGCTCATCAAGGTAAGAGATTCGGATTAATCAAATTGGTAAAAATAGAACGGAAGATTCAATTCACTAAAAAAGATATTTACAATATTTAGTTGAAAGTGATACACACAGAATTAATTTATAGACTCCACTTAATTGGATTCCAAATTTCAGATGATAACGTAAGGGAGCGAGTTGATAAAATAAAACATATAAAGTTTTTAAAACAAAAAAAAAATTGATTTATTATACAAAAAGCATACAAAAACTCAAAACACTTATGAAAGTTCTAAAAAAGTTTCAGAACATCATTTTTTCGGTAGATTCGTTAACCTATCCAAAACATATTTCACGGCACAGGAAGAAAGCTGCATTGCGAAAGGTTTCAACTATAATCTAAAACCAGAAATTAACGGACAAAAATTTGAAATTCTAGGTATTGATACGGAAATAGCGTTAAAACGTACATCTGATTGTAATATTAACAAACAGTTTTTCGGCTAATTTATTGGAATCTAATCTTTCAAAATCTCAAATAAAGTACAATAAAGAAACATTAATCGCGAAAGAAATAAAGAAAATGTCTATTGAAAATAACATAATATTTACACGTGCGGACAAAGGAAAAACGGTGATTGCAATTGATAAAGACGATTACATAAAAATAACTTCATATTTCTTGAATTCAGATATATATGTTGAACTTAACAGCGATCCAACATTATTTTACCAACAAGAAGTAGAAGAAACACTAAAATCAATTCATAGTATTATGAATCCACAAGCGCCAAAACTTTATTCATTAATTGAACTCCACAAACAAAATCACCCTATTCGTCCTGTCGTATCTTCCATAACAGCACCTTCATTGAAACTGATCGATTTGATCAGGAGATATTATAATTTCGTTCCAAAATTTTGTATAAAAAATAGCTACGAACTAATTGATAAAATCAAGAATATACAACTTCCAGGCAACTCCAAACGTATCTCCTTTGATGTCCAAAATGTATTTCCGAATATTCCGCCAGAAGATACTATCAATTTGGTAGATAATCTTCTGGTTAGGAATAATGTGAATCCAATTATTAAACAAGAGATATTAGACTTGCTCACAGTTTTTTTATCTCAAAATAATTTCCAATTTAACAATAATTTATGTTCTTATGATAAAGGACTCATGATGGGTAATCCATTGAGTCCTTTATTTGCAGAAATATTTATGGACAATTTGGAACAAAAAACTCACAATAACAATAATCATTTGATTACAAATTTCTTATATTGGTACAGGTATGTGGACGATATTTTAGTGCTTCGTGGGAACCGGAAGACAATTAGAAGTGTTTGTCGACTTTATTAACACAATTCACCCTTCAATTAAATTCACAAAAGAAATGGACAGATAATTCTTTAAACTTTTTAGACCTGACTGTAGCAAAAATTAGTAACAAACATAATTTTTCATAAAATTTCATATACCGACATCACAATACACAGTACATCAATGCATACATACCATTATAAATTAGCCGCGTAGGATACACAGATTAATTATTATTTGGCTTTCCGAAGAGAATTTCAATGAAGAATCAAATTTAATCAGACCAATTGCTATTGATAACGGTTATAGTCAAAACCTTATAGAAAATATTCTTTCAAAAAAACTTTATAAAAAAGCTATAATAGAAGTGTTTCCCACTCCAAACGAAAAACGAAATTTCAAAGTTATTACATATTAAGGCCACCCTACCGAAAAAATTTATACTTTTTTGCGTAAAAATAACATCAATATCGCATATTAAACGGATAATAATTTAGGTAAATGTATTAAGAACATGATGAAACTGAGAAATCTGATAAATCTAAAGTATATAAATTAACTGTGGCTCTTGTGGAAGTTTTCACATGGGCCAAACAGGCAGAACATTCCAAAAACGATTATCAGAACATGGGAATTGTTTCGGCAACGGAAAAACAAATTGAACTTTTGCTACTCACCTCTTGACTGAAAAACATTGTTTTGTTAACGATTTTGAAATATTACAAACAGAAAGGAAAGGTTATAAACTCGACCTTCTGGAAAGTCTGGAAATTAATAAATGCAAGAAGTCCCAATTTCTGCTTAATGACCAGATAAACCTCAATAATTATCCTCTGTTGAATTTGTTTTACTGATGATTAAACAGGTAATAGATATAATCTCCGTTCTACTTGGTTTCATTCCCTAATGGATAATCCTCAATATCGCCAATATCCTTAGTTAGATTCATATACCTGATATTACCTGCCTTGACTATTTGATATGATACATCGTGATTGTTGAGTTAATATCATCTCCACCTGAAGAATATATTGAATAGCGAAACACGTGTCGTGTTATTGTAAACCCAGTTTAGTGAAAATCATTTAGTGAAGTGAGTGTCTTTTGTTCATTTTAGATATAAACAGGACATATAATTTCATAATTGACAAGTGTACCAAAATATTTGTTACCTAATTTCCGATGAGGGGAAAATGAAAAAAATCTACTAACTGAAACAAAAACAAAAATATATCATTTTCAAAACTAATAATGTATGTGAGTTCATCATTCCTGTTTGGAATTTTGAATAATATTTTAGTTTTAGTTTTTTCAAAATATTGGAATCTCAATTTGTTACTGCAGAATATGTTGATACATTGTTCAGCGAATAAAGTTGAAATGAAGAGGAAGGAAAAGTGGTTAAACAAAGTATATTTTTGTAAAAAACATAAAGCTACAGTCTATATTTTGAAATAGCATTGATATTAATATTTACTGAATAGAATTAATTGTGAAAATATAATATTTACCTTGAGACCATTGCGTAACAATTCCTTGGCATATTTCAAGCCAATACCAGAAGCTCCGCCAGTCACAAGTCCAACTTTTCCCTGTATTCCGAAAACCATAATTGTTATCAAACTGCAAAGAGCAACTAATTCGGACACAGAGAGGTAACGTTAGTCGTCAATGAACTGCGAAAAAAACTAATTCGGACAGAGCGTGGTTACGATCCTATTAATAGAGATAAACCTTGGTAAAATGAATATTAGAAAATATTTATCTCAAGATAAGAGATACAATGACTTTCAATATTTCGAATGACTAGGCATTTTATAACTTCTAAATGGATGAATGTTGTTTTAATTGACTGTTTTTTTTTTCTGGAAAATGGAGAAAATCCTCCATAGACACCTTTCGGAAGTGTGAGAGTTCCTGATTCCTGGAGTCTATGCACTATCAGATCCTCAGATGTATCCACTGAAAACTCCACCCTGTTAGCTCGTCGTGACCTCCAATGACACTTGGGCTTTTTGGCCCATTGTATCTTGCCCGATGATTTCTCTCACAGTACCCATTCTATTAATTTTGTGCCTTACTGAATGTGTGCTGTATAGTTTCGGTTTACCAATGGGGAAGTGATGAACTCCTTCCAAACCTCTTTCAATTGATGAATAATGATGCTATTTCATTGTACCAATAATATCATGTGTCAAAATCGAAGCAAATAGATTATTTAGCGTTTTGAAATCAGCATATTAATTCAAAATTTTAAAATGCCAGAATCAAGGGTGTTTAAAAATTCAGTATCACAATTTCAGGGGCGTATTTTTCAGGTTAATATACGACTTTTTTTCCATAAAAATTTCCGTTTTAGGGTTTACATCCTCCAGTATGCCGAGTGATTGTAAGAATCTACAGGGAGATATTTTTCAGGGGTCAAGCCCTTTTTTGCCCCATAAACTTGTGGTGCGCCGCCAGTAGATTCTAACAAATGAAATAATTATTTGTTTTGTTTATAATTTTTTTTTGCCTCCTGTAAGTTTTACGCATCTGCGGCCGTTATCGAGAAAAAAGTAAAATATTTTTTGTAATTCGCTAGGGTTAATCAAACTTTTTAACGACACAATGAAGAAGAGAATTAGTGGGCTTTTTGACGTTTAGGTTTGTTTTGAAACATGTGACATCATTTGAAAGTTGGTGGATGTCTCATCATGTATTTTTTTTAAACATTAAAATAGGAAATTTATTTGAACATCTGGTTGACATACATTTTGTTTAGGGTCTGGCTAATGGTAACGGACTGGAAGCTCAGAGGTTGTACGCTCTAAAATTTCCTAATCGTCGGCTTCCCAACTTTAGAAGTTTATTGAATTCTCATCAGCACCTTCGGGAATACGGCAGATTTCAGACTACAGGGCACGATGCTAGCAGACCGCGATAAGCACGCAACCCCGTAAGAGATGAAGAGATTTGTTATCGACGAAAATCCTGGTATGAGTACCCGACAAATGGCACGGGATTTGTATGTTTCCCATTCAACTGTCTGGAGGATTTTACACGAAAACATGCTAGACCCATATCATATCTAGCGCGTCCAAGGTTTGCTTCCGCGAGAATTTCCACGGCGCTTGCAGTTCTCCCGATGAATACTGCGCAACGGTACTAGGGATCCTGCATTTTTATCTCGTATCCTTTTTACCGACGAAGCTCACTTTACACGCGACGGAGAAGTGATTTACCACAACGTTCATATTTGGGCACTAGAATATCCACACATGATCATACAATCTCGACACCAGGAACAGTTCAGTGTAAACATATTGGCAGGAATAGTAGGAAATATTAATTGGTCCTTTTATTTTACCGCGAATTTCAAATGGTGCCACATATTTGAACATCCTACTGAACGAATTGCCTGCATTAGTGGAGGACGTGCCTTCACAAGTTCGTCCCCTTCCCCTCCCCCCTCATTATCAAATCATCGTCCGCGATTATTCAGATACAGTGTTTCCCAATCGGTGGATTGGCAGAGCAGGTCCAATTGCTTGGCCCCCGCGGTCCCCAGATTGCAACCAGCTGGACTTTTTTTTATGAGGGCCTAGTTTATGGTTCAGAACCAGTGCCTTCCATCGAAGTTCTTACTGAACGAATTATGGATGCCTTCCACACCGTAAGAAACACTCCCGGAATTTCAGAACGCGTACGGCAGTCTATGAGAAGACGAGTGTATCGCGAAAGGAGGAGGGCATTTCCAGCACCTTTCATAAAAAGTCTAGGTTCGTTAGGTTTCTTATTCTTCAGGTAATGTTTAAGGAAACTTGTAATTTAGATCACAAACCGAAAAAGTTGCGTTTTTTGTTTTCATTGTGATAATAGGTTCCCTCCTTTTGTTAAAATCTTTAATTAAATGTAGCGAATAGGCGAAATCACTGATTTCCGGAAAAAATACCACGATGTCAAGAACTATGAGAAAAGTAATTGGATTTTTTTCAATTTTTTTCTTCGAAGCTGTTTTTCCAAAAAAATTACCAAAGAAATGTTCCCGTTTGAACTCTGCGGAAACCGCGCCAGGATGTGACGTCACAAATACAGATCACCGAGTGTGTAAGATGATTTCAGAGTTGCCAAGCGTTATGCATAATATCTATGTGAGTAGAACGAAAAAATAATGACAGAGCACTTGGTATACATACATATTATTCAAGGATAACTGAATCAAGAACAGCTATCAAATTAGAAATCTTCATTTCAATATAACACATGCTTCATTTCAATATAACACAAGTGTACTGTTTCATTCATAAGATGAAACAGAATAACATTACCTCAGAAATTCCTCAAAATAATGACACTGGAAACTCGCCGATCGCCGACAGTGCAAAGAATTACAAAGCGTCATTCAAAATATTTCTTTACAATGTGAACAGGCCGAAAAAATAATGACATAGCGCTTGGCATACATACATTTATTCAACATTAACTAAATCAAGAACAGCTATCGAATACGAAGTCTCCATGTCAATATAACACATGCTGACACAAGTTCTGTTTTATTCATAGGATGAAACAGAATAATATTTCCTCAGAAGTTCCGCAAAATAGAAACACTGGCAACTCGAGAAAATGCCAAAGCAATGGACTCATGACGTCAAAAGAAGCGGCAATAACGCTGTGTTTGACTGTCTCGCTGAATTTGAGGGTTCTTAGAGTAGCGTTTATTAGAATATCACACAATATTTTCTGGGAAAAACCATGCATACATAATATTTGATCACTATATTTCAACTTCAAGCACATATACACATATGAAGAAAATTTGTGAGTTTGTTATCTCGGCTATTACAATAAAATATTTTATTTTTGTCCTCGATAACGGTCGTAAATGCGTGAAAATTACAGACACAAAACAATTCATGAACAAAACAAAGAATTCATTGCATATGTTAGAATCTACCAGCGGCGCGCTACAAATAAGTTTATGGGGCGAAAAAAAGCTTGACCCCTGAAAAAATATCTCTTTGTAGATTCTTACAATCACTCGGCATACTGGATGATGTAAACCCTGAAACGTAACCTTTGTTCCAAATTTGATCTCAATATCGCAAAATCTGAAAGAGCTATGGAAAAAAATGAAAAAATCTTGAAACTTTAACGCTCTGTAGATCGGTAACGAAGCGTTCGCGGACACATGTTTATGGAAAAAAAGTCTCATTAAGACCTGAAAGTACGCCCCTGAAATCTTGATACTGAATTTTCAAACACCCTGTATATCTTTTGCTGATTTCATTGTGCAGTGTTGTCAAAATTATTTGTCATCGGATTTTGTATTTCTGTGCTATTTTCGTCCAACAAGGTATCGATTGATGATAACAATGTGATTTTACAACACAACAAATCGTCGAAAATATAATATTTCGTTTGTATTCTTCTTTGATTTCGAGAACAAGTTGGACCATTTTATTGCGGCAATACTGTTATTGATGAAAAAGACATTTGTTCACAGAAGCACAGAAATCATAATTTCTGTGTGACAGTGGGAAAGATGTTCTGTGCATTTATGGTTCTTCGGTTGTTTCTCATGTGACTTGTGAGGGAATTTGAGGTTATTTTGGTTGTATTCGTATTTTATTTACAATTCGATTCATCTGAACTTTGAAAAATTCTATGAAATGGAAACAGGGTTTGCAGCCCCCTTCCATAACTGGTTTCCCTGGAAAAGCCAAGAATCAAAATTTTCCTGTGGTAGATTCAACTATGGTGTTTGAATATTGCATCAATAATTCTGATTTTCAGTCTGCCGGGTTGAAAAATAGAAAGGCGAGCAGATAAACTTTGAAAACTGTCCTTTTAATATAACTATAGCAGATGAATTCCATTATTTTCAGAGCCACAAGAGAATATTGTGGAGACGGGAAACTCGAACCGAAAATATTGCTCAAGGGAAAAACAAAAATCTGAAAAACAACATTCAATGAAGTTAGGTTGAGCAATTGGGAATTCAAAATTAGATACCAGCGCCAGAGTGGCGAAAGTGCAAACCAGACATAAGTACATTGTCTGTTTTCTTAGAGGTTATACACTCGTTTTGAGTTTTCCTTAAAATATTTCCAGTTTGTATTCGTTTCCAGTTTTTTTTTGTGCAGTGTTTTCATCTCAAGACTCTAGTGAAGTGGTGTTTTTGAATCTTAAGACGATGTCATTTGCCAAAACTCACTTTGAAGGAGACAAAGTATGTTCTAATTTGCTTGCAAAAAAATATTTTCCGTAGTTTCTGGAAAGCTTAGTGAAGTCATCTGGAGTTATTATTGAATGAATGAATTATTTTGAAAAAATGTTACATACTATTTGTGAATGTTCGAATTGAAATAAAACGTACAAAAAACAGTTCTTTCAAATCATCTAAAACAAGATGGTTTGAAAATGTCTCCTTATTGTTGTTAATGTTTTAGCATAGAATGTCATTTGCAAGTATTATAAGTTGGCAATGCCCCATCACTAGTTCGTAAGACAATTAGTCGTGTCTTTTACAGTGTCCAGCATAAAGTTGGCTACATATATAAAAAAAAAAAATATTGAAATTTCTGAAAAACTCTAATGGCGGTGTCTGACAACTAAAAAATCCGACGTGACCTCAGATATGGCGGGAATTAAAAAAAAAGTTGTCTGTGGTGTCGAAAAATGGGTAAAATTGACAAAATATCAAAACAATTTATTTAGAAAATGTGTTTGGAATCCAACAAAGACCCTCATGTACCAATTTTGAACCAGATTGGGAAAAAATCACAATAATACCATTTTATTCCTCTACCCTTATTAAAAAACATTATACATCCTTGTTTCATCTGAAAACAGCTTTAATTACCGAATTCACATAAGTTTGGGTCAAAACTAATCAAATATTTGTTGAAAAAACATTTTGCGGGAGATTAATTATGAAAACAAGATTTAGTTGTCACTAGGTGTAGTCATGCCCTGTATATTGATGCACATCAGCCCATTCAATATTCTCAACCCGTGAATAAAATGTTTGTAATTAAAACTTAATAATACATTATTTATCCTTATTGAATTTGGTATTGTTTAGGTGGATGTGGAAAAATAAAAAAAATCAATAAACAAACAATGTACAAACCTTCAACATTATACGTGACCACCTTCGCGCTCCATACATAGAATTGTTCTGGAAAACATTTCACGGCGAACATTTTTTACATAGTTCTGTTGATCAGTGCTGCACAATTCCTTATACAGATTTCTAAATGTTCTACATTTCGAAATTGGCGTTGTTTATAAACATTGCTTTCAAGTAATCCCATAAAAAAATATCACACGGCGTTAGGTCTGGAGACCTAGCAGGCCAAGGATTACCTGAATACCGACCTATCCACTGCTCACCAAACTCATTGTTCAACCACTCCCGCACTTCATTCGTAGAATGGATAGAAGCCCCATCTTGTTGAACGAATAAAGGAATTTGCTCTTGTAATGGTAGGTTGTCGATAAATGTAGATATCTTGGTCGGTGAAGAGTTCGCCATTTAAATTTTGTCTGAAAAAGAAGGGACCTACAATTCGCTCATTTGAAATTCCACACCATACATTAACTTTGAAATTATATTGATCCTTGGCTTCAATAATAAAATCAGGTTATGATTTGCCCACCTACAATTTTGAGAACTGATGACGCCATTTGATGTAAAAGTTGCTTCGTCAGAAAATAGCACATTTTTGAGAAATAACGATTGTCTTCTACCATTGCCTGGAACCATGCACAAAAATAAAACCGAGCGTCATAATCCCTGTCTCGAAGTACTTGCACAAATTTTGGTTTGTATGGGTGAAAGTGATTTTGCTTTAAAATTCGTCTAATTTTCGTGGAAACTCTTGGTGTCTCAGTGACTGTCAGTAAAACATTGTTCGAGTTATTTTGATCATTTATAGCAGGCTTTCAACGTGAACACTTTTATATTTGTTTTCAACCAAACTGGTTTCCTTAAATTTTTGCAATATTTTTGCCAACGTAGTAAAATACAAATTCTGGTCTGGATGCCTTCTATTGAAGATTTCAGCTACTTCTCTTGTGCTTTGATAATTTTTGCTATATAGCAATACTATTTCTATTTTTTCTTGTACACTCAGTTTTGGAACCATTTCTATTGATAGATTGAGAAACGCAGAAACTGATAAAGAACGACAACTCCAACAAAATTGTCAACAAGTTATTGTGACATTTGTTATTGTTACAACAAAAGTAGATCTTTTTTCAAAGCCGCCTTATTAAATTAAAAAATATAGCTGGGTCATTGAATATTAAATTTAGCAAGGATAAATAATGTATTTGAGTTTCAATTACAAATATTAGTTGGTTCAAATTTTATTTACGGGTTGAGAATATTGAATAAGATATGAAATGAAATGCATAAAGCACACACAAAGTCGTCTTCACAAAAGGTTCAATATAAATTGAAACAATTGGTAGACCGACAGGCGAAACATAACTACTTTCCTTGCAAATACCACGCAGAACGTTGGATGATATTCACCTGACAATCCATGCAAACTTCCATATAAATGGATATTATTCGCAAATGTTTCTTTCTGATAAGCTCGATTATATTTGAATTCATGTCGTGTCCGCCTAACAGTCCGCATATCGGTTACAGGCTTTTTTGGCCCTCCTCAGTACGGAGTAGTCACCGGCCAGAGATCCAGAGAGCTCTGGCCGAAGCGAGACACAGCATAAATAAAAGCATCATCGAGCTTAAAACATCTTTAGGTGCGTCGGAAAAGATAACTTTTAACCGGCGACACCTAGTGACAGAAAGAAACACTCCATATAATTCTCCTACCTCGATAGGATTCTAAATAAGAGATTCCTTCCCAGTAGGAGTGGCTCAAAATGCCCGACTGGCATATTTTAATGGAAGAAAAAGCCATATGAAAGGGATAAGATATGAAATGAAATGCATAAAGCACACACGAAGTCGTCTTCACAAAAGGTTCAATATAAATTGAAACAATTGGTAGACCGACAGGCGAAAAACAACTACTTTCCTAGCAAATACCACGCAGAACGTTGAATGATATTCACCTGACAATCCATGCAAACTTCCATATGAATGGATATTTTTCGCAAATGTTTCTTTCTGATAAGCTGGATTATGTTTAAATTCATGTCGTGTCCGCCTAACAATTAAAATATGCCAGTCGGGCATTTTGAGCCACTCCAACTGAGAAGGAATCTTTTATTTAGAATCCTATCGGGGTAGGAGAATTGTATGGAGTGTTTCTTTCTGTCACTAGGTGTCGCCGGTTAAAAGTTATCTTTTCCGACGCACCTAAAGATGTTTTAAGCTCGATGATGATTTTATTTATGTTGTGTCTCGCTTTGGCCAGAGCTCTCTGGATCTCTGGCCGGTGACTACTCCGTACTGATGAGGGCCAAAATGCCTGAAACCGGTATGCGGATTGTTAGGCGGGCACGACATGAATTTAAACATAATCGAGCTTATCAGAAAGAAACATTTGCGAACAATATTCTTTTATATGGAAGTTTGCATGGATTGTCTGGTGAATATCATTCAACGTTCTGCGTGGTATTTGCTAGGAAAGTAGTTGTTTGTCGCCTGTCGGTCTACCAATTGTTTCAATTTATATTGAACCTTTTGTGAAGACGACTTTATGTGTGCTTTCCTTACATGTTTTTAACTTTTTAATTCAAATCCTACAAAATATATAGGTAAATGTGTCTGAACTAATTGATTAGTATATATAAATAAGAAACATTTTGTATGTAGACAACTTCACATGACGTTTTCCTTGTTACTGTACTGATGGAATCATCCGCTCTCATGTACTTTTTAACTGGTGAAATAAACAAATTATTATTATTATTATTATTATTATTATTATTATTTTATTATTATTTATGCATTTAATTTCATATCTCATCCCCTTTATATGGCTTTTTTCTTTCATTAATATTGAATAAGTTCATGTGCATCAATATACAGGGCATAACTACACCTAGTGACAACACTAAATCGTGTTATCATAATTAATCTCGCGAAAAATGTCTATTCCACAAATATTTGATTAGTATTGATCCAAACTCATGTGATTCAGGTTATTGAAGCTGTTTTCAGAAAAAACAAGAATGTATATTGTTTCTTAGTAACGGTAGAGGAATAAAATGGTATTTTTGTTTTTTTTTTCATCTTATTCAAAATTGGTACATGGGGTCCTCGTTGGATTCCGAACACATTCCTAATACATTTTCCCGATATCCTATCAATTTGACCCATTTTGCGGCATCACAGACACCTTTTTTTAAAATTCCCGCCAAATCTGAGTTTTTTTTCATATGTAGCCAACTTTATGACGGACACTGTACAGTCACTCTTATTCCATACTGTATGAATAATCTTCGGTATGTTGGATAATATCTCTTTTTGTCTCTTAACTCTCTTTTTTTTCTTCTCAACTCTCTATGAAGGTTCTCTTCTCACTTTTTTTGGCCACAGATGATACAAGAAGGAATTTTCTTCGAGATCCCAAGAGCCCGTCGTCCGTCTATAGACTCGCTCAATCCTAGATTAGTCTCAACCAGAACTTTACGATGAAAACTTATTCCAGTACAACGGGATCGTTATTTTGCCCGAGAGTCACATTGAGGTACACAACAACAATGATTTGAACTTGAATCACTCATTTTTTCAGTCGAAGAGGTACAATAGTCAACAGAACATTCATCAGGTAAACCAGAATTTCATTAAATGTCAACAATCATAAGAAATTCGACTATACAATGGCTGAAATCATATAAACATTAATATTTCGAAAAGTAAACGATGTACTTATGTATAGTTTCAAAAATCGACACCAGAGGGAGTATCCGTTTTGATGGAACAAGTACCAATGATTGGTCAGTTCAAGGCCAACGAGAGTGTAGGTACTAGCACGTCGCACTGCATCTCACCAATGAGAGCAACCATTACAAATGGCGCATAAAAGTGTATGTTCGAAATGAAAACTATTTAATTTATTACGTTGTTCATACTATTGAACGAATAAAAAATATAAAATTACATTAAATGGTAGTTTTTTGGCAGGAAGGTCACGTTTATGGCGTTTTCGAAAATTTGTGGTCTCCTCCATTAGTTGCCCGTGAATTGACTGTCTTCTGCGATCCAAAGGTCCGCATAGTTGCACATTATGTGTGACACTGTTTCTGGTTCTTTTCGCATAATCTGCATGTTGGGTCGCCATTGAACAGCCTTATTTCATTATGGTGCTCTTTTACTTACGCGTGTCCAGTTATGAACCTCGTAATGATTTTCAATTGTTCCCTGTTTAAGGCTAGCCACACACTGACAACTTTGGTCGTGCAACTTTTTAATCACAAAAATACGACACTGTATTTCTCATGAGAACCCGCACACAGGGGAGTATTAAGTTGCGGCAACTAAAAAATCCCAACATGTTCGATTTTCCTGGAGACTCAATTGTTGCCGGCAAAATAGAACGCACATGTTCGTACTTGTCTTCGCACACTGACGATTAAAAAGTTGCTCTTGATTTTCCAGTTGCAATTTCGTCGAACCCGTATCAACATGTCGCTAGACATCGAAGAATTAATGGAAGCAGTTAAATTACGACTCGCATTGTATAACACAAAAATAAAAGAATATGCAAATAAAAATTTAAAAAAAAATTGTGATGTGAATTGTGTCGAGAGTTTGTAGAAGAATGGGATAAACTCGGGGATAGAGAGAAAACAGAAAAAGGTTGGTGAATTTTTATTTATCACATTGTACATTGATATAGTGCTAGTTAATACAGTATTTCAAATGAAGTAATTCAACAATATCAATGCACGAACAAAAACTAATTTGTGTTAACTTAATTTCAAAATTGAATTTGTTCGTATTGCCAAGAAACACATCCTTGAGGTGAAGTGAAGTAATTAGCAAAGTAATCTCTAATTGAAAATCATACAGCATGCTTTTATGATGAAAACACTCAAGATTTGTATCGAGTGGCCTGTGGAGTATTTGCCACTTGTTAGCTAGAATTCCAAATATACATTTTATCATTCTACATGCTCTTGATAGTCTGTAATTGAAGATGCGTTGCTTTATAGACACATTTCTGCTTGGATATGGGCGCAATACAAATTTTGAGAGAGCAAATGCCTGGCTCCCCCACCAGTACAACTGGCATTAATAATAATAATAATAAATAATAATAAATTTTATTAGCCATTTAGGTACAATGTGTACATATGGTAAGTCCTACAATACATAAATCACTTGATACAGCAAAACCATATTGTTGGTCATTGAGTATAAATAAACTAAATAACGATCATGTGTATAAATAAAATCAAACGGATATGACGACAGCACAACACCAGATACATATTTAAGAGTGACACGATTATCAGTATAAACAAAATCGTAACCCGAGTACAAATGAACCACGACCATACATAATTAAAATCATTGAATTGAAGCTTTATCACTGAACAAGTAAGATGACAGCACACTACAAGTAACATATTAAAAGTGAAATAATTAATTAATTAAAAGTGAAATAATTCACAATAATGGATCATCCAAATATTCTTGATAGGAATAGTAACCTTTTTCAGTCAGCAAACATTTTGTTTTGTTAAAAAATATTCTATCACATTCAGAATGTTTTATTGCCGTTGGCAATTTGTTGTAGAAGCTCAATGCTTTGTAGAGAGGAGCATTTTGGAATTTCGTGGTTTTGTGGTTTGGTATTTTTAGGAGACCACCATGTCGTCTGTTGTAAGCATGCGAAGAAGCATTGGTATCTAAGGATTTCAAGTTGCTTCTAATGCATTTCAAACATTTCAAAATATAGATGGATGGAGCAGTTAACAATTTCTCTCTTATGAATATTGGTTTGCAACTATCTTGATAGTCCATATCAAATATCAATCTTACGATACGTTTCTGCCCTATAAACACTCTACCAAAATCTTTACCACATCCCCATGACATTATGTTGAAGGAAATGTGTGAGTATACCATTGCATAATAAATGCTTAATAAACTCTCCTTGGCTACACATGTTTTCATCTGCTAATTGCAAAGAATGCTGAATTCAGTTTCTTGCATACGTGATTGATATGTAGATCCCAGTCTAACCTCTCATCTAGAAGTGTTCCCAAGAATTTTACATCTTGCGACATAACTTTTTCATCGATAGCGTTTATTTCACTAGGGATATTATCCTTCCTATTATAGAATTTCATCGAAACTGACTTTGTTGTGTTTAAAATGAGTTGATTCATACCACACCATGATGTGAATGAATCAATGATTCTGCCGACATTAGTTAATAATGCATTTGGAGCAGGGCTAGCAACTGTAATTGTTGTGTCATCAGCAAATATGGTGATGTAGCAATCAGTTACGTGTTCGGGCAAGTCGTTGCTTTACCATTTCCATCATTAGGAAGGAGTTTCTCTTACGGAATGTTCAACTCATTATCCACCAACAATCGAGAAAATATTTAAATCACGACCCGTACGCCCCAACTTCTACATAAATGAAATTGTAATTGGAATCTAATATAGCTGAAACAACAGCGGAAAATAAAGATTCATTATTAAAAAATTCCCAACCACTTGCTTTTTTTAATTCTTGTATGCTTCCCATCGATTGCATCAATGCAATTGGAAAACTGTGTTCGCTCGTCAAATTCTTGAGAAATTTTCAACCAAAAATCACGATTCTTTCCTGGCATGTAAAGTGGTAGCAAACATTCCCAAAATGCTTTACATGTACCTCTAACAATTCTATTTATTGTTGAATCTCCAAGTGAATATTCGTAATGTAGTGATGCAAAGCTGTTGCTAAATATTTGAAACAAAAACAAAAATTGTTTTATAATAACAAAATATTTTTTGAGATTTTTTTTCATTGGTTTTTCTTTTTTGTTCACAAAATATTTTTTTTTATTTTTCAAGTGACGAGTTACAAAATATATGGAAAACCTAAGGACATGTTTTAACGCGAATATGATGCTCAGAAGAATGTCGCGTCTGGTTCGGGAGCCAAAAAAAAGGCGTAACTATCTTTACTGCACATGTTATTTCTAAGAGATTCTATGGAAAGCCGAATAACATCGAACAGTATAGAGCAAAACGACAACTACGAGAAAGGTGATGTAGATGAGCACGAAGAATCTGAAGAAATAACTGTCAATTCTCGTGCCAGCCCTATGGCAAAATCAAGTAACCGAAGGAAGGCGCCTTTTTCAAAAAATTACGAGGAATCCTCACTCCAGATTTTGAAAGGAAAAAAAGATGAAGACGAGAAAATTGATGAGGATGAATATTTTCTTCAGTCTCTACTCCCCTCATTAAAAAAATTCAACGACGACCAAAAATTCGTTGCTCGCACGCAGATTATGAATGTGATGAGATATGTGCGTATGTCGGGAAGTTTAACGCAAATTTGAATATTGGTAACCCAATGCATCTTGATACTGCAAGACGGACCGGGAGAAATTCAACTTCTTCCCAATCATCATGCGGAGATGGCATCACAACTTTCGGACAGTCACATACATTCCCCACCCAACAAGACCTTCCCTTGCTACTTCGCAACACACTTGGTACAATCTGCGGCTCAGCTCTTTTCGAGTTTCCCGGGAGAAGAAGAGAGTGTTATCATAATCATGTTTGCTCATATGTTTTAAAATGAATAATGTACATTTTGAAGAACTTTTTACTCACCTTAAAGTTACTGCCAATCTTTCCTCTGGTCCTACAACCAATCGTAACTGTGTATCTTGGTACGTAATACAAGGTCTATACTAACACCAAAAGTTTCTCAAAACTTTCCTCGCTCATGCGGAAATAATAAAAACATTTGATTGCATATTTTTCTAAACTGTCAAACAATTTATAGAATTGTCCATCTATAAGCCTTGTGCTGATCAATGGACCCAAAATGTTCTGTATTGTTTTCTCTTCCTACGCAAGACAAGAGCACAAACCACAGTACTCATAATTATATATCTTATAGACTAGGAGAATCCAATATGGCGGACGAACAAAACACGCATTCTCTGGAACACTATCCATGTACCTTGAACAGTGGCGGAGTAGAATGAAGCCTTGAAGCTGGTAAATGGGTATCGTTATCAGAAAATTTGGTACAAAAACTGATTACATCGATAGATATTTTGATCAACTAGGAATTCTTCTACTAATAACGCGGGACTAGAAAAATGAGAAAATTGGTCTTCTATGAGAATAAAAGAACTTGATTTCGAAAAAAACATGAGAACGTTCTGCAATCTAAATTTTCAGAACACAAACCCGAAGGGCATATGTTGTATGGCTCATAGATAGGGCATATAGTTGATTTTGTAAAACTATTTATCGATTTCAGCATCAATTACATTATTAAATTATGAAAGTAATAAAGATCAACTCAAATGGGACACGCATCAATAAACGGAAAGGTACAACAGATACCACAGCAATTTTTTTATATTCACTTGATTTGGGTTTGTATCATGTGTTTCAAACATTGGTGAATATTGACGTATATTTCGACTGCAATGAGCTATTTTATCAAAATGAAAAATTAATTATTGAGTAAAAACTCAATTATATCCTAATACCCGGTAGGTAATGTAATATGAAACTTCACAAATTGGGGATATGCGAAATTAATAAAATACTTTCATATTCTATTTATTTACAAAAAGTGTCCACCCTAGTAAACGAACAAGTTGACAGGGAGAAAATATCCAAAATACAGTTGCATGGTGGATCTATCCACGATACAATAATCACAGTGGGACAAGTAAAGTTAGCAAAATATGTGATAATGAAATTCCAATAACATTTCTACAGAAATCCCTACTAAAAATAATTTCGCTCCCTCTGTGTACTCTGTAATTAAATCAATTATTGATTAGTGAACAATATCGATTTGTTGAAAGTCTGCCTAATTCGACTACCTACTGAAACTTAGAATCTGATTATTAAGTAACCGACGAAAAAATCTACTGAAAAGCAAAAAATAAAATAAACCTTCTTAGCCTTAATGATAACTGAGCTCCTAAACTAATGTGAGTAACTAATTTTGAGTCGGCGCCAAACAAACTAGCAATGGATTAGGTAAACCGTAAAATGATGGCAGCGAGATGCACGGCGGCGTTTTGATTACTTCTTCAAAGTAATATAATAATCTTCGTTAATTGTTTGTTTGGCGCCGACTGGAAATCAGTTACTCACATTAGTTTAGGAGCTCAATTATCATTAAGACTAAGGTTTATTTTATGTTTTGCTTTGCAGTAGATTCTCTCGTCGGGTTTATTTTTGGTTAAAATGTTTTTATTTTTCACTTTTTTGTGGCTGAAATCAACTAATAATTATCTACTCAATTGACTCCAGGTATACATTATGTTGTAGTGTCATCAGAACTACCTATATGTGTGCCAAGTTCCAACAGAATCGGTTCACAGATGAAAAATTGAAAATCCCCCATTTTTCTAACCTTTGGGGTGGATTATTTCATTCCAAATCTAAAAATGGACTACTTTGAAGTATACTATGTCCATTAAAAAAATAATCATCCAAATCGGATAACCTAGTACAAAATTATGAGTGGTAGAATCGGTTAACGGGTGAAAAATTCAGTGGATGAACGATAAATATCCCCTATTTTCCTACCCTTAAGGGTAGCATTTTGTTTCAAATTCGAATGGGACCAACTTCAAAGTATACCCTATCAAATAACCATCGAAATTGAACTCCGCTGTGGAAAGTTATGCGTGATGAAAAAAAAAATACGCGTCGACTAGAGAACCTCCTCCTTTTTGATTTCGTCAGTTAATAAACAGATGGTCTTTATGAGTAAGTAAACATGGTTTATGTTAAACTCCCAAGTAGGAGATTCAAGCCAGTTCTGGATTCCCCCCCCCCCCTACGACCTTGACCTTGACCCCCCACGCACGCCCTTGACCTTGAGAAGGGTGGGGTTGGCTATGTGTGTGAGTGTATCGTCAACTTCGAAGTGACCTTGAGATGGGGCGGAGTAAAGGACATTGCATATCATTCAAAGTGACCGCTGTCTCATAGAGAGTCTGACATTCAAGAGTAACTCAAGGTCGAGTGGAGGGATAACATTGGGGGTGGGAGGCACATAGTTGTGCGTGATCGTGTGTAACGTTGTCTGTCCTCCACCTAGAGATGACCTTGAGCATTGGGGGGGGAGGCATATCGTTCTAAGCACTCTCCACTTTGGGATGACATCGAGGGATAGGATATATCGTTCAAACCACTCTTCACTTCGGGATGACCTTGAGCATTGGGGGGAGAGGACATATCGTTCTAGGCACTCCTCACCTTGGGATGACCTTCGGCATTGAGGGAGAGTGCCTATCGTTCATCCCACATTCGATCTTGTATGACTTCGACATTGAGGTGACATGAGGATATGTGAACGGGCAAACATTTCCAAGGTGACCTTTACACGAATCCACTCTGGCGTTGTTTAAGTATGGAGTGAATCGCATCATGCACCACAAGGTCGAGTGGGTGGAACCAAACGGAGTGTGACCTTCATTTTGCCCACTCTGCTACATGAAAGAGATGTGGGTGCATGTCCTGTATTAGTTACTCCTCGACTATCGAGAGCAAGTTTAAAAGATGTATTCTTGTAATTGTGGTGAATCGTTCACTTGTAGTGATAGTCTGCGTCGACATCAACGTGAGAGTTGTCGGGGAGGTCCTTCAACAAAGCGTGTGAAATTGGATAATGGCGATGATGACTCCTCGTCACTTGCGCCATTGTATACATATCAATGTTGTTATGTGACATTACCATATGGTCGAATCAATTCGCACAATAGAACATTAGCACACAGGACGAATTCAGTGTGCATTTGGGTAATGGTGTGCACATGATCAAAAATGCTTTGAAGTGTCGCATTGTGAGCTATAGAGTGGCTAGCGATAATGTGTATACCGAGTAGGGGCCATTTTTCAATGAGATCAAGCACAGAGTCATTGGACTATTGGAAAAAATCATTGAATTACACAACTCAATCAAGGTGAACATGAAAGTGATTGGCAGTTATGTCATCCAAACCCAGAAATTGATAGACATCAACTCTTCAAACGGAATTGCCGATCCATCCAGCGATTTGAATGGTTTTTTCTATACCTTTCGTCTTATCTTATTGCTCAAACTACGGAATTTGAGGAGCGTGATTCAGGTTAGTTGTAACATACAATATTGTGTGGAAAAAAGTCCCCCATAATATGTATTTGTTCTAGGATGGAGTTGTGGAAAAATGTTGTTCCTTGAGGTGAATATAAATAAATATAGTCCTCTTGGTGGATCATCATACATAAAGATGCCGGAATTCATCGAGAATAGAAAAGGTATGAACAATGTGAAGAATGAAGATCAGCACTGCTTCGCCTGGGCTGTGACAGCCGCATTATTTCCTGCTGATTGTTGCGTGTATGAGATGTCTTCATACCCACACAATGATAGCGTCCTGGATCCGACAGGTGTGAATTTTCCAGTTAAATTGCGGGATATAATAACGTTTGAGTGTTTGAATGCTATTTCAGTCAATGTGTATGGTTTGGAGTCTAAAATAGAAAACAAAAAAGTTCAATATGAGATTGTGGGTCCATTACGTTACTCCCAAAGGAAACTCCGAAGACATGTCAATTCGTTGCTTATCACTGATGAGAAAGGAAATAGTCATTATTGTTGGATAAAAATCTTTCTCAAGGTTGGTGTCTAGTCAGATTCAAGCTCATGAAAACAATTTTTTTTCTGTGATCGGTGTTTATTATATTTTTTAATATCTTTTGCATCACCAGATGCATAATCGTAATCATGTGTCTACAACAATACCGCGAACTGATTTTAGGATCAATAAATTTGGAAACTTGATGGCCGGTAACACTTCGATGTTTGAAAATTTCGAAAGACAAATAAAGGTGCTATTTGTTGTGTATGCAGATTTTGGATCTGTACTATGTCAGCATAGACCAATCCACGACACCAATAGTCGTACTCCTAGTACGTTCAGAGTAACGCAAAATAAATATCGGGAGAAAGAAATTTGTTACGAATCCAAGAGAGCCCACCATCCGCTTACAGCTGTTTCATGGTTTCCCAATCATCAGGACGGCTTGTGGTCTCTTTCAAATTCATATCAAACATCTCATAGTGCTAATACCTACCGGCAAGTATGAAAATGTAAAAAACATCAAATTATAGAAAGTGACACCAATAATCTGTGTGGTGAAGCTTAGACCTGTTGTCGTGGAATTTTGATGCCACGAAATTTTGTGCACATCAATAGATCACCAACAGATGTCAGCATAGGGCAATCCACGACACCAATAGTCGTACTCCTAGTGTGTTCAGAGTAACGTAAAACTGATAACGAGAGAAAGAGAAATTTGTTACGAATCCCAGAGAGACCACCATCTGCTAACAGCTGTTTAATGGTCTCCCAATCATCAGGACGGCTTGTGGTCACTTTCGAATTCGTATCAAACATCTCATAGTGCTAATACCTACCGGCAAGTACGAAAATGTGAAGAGCATAAAATAATCTGTGTGGTGAAGCTCAGACCTGTTGTCGTGGAATTTTGATGACACAAAATTTCGTGCACATCAATAGGTCACCAACAGATGTCAGCATAGGCCAATCCACGACACCAATATTCGTACTTCTACTGCGTTCAGAGTAACGCAAAACAAATAACGGGAGAAAAAAAAATTGTTACGAATCCGAGAGAGCTCACCATCCGCCAACAGCTGTTCCATGGTTTCCCAATCAGCACGACGGCTTGTGGTCTCTTTCAAATTCGTATCAAACATCTCATAGTGCTAATACCTACCGACAAGTACGAAAATGTGAAAAACATCAAATTATAGATAGTGACACCTATAATCTGTGTAGTGAAGCTTGGACCTGTTGTCGTGGAATTTTGATGACACAAAATTTCGTGCACATCAATAGGTCACCAACAGATGTCAGCATATGCTAATCCACGACACCAATAGTCGTACTCCTAGTGCTAATCTAACAAGTGAACCGAATCCCGAACTCCCATACACGAATAGAACCTTTCAACATGAAGTATACTCATTTGCTCATCTGATTAAATTTAATTTGAATTTCAAGATACCAAATTTCATTCCGATAATATGTCATAATATGTCATAATATGAGCGGTTATGATTGTCACATGTTCATAAAGGAATTGTATCGGGAAAAAGACAAGGTCGATGTGATTCCGCAAACGAAGGAAAAATACATATCATTCACAAAACATGTCTATACACATAGCTTTCACAGTAAAGAGGGTAAAATAAAGAAAAATTATTTGAAAATGAGATTTCTAGATAGTTTTAAGTTCATGTCGAATTCGATGAAGAAATTGGGGGCTAATTCAAGTGATAAGCAATGTTTAGAAATGTGAATGTTGATGAGACAAAAAGGTGTTATTCCTTATAGTTTTGTGGATGACATTGGCAAGTTGAATGTTTCAAGTCTACCAACGAAAAATCAATTATATGACAATTTGAATTAGGAACATGTATCCGATAAATAATATATGAGAGCAAAACGTGTTTGGGATCTGTTCGAGTGTAAGAGCCTGGGAGAATATTCGGATTTATATTTGAAGTCTGATGTATTACTGTATTCGAGAATTTCAGAAGGATATGCTTAGATACATAGAAGCTGGATCCAGTTCAATATTATACCGCATGGGATGGGATGCGATGTTGAAATTCACAGAGGTGGAACTTGAACTTTTAACCGACATTGATGGGACAATTTTTTTCAGCAAGGGCATACGTGGGGTGATTAGTCAATGAAGTGAAAGGAAGCATATAGCGAATAATAAGTTTTTATCTGATTTCGATCAAGATGAACCGTCATCATTCATTTCATATTTGGATGCAACAATGGTCATAGCATGTCGCAAATATAATGGCTGTGGCAGACAATAATTCATATGGATATGTTCTTGAAGTTGACATACATTATCCCCAAGAATGCACAATGAACATTCAGATCTTCCTTTTCTGGTGAAAAGCATCATTCCTCCCAGTTCTAAGAGCAAAATAAAAAAATTTATCAGATATTTGAATGACAAATGGAGATACATAGTCCACTATAAGAATATTGAGATTCAAGCAGTCATGTTGGATGAAATCTCACATCGATCTCAATACCCAAATGCGTAATAGGTCCAACAATAAATCGGAAAAAGACTTTTATAAACTAATGAACAATGCAGTTCATGGCAAAACAATGAAAAATGTAGACAATAGAATTGATGTAAGACTTGTCACATATTGGCAAAGTGTTCTTAGAACTATGGGAGCGAGTGGACTCAGTGCTCGACCAAACTCCAGAAGTTGCACAATTTTTTCCGAAAACTTTGTTGCAATTCAAATGGGTGAAGTGAAAGTGCATTAAGATAAACCAATGTATTTTGGCTTCTGTATTTTTGAATTATCCAAGACAGTTATGTATAATTTTTACTATGAATGTATTAAGAGAGAGTTTGGTCAGAATGCTTCTCTTCTGTATACCGACACAGACTCGCTCATTTCAAGAGTCAATACAGGCAACTTTTATGATTTCATAAAAAGTAATATGGACAAATTTAATACATCTAATTATAAGGAACAAAATGAATTAAATATACCAGTCACGCGGTCTGTCTTGGGTACTGATGCTGAAGCGTACTATGTACAGTCGCTTGCAACCGAAGTTAAGAAGGCTGAAGATGTGAAAATATCAGTGATGAAGAACCAATTGACTTCTGACGATTACAAAAAAATTGTTGAAAATGGTGGTAAAATTTTTAGGAAGATGAATTCCTTCGGAAGCATTTTACATGATATGTATACTGAATTGAGAAATAAAGTGGCGCTCTCATTTGATGACGATGAGCGATTCATCATTCCTAACACAACACTACCTTGGGGGCATACAGATACAGAGTTCTATCAATGTGGTCCCAATGAAAATATTCGATTGTGTAGGAACATGATGATTCACTTGCCCAAGAATACAATAGTAGATTGGACCTTCTAATCACATTATTAAATACAGAAATGAACTAATAATTCATATATATGTAACATATATATATATATATATATATATATATATATATATATATATATATATATATATTGTTATAATGGGATTAATTTTGAGTTTATATTTATATATTTTATGTAGATTTTTTCCAAGATTTTATGTATGAATCCCTATCATAACAAAATGAAAACTCCGTCTATGTTGTCTTACCCTTTTTTTTAAATATCATACGATTTGTTCTTGGTTTTAGTGAATTAATGCTGAAGGTTTCACTATGTATAATTTTTATTGTAGTTGAATCACATTGCTTGACTTGAATAATATATATTATAATAATATTTTTACACATATAAATAAGTACTTTCTCAATCAAAAATTGAAATAAATATTTGAGAATGAGTTATTATCAATTTTCAACTCTTAGAAAGGACGTTCTTCTTCATTTCTACTCTGTCTGGAAAGATGTATTGGTATGCTGGCTCTCCTCCCTCTACTACCCACACACTGCCATTTGGAGCATATTTCACCACTTCTATAACCTCTTCTGCTGCTGTTCGTGGACTGGAAAACAATTGTTTGTCATTTTTTCGAGATATTATTCCACGTACAATTAGTAGTTAACTGATTGTTAACTTCGGAGAATTTTCATCAAAATTGAAAAACTCTTCAGAAATAAGAATATTATGGAATGCCCAGTTATCTAAAGGAAATAATTTAGATATCTTCTAACAAACAAATTAAATCTGAATAGTGAATTTAACTTTTCTATAAACTGAATCAGAAAAAAACAGGACAGTATGTTACGATTCAACAACAGAAAATTACATTATATTATGAAAAATCTTCAAACCACCTGGACCTGTGCTCAAATTTTCGTCTACCCTCGTTCACTGATGATCGCTTTTTCACATTGGAATAGAGCGCCGAATTCCATGAGAAAAAAAATGGGGAAGTTTCACATTCGTTTAGAAATCCTGCCGGTAACTGTTGTAAGCGATTAAATAATTTGTAAAGAACTGGAAATAATGGGGCCAGATATACTGACCATTTCTTTCTTTTTAATTTTTCAAGTCAAGTGTCCCGAGTACGGACGTTGAAATATGTGCTCCTGATATACAGAGTAACAAAAAGTAGAAATAACCGACAAAAACTGTTTAACGAAAAACCGAGTCTTGATAACTGAGCTCCTAAAGTATTGTAAGTAACTGATTTTGAGTCGGCGCCAAACAAATAAGCAAATTAATTACATACAGTGTAAAATGATGGCAGCGGGATGCGTGGCGGCGTTTTGATTAATTCCTTAAAATAATTTAAAGACCTTGATTGTATTTTTGTTTAGCGCCGACTCTCAATTAGTTTTTTACATTGGTTTAGAAGTTTAGTTATCAAGACTAAAAAGGTTATTTGGTTTTTTGCTTTTCAGTTTATTTTTTCGTCGTTTTGATTTTTTGTTGAAAAGTTTTTATTTTTCAATATTTTGTAGCTGAAATCCAATAATTACTACCTACTCAATTAACTTCAGGTCTCCATTATGTTGTGGTGTCATCAGAACTACGTATGTGTTCCAAGTTTCAACAGATTCGGTTCACAGGTGAAAAATAAATCATCCCTTATTTTTCTAACCTCAAGGGTGGAGTTTTTTCTCTCAAATTTGGACCAACATTGAGGTATACCCTATTCAACAAAAACAGAATCATCTGAATCGGATAACCAAGTACGAAGTTATGCGTGGTAATATCGGTTAACAGGTAAAAATTCATTCATCCCCCATTTATATAAAGGATAATTTCAGTCTTGTAAATATTTTTCGCGCAAAATAGCATAGATAGTGATTTCTTAGGATCCTGTTTCAGAGCATATTTTCCACAATAATTGCTCAGTTGTTCCAAGTCACTGTTCAACCTCTGAACTGCCACAGGAATTTTCTCTATATCAAAAATAATGTTTTTTTTATTGGTGCCCCTTTTTACCCATTTAAATCGAACTTAAAAAAACGCGCGTTTTTTAAAGTTACCATGACAACATCAACAAATCGAGAAACGTGAAGTCTAAATGACAAATTTTTGATTATTGATCTGACAGGAGTACCTTGTAACGTCAAATAAAATATTACTCACAATTCGTTCATTTATATGTGCTCCTCCATCCATTTGATGAACTTTTCATATTCTTTTTTATATATATCACTGGATTTTCGCGGTATTAACCGCGATTCTGCCTCACTATTAAAAAAATCGATATTAGAATAATTCATTTTTGAGCTCTGGTGACAACAAATATTGATCTTTCATAACAAATTGCAAATGAAGATCTGTTTTTCTCATTTCCATGACAACGAAAGGTATACTGATGTCACATCACGAATTCAACTTTCTTGCATTATTAGTTCTTATTTCTATTTTTTGTAGTAATAATACCAGTATATATGATTTGAAAGTGCACCAATAAAAAAAAATAACGTAAAGTATTCGTGGATAACTGGTCTTAAAAACACTTGCTCTATTTCGAGTACTCCGGCTGCGCCGTCGTGCTCGAAAAATCGCGCGTGTTTTAAAGCCCTTTTTATCCACTTTAATATACCATTATTTGGGTATCATCAGCATTCAATTGTATTTCTAAAAACTCAATATTTCCATATATATATATATATATATATATATATATATATATATATATATATATATATATATACCCCACTCCACGAACATTACTTCGGAAATGACGGATTCCTACATTTAATACATCGATGAGTATTTTACTTTGATTCGAAGTTAAAACGCAGCTCTCTCAATTATTTCCGAAGATCAATCAATCACGTGTTATGATCACTTTTTTGTACGAAAAATTGCCGTTTTCCAAAATATCATTCCTTTTTTAAAATGTGCACGACTTCCACTCATTCGTACCACAGTTATTTTAATTTTGCAGTCTTAACTCGAACATCGCCAAAAGTCGAACATTGGTAGTTGCAACAGTTGAGTCGTGTTGACGCCATTCTCGTTGTGGAGCCATTGAACCTGACGTTCTGTTGATAGAACTTGTTACGAAAATCGCCTCTTGACGCGAAAAAACTTCATCTCTGACTTTTACGCAGCTCTGGGCATGTGAAACATGTACTTATTTTCGTTTGGGACAGGATTTGTCTACTAATTTTGACCAGATGAAAACTTTTCTCACAAGCAGTTGCACGTAGGAAAATTCCATGTCATTTTGAGGGAGAATGGAAACCGGTACTTTTTTGCTGGAAAAAGGTTTTTATAAAAACTACCACAACGGAGATACAGGGTATTAAAAAAACCCCTGTAAAAACTCCAATTTTCTAAATTTTCCGTAAACCGGTAATCGGATCGTATTTCTGTGTGCACTTAGTTGAAGTACATTAGAATACCATTCTTTTGGTATATCATTGATCTATATCGGATGTGTGATAAGTCAGTTATGGCCATTACAAGTTTATTTTTTTAACTTCATTTTATCTCTGAGTGAGAACATTTTCGGTTAGTGTGTGCAGAATTTGATTTGATTTGGGAAACCATTTGCTAGAGAGTAAGAATTCTTTAAATTGAAATTTTCGTCTTATTGCGCAATGTTTTATGAGCAATAATTACACTTTAAATTTTCGACGGCTGAGTAAAATAACATGCACCTGCGTCAACCTTTCACTTTGTTCCTTGGAAGAAGCCCTGTCAAGAGAACTACGTTTGGATTTATCTTTTTCATGTGCTCCGATTGTTCGGGTCTGTCTGAAGTGGCAAGAAAGTGGCAGAAACAAGAGGATTATTTTCCGCATGTCTACAGCGATGGGCTTTCAGGAGAAGAACGAAGATTTCCACAACTTCACACGTTTAACGGAATTTCCATTCGGGCCATTTGGATATACGAGGAACATCAGAGAGTTCTTCAAAGATATTATTCCCATCTTATCCTCCAGGAGTCTCCAGATCGGCGATTTCCTACATGTTCTGAGAAGCTTCTTCGCGGAGTTTACTGAGAAGAAATGAAACACCAAGATATCTTTCCTTCGTCGCTCTTTATCAGGGATTGAGTCAATAAAAGGGGCTCGCGAATCTAGAGATTAGTTTGTGCCGGGCAGATTAGTAACAACGAGTCTAAAATTTATTGAGCTTGAAGATTTCTTTCCCTGTCAAGACATCATTAGGCACTCTTCGTGAGTAATCGACTAAGGTGTACCCCCTCAGAACTGGAACAACAATTCGCGTTCCTACTTTCCACAAATCCTGCACCGATTAGGAACATTTCCTGTGTTGTGTTTGGGATAGCGAGTCAAAGTTAAATTTCCAGGTTAGGCGCAATTCAATATTCTCGTTATCCACCCTAATTTTGGAAAAAACCGTGATCTCACCTCCAGTCCTCCCAGACTGGTCTTGCGGCATTTTTTTTCAGTAGTTAAGAATAACATTGCACATCGATATTTCTCGCGAAATTCCTCACCTCTGTTAGGCGACGAAAATTCATTTTGCAAGTGTAAATTCTGACTGTCAATTGGTATTTGCGGTCATGGAAGAATCCACGAAAGAAATCGACGAGTTTCAAACACGTTTTTCTATCATTCAAAATTCAGTAGGCACGACTAGCCAGAGTCGCTTGCCTACCGACTGACAAACATAATTCGCAGGGAATCTGTCTATTGAACTATTTCGCAGGCTTTCTGAAAGCCGATTCCTTTGTAGACGAGCCCGTCAACAGTTCAGTTAGGTCCGAGGAGCGTGGCTATCAACATGAATCGAAAATTTGTTCGGCTCTTTTTGTAAATAATGATGACCCAAAGAACCATCCAATTCGAGTCTCGACACCAAATTCAGATTCATATAGAATCTGTAAACATGTTTACTGGATTTTTTTTGTATTCGAACGAAATGGGATCGCGAGAGGCGAGTCCATAGAAATGGAAAAATCGTGAAAATTTCCCTTCGAGATTTTCTGAGAATTTGAATGAAAATCTTTTTTGAGATTTTTCAATGGTTTGCTCATCAGTGAAGATGCTCAAAAGTGGCAAAAAACTTATTGCTCGTAAATCGCAATAATCTGATGTATTATGGTTCTTAGCTATAGGGTTTATAATTGCATTTATCCATCCAGATGGGATATAACCAATCTCCAGGCAGCAGCCGATAATATGTGTTATATAGACCGGTGTTGCGCGTAAGCACAGCTTGATCATATATAATGATATGTTGTCAATAGCACTGACGTTAGATTTGATGCTATTAATGATTTCTAATATTCACATCTGTCTTAGAAAACGAACACTAATTAAATTTGGTTAAAACATATTATTATCATAAAAGTTGACTAGTACCTTGATCGGCTTGTACTGTATTCAAAGAGGTTAGGAAGATATATGAAAGAAAAACCTTCCCACCCTGCCCCTGACATAATACTCACTACTGAATAGGAAAACTAGCAACATCTTTTCCGTTCTCCTCGTATTGGGTACCCAAACTCCTGTTGGCCATATCATGTATCAGCGGTGTCATGGTCACGCCTGGACATACTGCGATAACCCTTACTTTCCTTTTTTTGAAGAATGATGAAACACCCCATGACCTCGTTAGTCCTATAACGGCGTGCTTAGTGGCAGAATATATGGGAACATGTGGGCTTCCCATAACACCAGCTATGGATGAAATGTTGACAATGACAGCTTCTGGGCCTCTTTGATACTTTGGCAGATATTTTTCCAGGGCCAAGAGCATACCATGAATCATTCCGTTCTGAAAAAGTATATGCTTTGGAGTTGGTAAAGGTTGAATGTAAATGATAAACCACCGCCCTTTCGTAAAATACGAAAGGGGCAAAATTCCTATAAAGTATTGCGTATTATGAAAGGATATTCAAACTGCCAGAAGCCAACCCGCAGAGAAAGGAAATTTCAGTCCCTACTTGAATGATGTTTGGAGAAACATCATTTGTTCTGAGCATGACATTTATGACTGATGTTCCGATGCAACACTTTCATTTGCAGTCAAAATGTTATCATCAGCGGAAAATACAAGGAAATGCTGAAATAGTATAGTATAAAAAACATACACTCACCAAAAATGACATTAAATTGGGATTGTACACATGATGATGACAATATATTCAGTAGTTTATGTATCAAGTACGCAAAGTGAGGCTTAAGAGGCTTTAGCGGACGTGGCGCCAGCCGAGTCCGGAATATGAAGATGATGTCCGCTAAAGCCATTTGCGTACGAGTTGCACACAACATATTTGCTTTCCAAATAAACAGAACAGAAATGCCACACATATTTCCCCGCCGTATATACATATTTAATTACCATCCATGGGGTACTGTAAGAAAGTTGTGCAAAAAATCTAGTCATTTGTCAAATACTTGTCAAATATTAGTCAATTTCCATGAAATAAGTATTCCAAAAAAAAATCGAATCAAACGAGTGCTGTTACTACGAAATATCAATTAATCTATAGTTCATTGCGCCTCCAGAAACTTTTTTTCAGATGTTACTTATAAGTTTTCTGAATAAACTAAAATAGTCCGATAAAGTGTTGCCATGACGACGTTACTGGCCTAGTCGGGTGAAATGGCATTTTGCAGACACTTTTCAGTAACAAAAGTAGACATTTTGTGGAGCCCGTACAAAAAAAAACTTTCTTTCTTGAAATTAATTTATAATTTTTTTGTGAGAAAATGTTTTTTTTTAATCTCATTTACATGATATGTATTTGGCATTCGTTAAAAGCTGAAGATATAAATCTTATGTAACTTTTTTTTAGGAAGTGATGGTGGCTTAGAGTTATCAATTTCATACTATTCTAACAAAATTATGCCAAACAAATATATATAAAAAAATTATGGTAATTGATGATGAAAGCGGAAGTAAAAGAGAAAAGAATTTAAAAATAAAAATCAAAATAAGTTCAGTCCGATCTGATGAGGTTTGGATTGTATAGAAAAAATTCGAAGGCGTCAAGGTTAGGAGATCTTACAACTTATGTTACAATGATTAAAACAACGATTCAATGAGGTGTTTTTATTCACGCACTTGCGAAACTTCTTTCGCTTGATCGAAGTGGTGACCGCATAATTGAGTATTACGGTTTGTTTCAGAGAGACTGGAAAGATGCGTTTAGTGAAGGCCCGACATTACTTTGAATTTGAATTCAATTACGGTGGACGAAAGGAGAAATTGTGGAATTTGAAAACAAATGAGATTGGACATTTTGTTGTGTGTTCATTACCAATACTAACGTGGAGATTTCTCTTTACTGATTTGGTGACCCATTCATGTTTTCGAAAGAATTATGAGTTATTTTCTGGAAAGAGTTCATTTTCCTATGAGTTTCCCTAGCCAGTATGAAATTGACAAGTTTATCGGTTCACAATTACGATTCTCGATCCACAAACACGGTTTTTGGTATTTTGTGAAATTTGTAGTCACACTTACCAGATTGATTGATATTTGTTTTTCCCAAACAGCATCGTTCAGTATCCCCGCGTTATTGAAAACTATATCAATGTGATGGAAAGTGTCTATGGTTTTTCTGAATGCTCCTGGAAAAAAAAAAGAATTACCATTTGATTTCTGTAGTATCCACAATGAAAATTTTGAAACATTTGCCCACTTAATAAAGGCCCCAGTATTGTGCCCCATATTCCTTTAACTCCTTTATATCTTGAAATAACCTTCACAACTATCGTAAAGAAATGTATAGTGCGATGATTAATTGAATTACAATAAAGTTTCACATTCTCAATCTCAACCACATATCGAAATATCAGATCTAACTGTTCCTCTTTCAAAGATGTCTCATTTGACTTCAGAGAACGAATTATTCTTGAACTATACAATGTATACTTATATATTACTACTTTAAATAACTCTTCATTGAGAAAAGGAGTTTTTCAGGTTCAACAAAAAATGAATGCCATATATTTCAATCGAATAGAACAAAATTTGGCAATAAAGTACTTTCCATCAATACTTTGGTTAAGGTCGAAGATGGGCCAAATCGGTTCAGTAGTTTGAAGGTTTCTGGAATCCACCTTTCCGACTAGCCGTGCCATCGGTTCTTTGTATTTTAGGAATGCGTCACTGATAATTGGAATTGTATTAAGAAAATGATCGATGCAGAGAACGAAGTGGGGGTCACTTGAATACTAATCACAAGCAAGGGGCAAATATATTCCATAAATTACTTAACGATGTCATCAGTAAAGTTTGCATATGTCACGTTTAAATCATCCAAGGTGAAATGTTGAGAAACCCTACACTGTCGTTACAACGAAAAACTATGTTTTTAAATATTTCCATCCCTTTTACTTACATCAGTGTGGAAGCTGCCATAAGTTCCAGCCACGTGTTTACGGGGATGTGAGGCCGTCGCCAGTGGTCGTCCAGTGATGGTTAGTATTAATAATAATAGTATTCTTTATTTCATTAAAACATTGTTAATACAGATATCACATTGTTTACAGAAATAGTGTCTGACTATAAAAATGAAAAATTGACATGCACATTGTTCACATTGAGTAAAATTCATTCAGAGAATAGAACGACTTCTCTACTAATAATGACTTCAGTTCGATTTTGAACTTTTGAAATGACCTTATGTCCTTTATATGTAAGGGTAGATTATTAAAAACTTACATCCATTATAGAAAGGCCCTTCTTGTAACATGTTTGCTTGGAAGTATTACATTTTTATGTCGCGTATCATATTGATGGTTTTGACGAGTTATGTCGAAGGCAGATTTATTCTTGAAAACAAAACAGGCTATCTCTAAGATATATACTGATGTAAGTGTCAAGATGTTTAACTCTTCAAAATGTTCCCTACAGCTATCATGGTAACTTAAATTGGCCAAGGTACGTATAGCCCTTTTTTTAAGGATAAAAACACTTGCAACATCAGCAGCCTGACCCCAATGTACTATGGAATATCTAATATGAGTGTGAATTGTTGCAAAATATAGTTGACGTAATATAGATCTACTGCATTGTCTTGAAGTAACTTTCAGAGCATATACCGTCCTAGCCAATTTGATGCAAAGATATTCAATATGCTTCGACCAATTGAGATTGCAATCAATGGTAAGCCCTAGCATTTTACTGTGTTTTTGATATTCGAAGGTCTTGTTTGCATTTAAAGAAATTGTTTTATTACTAATTATTGACTTATTGAATAAAGTGCACACAGTTTTGTCTTCGTTCAACCATAGCTTGTTTTCATTTACCCAGGCCTCCACTTCAGTATATATTTTTTTAGTTTGGAGAACACATTCATCATAGTTATCGTGTATGATCAAGATATTAGTATCATCAGCATATGATGCTATAGTACAACACATGTTGTTGCTCCTGACGAAGAGGAGTAGGTCATTTATGAAGACAATGGACAATGTAGGACCCAATATGGATCCTTGCGGAACTCCGCTCGTAAGGCTGCGAGAACTGAGACCTTGCTCTCAATGCTGAATTTTTTAAAACGATCAATAAGATAAGAACTGAACCAGTCCTGGGCAACACCTCTAATTCCATACCTTGATAGTTTGTGTAATAGAATTTGGTGATTGACACAGTCAAAAGCCTTGGAGAAGTCTATGAAAAGTCCAAGAACCACCCTTGACTTATCCAAATTCTCAACTATTCCACCTATAAACTTATTCAGGGCAGTTTCAGTGCTTTTATTTTTAGTAAAACCATGTTGGTCCGATGAAAGTATTGAATTTTTATTCAAGAACGACAGCAGTTGTTCACTCGCAGCAGTTTCAAATATTTTCGATATGCTGGTGCATAGTGTGATTGCTCTGTTATTCATTATATTTGATGAATCACCTTTTTTGAAAAGTGGTATGACCTTCGATATTTTCATCCCACTCGGAAAAATACCTTGTTCTAAAGACATATTGATTAGGAATGTTAATGGTTTGATTATACATTGAGCAATCTGTTTAAGGAGAATATTAGACTTTTCGTCATTCCCAGATGATTTAGAGTTTTTTTATTTTTTTATGATATTTAGAACCTCTTCCTCAGAGATTGGACGGAAAAACATAGTATTAAGAGAAGTGGGAGTTAGTGAATTAACAAATTCTTCATCTATATTTGTCGGTAGATTTATAGTTAGTTGGTCCACTACAGAAGTAAAATGTTCATCAAAACTATTTGCACATTCCGTTGTATTCAGTATTCTCCCGTTATTAACAATTTCGGGTATTTTCTCATGTTTTTGTGTCCCTAGCGTGTTATCGACAATATTCCACATCGATTTATTTTTATTTGAAGAATCACGTATTAGTTGATTATTTGCATTTTTTTTGCCTCGGAGAGCATTGCTATATATTTATTATTTGGATCCATAAAGGTTCCCTTGAATTCCGGATAATACCTTCTTAAGTCTGCGTAAAGTGAGACTCGATTTTTAGCATCTAATAATTCTGGGGTCATGATGGGAACACATATTTTGGTATGTGCTTTGTGTATTCGTGGCCAGCCATGAAATTATTCTGTTTTTGTTAAAAATACGGCAATGTTTTTTTTGTCATGAATATATGTATAAGTATATACATAGTATATTATATATGTTACTTCATTCAGCACTATCATGAATTTAAATTTCCATGAATAAGTTGTAGAGGGTTAGTTTGTGCCCGACAAAATCGAGTAAACATCTTGTCAAACATCTCTAGTAGCATACGTGTATTGCAAAAAATTTGATCCACGTGGTTTTTATGGAAACCTAACAATTTTATAGAAATTCATGATTGGGATTGTAGAGGGTTAATTTTTTCCCGACAAAATGAAGTGGCACATATATTCCACTATGCATACATTCATGACAAAAAAATCATCAATTTCATGGCCTGTTACGAATTCTGAACATCACTAGACGACCACTGGCGAATGGACATACATCCCCATAACTCATTGTTAAGACCTGTACAGGGTGTTATTTATTTAAAAACCACACCTGCCAAGCCAATTGTTCGACTGGGGACAGTTGGAGAACCTAAAGACCCCACAACTGATCAGCCACTTGTTATGACTGGGGACAGTTGGAGAACCTAAAGACCCCCACAACTGATCAGCCAATTGTTGAATCCCGGCTATATACAGGGTGCTATGTATTCACACACCACTCCTGAAAAACCAAGTGTTTGTCGAACTCCACATTTACTTTTACCAAAGAAACACGTTAGAAAACCCAATAAGGATTTTACAAATACCGCCAAATGATGTATAACTATACTAGTATTATTTGGATTCACTCTACTCAATACTGAATCTTTTTCACAAAATTGACAGAACAAAAGCGTGTCCTAAGAGTCGTTAGAGGTTCTATATTGAGAGTTGTGCAAATTGGAAAATGGACAACTAGAATTTACTCGGAGAACGGCCTAACCAAGTAATTTCACTCGGTATTCATATACCGAGTACATAGGTTAAAACGAACTTCAATCATTTGAGGTTCGTTTCAACCTATGTACTCGGTCATATCTCAAGTTATCAAAAAAAAGAAATAATAATATAGTTGTAAGTTTAAAAGATATAATTAAGATTAATCTTCAAAAACATTATCCAAATCCCTAAATCAATAATTTCTTATAAAACCATTTCATATAAATTCACCAGAAAATATGAGTGTAAAAATAGCGATAAAACCATAGCAGAAATCGATATCATATCAGTTACAAAGTTTTATAATTTTAAGCCAATAAGCAATGTACTTTCAATCAATTTTAGCATAGTCAAATATAGCAATAGATTGTAATAACTTCTTTTGTGCTTGGTCAATATAATCTAAAATATTGTATTTATCAAAGTACACAAATCTAGAACACCAAGGTCAATGATCTTGGTTAAAACAATTATCATTGTAATTGTTTTTCTCCTTTTAACAACAAACTTCCATATTTTACTGGACTTGAAAACATAAAAGCAAAGTTTTCAGTTATAAGCATTGAATAGTATTAATCATAGTATACATCTTTCTAGAACAAGCAAACTATCAAAATCTAATGAAATGAAGAAATATTTATCAAATTAGTTGAATTAAACTTTAAGGAATGTACAATCAAAGAGAAAAATATGTATTCTCACCCTGTATAAATACACTTGGTACAAAGATCACTTCACTAAAATCATTTCCGATATTTTATCTGGCAATTATTTTTATTTAAGTGATTTTTAGTTCAATCTTTAAAAATCCCGTCAAGTATTTAATTATTTATTTACTTCTGGTGAAAATGATGAATTTCGGATGAATTCTTCTAACTACATATCAGTGTATGTAGATAGACTCGTTGTCTTTGTAGCTAAGATGTTGAAGTTGATTTTCTTCTTATAAAATGGTAAATAAACTCATCAGTGTGAGTCTTAATAACTGGTACATTTTTAACTTGTTTGTATCTGAATATAACTTGAAGTTCAATAACAAAATTTCATCTATCTGATTAAAACATTGTCTGATCAAATTTACTCGATTGAAGATTGAATACCCGAATGGAATGACTCTCATTGTTACAAAACGGTTTATATATCTTCGTGTTCCCCTCATGAAGGCAATTTTATATAATCGGTTATAATTTCACATACCGAATTGGCTTTGTTTTATTTTTAGATATAATTACTCTGTCTCTCCTACTATGATGCAGCTGTGTCGCTTTTTCAGGGTCGATTATAAATTCAATTTATTCCAAAACAAATATCAGGTAAGTTACAATACAGTTAGTCAGTATGAAGTATATATATATATATATATATATATATATATATATATATCATTCATTTACGAATATATGTACCTAACTATCATTGTAATCCTTCGATCAGTAAGAATACAAACTAAGCACAGAATGCTTGTGTTTGGCAGTTCTTAATGATCAGCCAGAAAATATGCATAGAGTTTACACAGTTTATGAATCAGACGAGTGATCAGTAAATATTGATTTTAAAGTAAAGCGAGGAGGTACAGAAATGTATACGGTGATCTATTTTGCTTATGAACTCATAGTTTACTGGAGTTCATAATTGGGTACGATTTTCTCTGTACGTATATTTTAGGGACCCCTGTTTTAAAATTCATTGCTTCCCACGTGTAGTATATAATTATATTTTCGTCCCCAGCACCGATATATGGTGTTATTCTTATGATTTTTGGGTACATTGAGTTCAATACTCGTTTGAATAGAATAACTTTCACGTAATATGAATTTATATATTAATACTGGATTTTTCCATAGTTCAAATGAATATATTATTTCAGTTCATTATCCTTTTCCAAGCTCTTCATGCAGATTATAACATCGTTTTTGATTTTGTGACTGCTTTCACATTGATTTTACAACCTCCTGACATGACAGTGCGACAAATCCTTACGTTAGTAATTCTATGGAAACCGATCAGCCTTAGAAAAATCTCCATATTGTCGTTGGAACAAGGAACATATACTTTTGCAGTTGAGTTATGTTTTGTGGTTGTGGAAGACAAATCTGAAAAATAAAATCATAGTTAAAAAAACTAAAAAAAACACGCTTTGTAGCAATAAAAGTTAAAAATAATGAAAATGAAGTCACTGAGCAAAAAATTAACTTTGATGTAAAAAAAGCGTGGGGTGCTTGATATCAGTTGTATTAATTTTCTATCGCTAGCTATTCGTAAATGAATTCATTATGAGAAGTAAGTAGAGCGCCCCATGCTTTTTTTACATTGAAGTTAAATTTCTGGTCAATGACTTTTATCTTATTATTTTTAACTTTTTAGTTTATATTGCTACTAAGGCGTGTTTTTTAAACCATAATTTAATTTTCAGTCCATATTGCTTAAACTTCCCACCTACGGGAGAAAACTAATCGATCAATTCATCTACATAATGAGTTTTTGTGAAAGTAGATTGTGGGGGGGAGTCGATAGGGCTGCCCAACCTATCCCCCTCACTGTACCTCAACTTTATAGATATTTTGTACTCAACTTTTGGTGAAAGTATTGAGTCCATAACACTGAATTCACCAAATCTTGGAAATATAAATTGGTAATGTACATTTGACTTTTTTTTTTCTGACGATCTTAGTGAGAAAACTAGGTTATAGCTATGAAATTATTGTATTGTCATCGGTTCTCAATACGTGTGCAGAATTTCAAATGATTCGGAAGTCTGGAAGTGGGTGAAAATCGATTTCAAAAAATCCTTTATATACATACATATAGGTGAAGCTAATAAAGCGTGTGTAAAAATAGATGGAATATTAGTTTCCAATTGAAACTAATTTTCAAATTACAATACATCCTGATACCTATTTCGAAATTTTCCGAATCATTTCCTTGCCATGTGGATCCTTGATTTTCACATATTCAACCAGAATGATAACATGGGTGTTCTAATCGCTGATAACAATTATTTTTTAAGAAAAATGCCACGTGGCTAATTATAACTTCATATGGATCATATTTTTGTAAGCAATGATTTTTGCAATTGTTTTCTTTTTAGTTTTTCCAGTTGAATATAAGAATTTTTAATCGAGATATTTGTTAGTAGACTTCACAATGACCTTCGATCGACCGATGTCATTTGTTGTCATGTTGTTTTCTCGGAACCTGATTGAATACGCGTTCTTAAGTAATATACTTTCTCTATATACCTCGGTCGAAAGTACCTACTTTCTCAGCATTGCATTCACGCATCCGTGACATTGGCAGACCACGCCCCCCGTAAACCGGGAGCAAATATTGTTCATGTACACCGAGATAGATGGGATTACACGCAAGAAAATGAGAAAGAGAGAGACGTAAAGCAGGAGCAAATATTATAAGCTTTGTGAATATCCGAAAAAGGCTCTGGAGCGAGGAGCAAAACATGACAGCGTAACGAGGTGTCAGCTGAAACGTGTATTATTTAAAATAAATAATCAAAAATGTAAGTTCTTTCGACCAGCTATAAAGAAAAATAGTATACACCACACAGGCAAGGAATATTTCCTGCAATGTGCTTCATGATGCACAGTGATGGAAATTTCAACTTCCCGCCCTTATAGTGTAATATAATATTTAGGTAGATTTCAATAGGAATGACCAAGGGGTTCGTGCAAGCTCTATAATTTTTTTCTATTCAAGCTAATTTTCAAACGATAGGTCCGACAATGAGGCACATTCCAGAAATATATAGGTACAGGATGTCCCAAAATAAGATACACGACTAATTTATGTGTTTTTAAATAGCAACCCTTCATTTTTATTACATTTTTGTATTCGCCACTAGATTATCGATATAACTCACCCGAGTTTCTTTGACTTATCTGCAATAGTTTTTGACTTTCAATTTGTGTCGAAATAGCGTCGTGCATAGAACCACAGAAAAATCCATAATTCCAGAACCCTTGAAGATAACTCAACCAACTTTATTCCAGTCAATTCCTCAGTTGATCTTTATGTTCTGGTTCCCACGAAAAGGGATATCCTGTAATGTTCAGAGAACATCGTGGGAACCAAGGGAAAGAAGGTAGGAGTTGGTGTTCTTCTTGAATTTCTGGAGGTTGTATGCCTCGGGGAACACCTCCCTAGGCAATGAGTTCCAAAGCCTCGCTGTTCGTTGGATGAACGAGTCTTTGGAAAGTGATGTTCTGCAGGTCTCCAAAGTGACCACGAAGGGGTGTGATGACTGAACTTGACGGGTTAGTCTCGAAGAGACTGCCAAAGCAGGAACGATTGTTGATATTTCAGAAGAGCATCGCCCATGAAAATATCTATAAAATAGAGACAAATCGACAACTTTTCTACGGTGTTCCAGACAAGTGAGCGAGTTTGTGAGCGAGGCATCACCGACGAGACGAATTGCCCTTTTTTGGACAGAATCCAATAGCCTCAGGATATGTTTAGGTGCCGCGCTCCAAATATGGGAACAGTATTCCAGGACAGGTCGGATCTGTGCCTTATAGATCATAAGCAGCTGAGTGGGGGTGAAATAGCTCTTGGCACGAAACAAAAAACCAAGTTTTTGGGATGCACTTTTGGCAATGGACCTCACGTGATTTTTCCAGGAAAGGTTATTGCTGATAGTAATACCAAGCATCGATATGGATGACTTCAGTGGTATGGTTACTCTTGACAAAGTTATGTTAGGCACAGTGAGATCGGCTTTTCTAGAGAAAAGACATGCTTGTGTTTTGTTTGCATTGAATTCTACCAAGTTATTAGATCCCCACTCGAGAATTGTTGCTAAGTCCATATTTATATTATTAACATTTCTTCCTCGTTCATTTCTGGTTTCACGGGCTGATATAGGGGCCCTGGAAGAGAAAGCGGTATGGAGGGTACTATCATCGGCAAAGCTGTGTACTGGACATGAAGTTGCTTTCAACAGGTCGTTGATGTGAAGTAGAAATAGTGTTGGTGCGAGGATAGATCCTTGCGGAACACCAGCATTTATGAGTAGAGTGTCAGATGAAATTCCATCGACCACTACATGGAGAGACCTGTTTGAGAGAAAACTAGCAAGCAGAGAACACAGCTGAGGGGGCAAGCCATAAGACGGAAGCTTGGCGAGGAGTCCCTGGTGCCAAATTCGATCGAACGCCTTGGAGATATCTAATGCCACAGCTAAAGTTTCTCCATACTTTTCAATAGATAGCTGCCATATATGTGAGACGTAAGCGAGCAGGTCACCAGTTGATCTCTGATGGCGGAAGCCATATTGCCTATCGTTGACAATTCCTGAGTCTTCCAGATATTTCATGAGCTCGATGTTGATGGCTTTTTCCATGACCTTTGAAATAATAGATAGCAGTGCGATAGGTCTGTAGTTGCTGGGTAGGGCCTTTTTGCCTTTTTTAGGAACTGGCTGTACTCTTACAATTTTCCAATTGGACGGAAATACCCCCAAATTGTAAGAGTGGTTGAACAACTTGCAAAGAACAGGTGTTAGTTCGGGGGCACATTTCTTGAGAACAATCGGCGGGATTCCGTCAGATACACAGGCTTTGTTGGTGTTGAGACCCAGCAAAATCTTTCTGATTGGCGAAAGGTGATCTCGGGCATGTGACTGTCAATAGGTGTAATGTTCGGGGGTTGTTTTCCCGATGAATCCAGAGTGGAATTTCCAGCAAATAGGTGCGCAAAGATATTGGCTTTTTCCTGGGCAGTCGTTGCTAGTGTTCCATCTTCTTTGGTTAGAGGAGGGAATGAGCTGGAAGTGAAGTTTCTTCCCACAGCTTTGGCGAAAGACCAAAATGAACGGGATCCGTTAGGACATTCAGCAAGTTTTGATCTTATTTTGGCAGTGTGGGCATCTTTTGAGCATTCTATTGTCTCTTTGCATATGCCTCTAGCCTCGACATATGCTGCTCTGGTCTCAGGGCCCGGATTTTTTAGCCATCGATGGTATGCTGCCTGTTTGGAAGCCACAGCTCTAGAGCAGTTTCTGTTAAACCAGGTCTTATCGGATGATGTTCTTCTTTCGGTATTCGGTATGTCAGTTTGCATCCCCAACATGATGATTTCAGAAATTGCCTCAGCACATCGTGTTGGATCTACTGAAGAGAAACAAACTCTCTTCCATGGAAACGCTGAGAAAAACATACGAAGACCTTCCCAGTCGGCCGAATTGTAATGCCACATGAGACGGGGTGGTATTGTGCAGCTCGATGGTAAATGGAAAGAGCATGTTGTGGAGATGAGGGTGTGATCAGAGTTTCCAAGTGGGGCACAAACTTCTATTCTATACGGGTCAGGATTGGTGGTGAGGAAAAGATCTAGTGTATTGGCAGACTGGTTGTTGACATCAGGGATGCGGGTTGGTAGCTCGACCAGTTGTTCTAGACCATGAGTGATGGCGAAGGCCTCGGCTTGACGACCCGCATCATCTGTTTTGTTAGAGAATTTGAGCCAGGCAGCGTTATGTACATTAAAGTCTCCCATGATTATGGTTTCAGCTGTTGGATGGTTCTCCTGAATGTAGTCCAGTTTGAGTGATAAAAACTCAAAGAGGTCGTTATATGAAGGTTCATTAGGTGATAGGTAAAGGCAGCAGAGGAACTCAGTCAGTTTGGTATCAGATAGCTTGAACCACATCACATCAAAGTCTTTCGGTTCCAAACTCTCTTCACGCTGGCATGAAAGGTTAGCCTTAGCGTAAAGGCAGACTCCACCTTTGAACCTGAATCGAAAATGGAGTTCGTAACCAGGACAAAGCATATGGACCTTGTTGGTGGACGAATTTACTTGTGTTTCTGTTAGAGCCAGAATATCCGGTTTTTTCGTCTGTAGGTGATGGTGGACGTCATTGATGTTCTTCTTGAGTCCGCGGATGTTGCAAAAATTAATCTTTAATGTTGGGTCCCCTCGAGTACCTCTCGCCCGGAAATCCGAATGGAGAGGTATTTTGCTTCCGGAGTGTTTTACTCTAGGAGACTTCATCATTATTACTATTAGGATGCACCTGAAAATAAAGGAGGAATTGGGGAAAAGGAAAGAGGGAGACCGGAAAGTATCGATCGAACACTGAAACATGGAATGATCCATTTCACAGCACACAAAGTCGATATGGTGGTATTTCACCGGGCGATGAGACCATCTTCCACCTACGGTTATCCTTTTAGTCGCCTCTTACGACAGGCAGGATTTACCATGGGGCTATTCTAAAGCCGACCCCATGCAGCAAAAATGTTGATGTTGATGTTTCATCTCCTACTACGATTTTTTGAAAATGTTACAAATGGCATTAACTCGACTTTTTCAAACGCAACACCACGCAGACGATGTGGTAACTTGAATACTATTGTTTCGGACGTCCATCGTCTTGATGGATTTAAAAGGTTTTCACGACGTTTCGAATGCTTGTATCTGCAATCGTCTTCAGGTGAATACTGACAAGTTTAGGTGCTACTTACCAATTTATATGACTGTCGGTGCAATGATGCGGGAATGCCGCCATGTCAGTAGTGCGTGTAATTTCGCGGTGTGGGGTGCGAAGTTTCGGCCTCTGCAGCCGCCGGAAAAGAATCAGTGGTTTCATACGTTCTTGATCTCAACGTTGGTTGACTAAAGGCGTATTGGTTCGATGTAGGCGGCCTCTTCGAACTTCCATTTGAACATGCTCTTCTATGTAGAACACTTGGTCGTCCATAGAACTCGATGGTGCTCAGTCAGGCTGGTAGCGATTCCGATTTTGATGTTTCTCACGTTGAGTCCATTTCATGTCTCATCAATCTGCGATGACGGTCTCTTTTCTCTCCAATGTAGGAGTCTTCGAATTCACATGGGTCTTCATAAATGCAATTATTACTGATTTCATTTTTGTTGTCAGGTTTGGTCTTGGTCAGGAAACTCCGTGAAGTACTGCCGGATTGGAAGCAGCTCTTGTTTCCGATCCTTCTGATCTTCTCGGAGACACCTCTGATGTACGGAAGGCAGATCACTGTGCTTTGTTGTTGCTCTCCAGATGCCTTCGTTCTCCGGAGTTGTAGAAGAAGTATTGAAACAACTCCGGAGAACGAAGTCATCTGAAGAGCAACAACAAAGCACAGTGATCTGCCTTCCGTACATCCGAGAAGATCAGAAGGATCGGAAACAAGTTCAACATCAAGAGCTGCTTCCAATCCGGCAGTACTTTACGTTGTTTCCTTACCAAGACCAAACCTGACAAGAGAAATGAAATCAGTTAGTATTGTATTTATGAAGATCCATGTGAATGCGGATATTCCTACATTGGAGAGACAAAGAGACCGTTATCGGTAAGATTGGATGAGCACAAGAAATGGACTCAACGTGGAGAAACATCAAAATCGGGAATCGCTGACCACACCTGGACTGAGCACCATCGAGTTCTATGGGACGACGCAAGTATTCTACATAGAGAGGAGCATTGGTTCAAACGAAAGTTCAAAGAGGCCGCCTACATCGAAGCCAATAACGCCTTTAGTCAACCAAGCGTTGAGATCAAGAACGTATGAAAACCACTGATTGCTCTTTCCGGCGGGCTGCAGAGGCGCGAAACTTCTCGCACCACCACACCGCGCGAAATTACACGCACTGCTGTACATGGCGGAATTGCATGCATCATTGCGCCGACAGTCATATAAATTGGTAAGTAGCACCTAAACTTGTCAGTATTCACCTGAAGACGATTGCAGATACAAGCATTCGAAACGTCGTGAAAACCTTTTAAATCCATTAAGACGATGGACGTCCGAAACGATAGTAACCACCATATATTTTATTGCATCATTACATGGAAATTTATAAGAGTTTATTGTCTCTATGCATCATTGTGCATATATAGGGTTTTGGGGTTTGCGAGATTTGTTGTGAAATAAAAAATGTATATGGTCTACTGTATTGGCGAAGCTGAAAGAATCCTTTATTAGCAAGCAGAATCTACTAACAAAAATATCCAGAAGCAAGAACTCCACGGGTGTCTCCATTCCAAAAGTGAAGAGGTCTGTTCGAACTCACTGGTAGTGTGTCTTATACCAAAAAGGAAATTGGTGGAAAATGGGTGCAAGTTTTATTGATGCTACAGTAAAATCCTCACTTAAGCACTGGGAAAATGGTAGCGGAAAAGGATATTTCACAAAGAAGTGTGAACAGAATGATATTAAAACGAGGATTATAATACTCCAAACAAAATTCTGTTTTCTGATGAAGCAATAATTAAGAACAACGGGTCGGTCAACAGACATAATATGCATTATTATGCAATCGAAATTCCTCACTGGTTGAGGTATGTTGATTACCAAAAGCGATGATCGCTTAATGATAGCATTTTTCATATTTGAACAATTATTATCAAAGCAATCCAATTATAGTGGGTATTCATTGGCAATAATTATTTTATCTGCTCTCCGTGTACATTAATTCACCTACTATATCAATCACAAAAACCTCAAGATCATTGCCTCTTATTTTCTCGTCTGGAGAACAGCGAGGGAGAGATTTTTGCCAGCAGTAGAATATTATCTGCCCACACAGTGCTATATACAGGCATATTATTTATCCAATCTAATAAAGAAGAGATTAGAATATTATCAAATTCATAGTGACCCTACACCAAAATAACATCTGCAGTTTAGACCACTAGAGATCTCTAGGAGAAAACCACTGGAGAAATAATTGTCATATCCCGCACTTCAGAGAACAGGCAAGATCTTGAGGTCTTGGTTATCATTTCAACCTCTCATAATTCTTATTCTGCCCCTCTCAAACGCATTGAAATTACAGCCATTAATCTCTTGAGTTTATGATTTTTTTATGAAAATTGCACGCGCATAAAACATTTTTTTTCTGACACCTGATTCGTTAGCTTGCTCAATATGATGGCAATTTCAGAATCAATGGATACATTCCTGAATCTACCTTTCCGACTGGCCGCACCATCGATTTTTTTTTCAATGTATGCATTAGTTATGTTGGACATTCCTGGAAATTGTGTGGTTTTGAAAAAAATTTACAATTGCAGTACGTACATATTATTAATATACGTATAGGTTTTCTTTATTCATATGAATGAGTATTCTGTGATAAGTATATGTCGATTCTCACCTTCCAACGAATCTATCTGTGTGACATCAGTTTTCACAAATATCGCTTTGTTGTGTCCAAATTCTTGCTTGATTTGATCCAATGCTTCGATGCCCAGTTTTGGATTGAGATCTGCTAGTGTCACCCCCTAGATATAAAAAAAAATCTATAAGTTCAAAAAGTGATGTAATGCAACTCAATAAAATTGGATTACAAGAAAAGTTCAAGATAGAAAATGAAAGGTCGTCAAGTGTATTCAACATGTTTCGAACTCATTACTGTTGTCAGATTTTGGCTCAATTTGGGGGGAGCGCTTCCACTACTGCCCTGAAGACTGAAAGTACTGATTTACTTATTTGAAATATATTTTTTATATTTCTCCATCAACAAATTAGGAAATTATCAAATTTCTATCACATCAGTTTTTGTTCTCTCTTCACCTTTCATCCTAACCATATTGCATTGCATTGCCACGAAATAGAACGTCACAAAAACATGGAAAGAAGTAGTTTGCGAAGACTGAATCTCGCAGAATTAAGTTTTATCGACTTTCAAGCTATTACTTTGGACCCGGAACAAAATCAAAAATTGTTCTCAGATATTCCAGATATCCGCCCAATCTTGTCTACAATCAGTGTTTGACCTCTTCTACAAAACACTTGAAACAAGTCGTTGACCGAGAAGGCCAACAAGTTGGAATGAAATGTTATTTACATATGTAATATATAAGTCAATACGTGAGAGAAAACAACATGAGGGACACACGAATCAAAATATGCACAGATAGCCAGGCATCACTGTAGGCTCTCAGGAACCCAAAATTTACAACAAGACTGGTATAAGAATACCGAGAAGAACTCAGTGCTTTCGCAGAACACAATAAAATAACTTTGATGTTTGGAATCTAGGGGATTGGTACTATATTAATAAATTTGAAAAAATCCGCTAAAATTAACATAACATAATATTGAAAAAAATATTGTTGTTCATTTCCAATTCCGAAAAATATCCTGTAGAATTTTCAGCTACAGGCTCGAATCAAGGATATTATCTTTTGGATGGAAACACCATTCATAAGAAGAGTACACAAATCAGATAGTTAGAATCATGATTTAATCCTACAAGAAAAAGTTTTCGATGACCAGAAACTAGCATACAGTCCTTCGATATCTACTTCCCCACTTTCGAACCTGAGTCATATAATGTCACCATAACCAATAGCAATTATATGGTAGGAAAGCACGGGGTCATTTTTCAGAGTCTCGCCCTGTACAACGAAATAGATGAGTAATCATCAAACAGCGCCATACTGGTCAATGTTCCGAGCAGGAAATCTCGGCCTTGACCTAATGCGAACATCGCACTGAAATATTTTAAGCAGGTTTTTATTAATTTTCCTGTAAAAAATCGGAACTAGTAACTAAAATTTGAAAGATATAAACGATGGAATTATCGAAAATCCAAAAAATAAGAAAATAGATCCATAAGCCAAGGCAGGAGGGGTCTCAAAAATATAATTACCAAAAATCCCTTCCTAGTATGTCCTTAAGATTGCCCAACAACAGCAAGCCCATTCCCTTCGCTCCCCATGGATAGCAAGCTGAATGGTCCACCCCTGGATGAAGCCAGGAAGAATCAAACATATATCTTTTAAATTGTATATAGTAGGATAAGTTTTAATGACATGTAAATATAATAACAAATAAATCTTTTTGATTGATTTTGATTGATAGCAAATCTGGGACTGTATGAAGGAAAAAGATAAGCTTAAACCTTTATATGTATGAGGTCCCTATGCTTCAACTTCGTCACTAAACTGCAAACCTTCTATCATATTTGTCTGCCAAATCAACATGTAAGATGAAAAAACACACGTATATGATCAAACTGACGTGGTTAATATGGAACAGAGATATAGCATGGGAATTTTAAAGATATACAGGTACTCTACCCCCATCAACCTCAAGGAAATTGAATATAAAGAGAGATTATTATTGAAAAGCGAAATCAAAAATCGGTGGCCAACGATGTTCGACAGGCTGAAAAATGGCACCTGGGGACAGGGATAGATAATTGCCACCCACAGTCCCATAAACTCGATTTCCTCCTACAAGCTTCACGAGAAAAAACAGGAATCCACCATATAGGAATCCACCATATAGGATCTGTACCATATACACCGCACACATATTCCAAATAACGAGCAGGAAAGGACTGATCCGCCTCCCCCTTTCATCTTAACAGAATTTCAAGCAGCAGTCATGCGAAAAAGTGTCTGTTGCCACAGTAGACATCCCAGAAATCATTCTCAGCATCCTCAACAGTCTACTGGCAGATTATTCCTTCCTGGTTGAGTGGAAGGCAAGGGCACAACAATTTGCCTTTTGGATGGCTCAAGAAAACTTCATATGCAATACCTTCCGAAGCACAGGCTGGTGAGAGGTGAAGCCTGTTTCTCTACGACCCAGTTTGGCTTCAGATCAAAGAAGTCCACCATCGATGCAGTTATGTACGTTCTCAATAGGGCCAACGATCGGAGTACGAAATGGAGGGCTAGGATCTTCATCGACGTAAACAATGCCTTCAATATGGCAAAGTGGCATATTATCATGGGAAACCTTGGAAAATTTCCAGTTAAGTATCTGGCAACCGATGTTCACGTTCCATTAGTGATTGTATGCTCACCAATGACTCAGAAATTGCACCCGATATTCATTTTCAACTTACGGGAATTACTATAATACCAAGAAAACAGTTAAGTATCTAGAGATATAGTTCGACGATAGATGCAGGTTCAAAAGCACGTTGAAAAAAACAATTGAGAAAGCGGACAGACAAGTCGCAGCTTCAATTGAGATCCTTACCAACATTCCAGGTCCAAGACTATAAAAGGAAAATCATATATGGAGTGGTTCAATGAGCACTACTACACAAAGCCCCTATCTGGGAAATGTCATAATATACGAAACGTACAAAAAAATCATTAGTGCGACCCAGAAGAGAATGGTTCTCAGAGTGGTAATGTCCTACCGGACATCATCTGCAGAGTCCTTGAATGTTACCTCAGCAATTCCTCCTATCGACCATTTGATACAACATGTGATACAACATGTGATGGAGTAACTGACACAGTCAAAAAATAATAGAGCATTGAAGCATGGCAGAGGGCATGGGACAACAACACGACGAAGGCACAATGGACTAATAGACTCATTCCACAAATAGCATCATGATTGAATGCAAAATCGAAACCACTGACTTCTTCCTGGCTCAGGCACTCAGCAGGCATGGTTCATTCAGAATATATACCTATAAAATAGGAAAATTAGCTGATGACAACTGCATTTACTTCATGGAAAGAGACGATCCGCACCACACTTCTATTCATATTCCCCAGATGGAACAGTCAGGTTAGAGTTAGAGCTTGGTACTACCGTCACCCCCGACAACCTCATATCCATGATAATAATAGATTGACAAAAGTCAAGAAGAAAACGCTAGAGGGAAGGAAATACCATGAGCCGTCGGTATTATGGGACAGCACGTTAATCGCAGCTAAATTTGGAAGTTTACTATGGCTTACCGACGGTTCCACGTACAAGATAAGGTAGGGAGGTGTTTTGGTTGGTAGGCGAGTATTGAACATCCCACTCGAGTCCAACATCTTCGTATCGCGATGTAGAGCCAAGCGTACGGAAAACATGAGTTTTCACCTCTACAGAAAAAAGTACTCCACTTCGACTTCAACGATACCCTTCTATCCTCTGATAATATGTCTCTGCTAATTCAACATCATAAATAGAGGCATAGACTTGATTGTTGATCAAACGAACGGTAATAACTTCCCTGTAATATTCCTATGACATTTCTCCACGAAATCAACATCTCAATCTGGTTGATACGTCTTTTATCCATCTTATGGAGCCCTGGTACCTTAAAATTAAATTTAAAAAGAATCAATTTTTCGGAAGCATCATAAGTCAACATCTGTCAACAATAAACTGCAACAAGTTGGTAATGGAGGGTTTTTTCATGCGGAAATCTCGTTCTAATATCTAAATAGATATTAGAACAATTTCTAGGAAAGTTTCAGATCGCAAATCTATTCGGAAAATGCAGATATTGGCATGTTCCGGTCAGGAACTTGGAATTTTTGGAAACAACATCAGTCACCCGAGATACGACATTTTTCTATGGAAGCGTGTCCAGAATTAATTCAGCTGAAGTCCACTAACAAGGAGGCACCGGTATGTGAGGATTATCTACTTTAATAAATAATAAAGGTTGCGTTTGATAGAATGAGGAACAGGCGATCGCAGATAGAAGCATACGAAACATCGTGAAAAACTTACAAATTCATTAAGACGATGGACGTCCGAAACGAGAGTAATCAGAAAGAGGAGACTCACAAAGTCATATTACCAGCACTACGAATTCAGTTCATTTGGGAATCATAGATTCAGAACTCTAAAGTTATATTAGTCTGGATTTTACTGTAATAATGTATGAAGAATCGACCAAATAAGCCATGGCATAACTGTGAAGTAGTGGAACTGAGTATGTTTACCTTGCTCCAATGTTACTTTTTGAAATAAATGTTAACCAGATTCCACCACCTTGCTAAACCTTAACTAAAAGAGAGACCGTAAAAAGTGACGGGTTGTTACTGGGTGCACACAAAAGTATTCCTGCCTGTCATTAGGATGTGGTTTGGGCAAACCTCATGGTTGTGGTGATGTGAAGATCTATGACAATTGATGTAACTGATTGAAATATTGAACGCAGAAGTTACGGAAAAATATCTATGATAATCAACATAGACTCAACTAACAATAGGATAAAATCTCCATAGCATAGTTGTCGGAGCTAGATGTTATTGAATGATCGTCAATCGCTAAATTGGGGAATGGGTGGGTTTATTAGTGGGCTTATAGTGCTAAAATGTTACTCTCTGCATTCGACATGGATCCCGGCTCTACCTAATAATTGTCAATAAAATTATGTACTGTTAAGAATGGCTACGGATGGTATGGGTGCTCACTAGAACGTGGTCATGGACAACCCCTCGATGGAAGTGGGAGGGGATGTGCAGATAATGTTTCCGTTCTCACTTCCACCATTCAGCTCCGCTTGAAGAAGAGACAAGTGTTTGCACTTTTTGTAGATTTCAAACGCGCTTTTGATTCCATCAACCACAACTTTCTCTGGCACAAACTTTAGGAATTAGGAGTTAGTTCGCGGTTCATGAACATCCTGCGAAACATATGAATCGGTATCTATGAGAGTAAAAACACAGGAGGGGTTTACAAAAGTCTTTAACATAACTACCGGAGTTTTCCAGGGCGAATCTATCAGCCCTACCCTTTTCTCTCTTTCCATTGCTGATATTGGAGACTACTTCAAAAAAGGGGGGCGCAAGGTATAAATATTGACAACAAGCAGAGCTTGCTCATGTTGCTCAACGCTGACGATCTAGTAATCCTCTCTGACTCCGAAGTTGACCTTGCAAATAAACTTCGTATACTCGGAGAATACTGCGATGGAAATTTACTTACAGTTTATTCGGAAAAGACCAAAATAATCTAATTCTGTAGATCTCCCAGCCAAAAAACAAACTCACTTACGAAAATCTCCCAATCGAAAGCACCATAGGTACACATATCTAGGGGTTACTTTTTCGTCATCATCTTTTTTTCGTGAAATGGCATATTCCACTGCGGAAAAAGCCAAACAAGCAATAGGGGCTGTACTCCCTTTGATGGCTAACTCTAGGCTGAACAACTGACATTCACGCGTTAAACTGTTTGAGTTCTTTGTGGTTAGTATCTTAATGGATTGAATTTCAGTGTGGGGGTTTCGCTACTCAGAAATATTAGAAGCTGAAATTCTTCAAATGAGTTCTCCTCCTGCCGAGCAATTCCGCGGATTACGCTGTTAGGCTCGACACTGGACGGGTCAAGATCTCGTACACAATATTCAAAAGTACTCCCAACTTCCTAGATGAACTGTTGGTCGAGAAAGATAATCGCCTTCCCACAATATGTTTTTCTCGACTGGTTTCCCTCAATTATACTGGCGTGGATATCAGAGTCAATGGGGTTTCACAACATAAAAAAAACTCGATTTTGACGGCATCGAGTACTCCATCAATAATCTCAACATCCACAATCTCAGACAAAGTAGGAAAGCACCTCTCTCTAATTACAAAAAAAAGCTCTATGACTCTGATTTTTCCCTCACCACTCGCACTTTCTCCCTCACACTGTATCGTAACTTCAAAATAACTCCTTCTCCACGAGGATACCTACTTCTGAAAGTTCCCATCCAAACTATTAGGACCCTTGCTCAAATTACCCATTGAATAAACCCCAATTAAATGTGCACCATTTGCAATCAAAATGAGCTTGAAACCCTAAAACATATCCTCTTCAACTGTCTAATATATTCTTCCATGAAACATCCAGATGCTCACTGTCTTTCCAGTTACAATAATTTCATCAGTCACTTCGAGAATGTTTCACCTGCTGAAGCTAAAAACTGCCCTCACATATCTGGAATGTACTTAAACTCCGTTCATTCGTTCTCAACGAATGAAATGTTCCAAATTTATATCCTGATGTAATCAGATATGTGTTTGAGTATACACAAATGTATTGCTGTTTCCCTTTTCCTTTTCTTTCTTTTTTTGAAATTCTATTTGTATGACTCATCTCACTAATAGTTTCCTCTTTCTTCTTTTGCTGTGATATATTACAAACTGAAGCTCTTGCTATATGTTATGTACTCATTAGAAGCAATAAAAATAGTGATTGATTGATTGCTACGGATGGTATGGGTGCACCCTAGAACGTGGTCATGGACAACCTCTCGGTTGTGCTGGTGTGAATGTACGAATCAATTGACGATAACATATTCATGAATAGACCCAGGAAATGTACCGGCAATATATCTTGAAGATTACCAGAAATAGTCTAGTTGTTTGTCCAAAGTTAATAACCTAATTAAAATCTTCACATTGTCAAACAAAAATATATTTTAAACAGGAGAGAATTCCAAAATACGATGAAATTAGATCATTTCTCATGATAATATTGCCTTGTGAATAAATCCGAGATCTGCATTGTTGAATTTGCTTTCGAAAGGAGTTTGAGAAAAATAGTTCCAAACACGGCTGGGAATAACTGATAGATAATATCACAAAAAGTATTTCTCATCAACACTGAAATTTCAGTTCAATAAATAATTATATATTGAATAGAGGAGTATAAATTATCATTCTTCGGAAAAAAACAAACATAGTACAGTGCTTATGTTCTACGTATCAATATTAAGGTCAATGAAAGTGGTTACAAATATTTAAAAAATATACCGGATGTCTGCAAGGTATGATATATTCCCGGATTTTTTTTTATGGATTGGAAATTTATGATGCTCTACTCAAAAATCCAAAATGCCTTTGATATTAAAACAACAAATGACCACCGCTCCCGGTTTCAACAGAAGTGATTCTAACTATTATTTTTCGAATGACACCCAACAGTTTTTTATTATTATACGAAAGATCTTTCTGTTGTAATATTATTTCAGTAAATGAAAATTCGTTTAAATCAGCAAAGATATAATTATACAAGGTCAGCCATCAAAAGCATACTGAAGTCATCGGCGAGGAGACTTCGAGTAAATATCCAATTCGAAAATTTGATTATCGTGAAATCGTTCCTCCTGAATTGTCCATTCATAATGAAAATTCGACTCAATACTTACTCCCAGAAAAACGTTAAAAACTACAGATTTTCAAATAGCAACATGCTTCCTTTATTTCATTATAATGAAAAATCCAATAATTTTCTCATAATTTTGAAAGAATTCCGAAAAACCTGAAGATACAAATAATGTTTTCATAATACAAAAATACACAACCAACTTATATTTTCGGTTCCATCCGGATTATTTTTGAAATCATGAATTGACCGATAGGTTAAGTCAACATTTTTCAAAATGACATCAATACATACGTTTCAAATATTTATTCATGTAATACTCCTCATCCCTCAACTCTCAACAATAACTTTCAACATCCAACTTTCAAGACTCGATACTAAACTTTCAAAATTCAACATTTAATTCCCAACATTATAAATCCAACTTTCAGCTATTAACAATCTACTCGCATATATTAAAATTTTTTTTTACATCCAACTCTCACACTACAATTTTCAACATTCCAATTTTAACATTCATTTTTCGTTATAGAATTTTCAGCATTCAATACTCTAATTTCAACATTCAAATCTCAACTTTCTACATTCAACGCCCAAATTTAAACTTTTAAGTTTCCATATTACATTCAATTTCCGACCAATAACATTTTCGAATAAAAAAAACTAATAGAAAACCTATGGGACCGTAGATATGAATTTAGCAGAAATCGGTTGTGCAGAAAAAACCCAAAAAATGCAGTAGTTGTTAACTCTCACAAGAAATAAATTGTTTAAGGAATTTATTATTATTTATTTTCATTCAAATTTGAACTTGAATCATATCAATATCTTCCAAGAGGTCATCTTGAACAACGTCGAAGATAGTGATGTTCCAATCTGGTTTTGAGAATATTCTGTTATTTTTTAAATAAATTTCCATTACCCAATGCAATAACTGGACACCAAATACTTGTCAGGGAACACCCACTGTGTTACTATCGAAAGTTAAGAAGACACCAAAATTAGTTAAAATATTCATCTAATCATCAGCTAATATCGACTGCCCTAGAGCCAACAATACATGAAATTGAAAATATTGATGGATCGAATTGATTTCATCATCCGTACTAATAAAATGGAGAATTTCTAATTATTCATGAACCAAGTGATGAAGGAAAGATAGAGCGCAATTATCATCGAATTTGGACACTCCGCGATTTGTAGTGCTCTAGTTTTAAACTTCCTCCAGAAAAAGTACGGAAAATATCTAGCTAATATTTTTCGGGAGGCATTGTGAAAATATGGTTGTATATTCGTACCCAGTCTTAAATACATATGTTTGTGAAGTTCTCAAGAATTTCAGTATAAAATCGCTAGGTTTCTTATTTTTCCAAATTATCAATAGGAATTGGTTGATTCTGAGAGGGCAACAAATCTTTATCTATGAAAAACATTATAACATAACAAAAAATCATTCAGAAAGAAGAAGAAGAAACTCTTAATGTTCGTGGGAACATCATAGTAGCCGTATATGTTTAAGAAAAGTAGTGCAATGAGGTTTTTGAACGAACATCACATATGCGGACTAGCGAAGAAAATGGATACACTTCATAATGTTCACATGGATTGGCGGAAGAGAAAGTATATAGTCGGGAGATAAATGTGTGGAAGTTGCAGTAATTGACGAAAATCTCCTCAGGTTGTGAATTTCAGAATTCAACAGGTAGTAAATATGTAGGGAAAATAATTTATAGTTGCCTATTTACCACAACTGTGTACTCGATACTATCGTTATAAGTACCTTAGTGCAATTTGAGTACTGAATCGAAGTGATACGCGTATGTTCCCACTTTCCAAAGTTACATAAATATCGTTTCTTTACAACGTTAAATATTACGACATAAATATTACCTGATTGAAGAAAACTATAAATACGAGCTGAAGAAAAACAAATATCAGTATCTGGATTTTGACAACGAAGAGTTTAACCCAATGAAGTTATTTTGCAGATAGGAAATAGTCTACTGAAATAGATTCTGAAGTGAGTTAGTTCCAAGATGTAATATATGACTTTCTACAAGAAACCGTGTCAAGACCTCTCCTCTTTACAATGTAAGGGAATGTTATCTGTAAAATCCATACATCTGGAGATGTGGTCTGTTTTGCTGGCGTCTCAAAAGGGAGATAATTGGGGTGAGTTGAAAGTAGCACAGAAACAGATTTTCAAAACTACAAACTTTTTCGGAAATAAAATACTTATGGTCAATTAGGATAAAACTAAATGTATGCTGTTCACCTCCTATTTGAAACAGTGACTTGACAATAAATGCCACCGAAACCGAAAAACCGATTGCGCAACTAATCGAAAAGGTAGATTTCAGAATTTATTTATTGATTCTGAAATTGCCATCAATCAAGGTAACGAATCATGTGTCGAAGAAAATAAAAAAAATTCATTGGAAACAAAAACAGAATTTCTATTTTTGTATGAACCTTGAACTATTCAATCAAAAGACTCAAATATCCCTCAATGCTTCTTGAAATTTCTATGTAATCTGACCCAAATCAAAAGGAAGAAGTATAACGGTTGAAAATTGAGATGCAAAAATTGACACATAATTCGTTAGCTCGATTAATAGGATGACAATTTCAGAATCAATAAATACATTCCAAAATCTACCTTTCCGACTGGCCGCGGTACGGGTTTTTATTTTTTATATTCTACTCAACATAATAAACAGAATTCCTCCAATAACTCACCTTCAATCCATTTCTCAACAATTGTTTCGCATACTGTAAGCCTAGCCCTGAAGCTCCACCGGTTATCAAGGCGACTTTATCTTTTATAACGAAAACCATTTTTTCTTGTCTTCCGACGAAATGATTTGGCTTTTCTGAAAAATAGTGTGAAATAACAGTTAGTTCCTGAATTTTTATAATATCGCTCGTAGGCATATTGTGATGCGACAATATCAACTATTATGTGGAATTTTCTCATAGCAAAAGAGGTTAGTTTTGTCGTATGACTAATGCAAACCACCAGGATCCTGTTCATTGATTTGCGATTACTATTTAAAAATCAAATTCAAAATAACATATTTTCCGGAGGAGCACAGGTATCTAAAAACAGATGTTAAATGCATATTGTCAAAAATGATAACTGAAATGCTAACTGTGAATCTTTATACAGTAAAGGCAAAAAGCTTCAAAATAACACTTCATATTCCTAATAAAAAATTACTACCTCATTGTAACATTGTTGTTAAGATTCGAAATGATAATATCAATTCTCATTTCGAGATGGAAAATTATATTTAATATCGGAATAAGGCATTCTGTGTACGCTGCAGAATTATAGTCATCAAATTTGGATACATTTTTTCTTATTTGAAAATAAGAAATAATCAAAAGATCAACCTTGATAATACTCAGTATAAAGTCAAAATCTACTTTTGAAGTTCATGGTACACTTTCAAGTTGAACATATTCAATTTTGCTTTTTTTTAAATGAGAAGTCTAGAAAGAGAACATATAGAACGTACTGGAAAAAAGAGAGAAAGATGCTCTAATAAACAATGTAACAATACGAAGAACATAAATAGGGCAAGTTATAAATATTTAGGATCATTAATTAAGAGTGACGGATGATAGGACAAGGTAACGATGAATTAAAAAGCCGGAAAATATTCAACTGGTTTGAAACATTTGTTTCAGGAAAGGAAGAAATACCAACGATAATAAAAATAGAAGTTATCGGAAAAGTAGTAAAATTATCAATCAGGTATTGATGGGTCCCAAGAGAAAAGGATGAAATCCTAATAAATGCAACGGAAATTATATTTGCAGCTGTGATGGTTCGGCTATGTATGTAGGATACCAAATGGTACATCACCAAAGGACGTACATGGAACATGAGCACCAAGAAAGAACTATTGGGAAATCTACTAGAAAAACTTGGGAAGATTGAATCAGAGAAAAAACGGAAGAAGATGTAATGTGGCCACTTAAGTAATTTTCGCGAACCCTGTATAATATATAGAAAAGCAGATTCAATCGACGTGATGAACAAGGTGCCACACGACCCCCTTCTAATTAAACATTTCTGAGTGGGTGCTCATAATTAAGAGGGGGTGCAAGAAGGGGATAATATTTTCATACCGTAAATTGTCAAATTGACAATAGAAATCGACTTGTTTCAGGTTTTTTAAACAAATATATAATAACGCTAAAAATGGATGTTGGTATATATGTATGAGAATGATAAAACTCCGACACCGTTTGACCGATAACCATGAAAGTTGGCACATTCAGGAGTTTTTGTCTTGGAGAAGATTTTTATGCTACCCATTTTACTTTAATTCGCCATACCGTTTATCCGATCATCATGAAAATTGGTATCACGGTATAACGGGATAACGGGATAACGGGATAACGGGAAGCAGGCAAAGTCAAAGGCATGACGTAGATGGAAGAACACAAAGAAAACATGAATCAAATCAACGCGGACGAAGTCGCGGGTAGCAGCTAGTATCATATAATTATTAACTAACAATAACAATACCCCATAGGACCAAATGTAAAGAAAGTCAAGGACTCTATATTTTTTCATACATGTCCTCGAATACCACAGCGCATGCGCCACTCTCAAATTACGACACCTGACAGAAATATTTAAGATAGGTTATTCATTTGACATTTTTCACCAATTAAACATATATCAAACATGCTTCAATTTGATCGATACTAATTGATTCATTTCAAACCAAAAATTGTAAATTTAGGTAAATTCATAACATTTTCAGTTTGTTGCGTTGGATACCTATCAATGATGCTGGAAACTTCCTGCCTTTGTATTCCACGGCACTAGGTTGAGCTTCCCCTCGCAAATTAAAGATGTCGCATCTATAATTTGTGTATTTCACGTATTTGTCCTTTGCCGGAAGGCATTCGTTCTCTGAGAGTTTTGGTTTAGATTCGAAAAACAACACATTGCCGTCCTGATGATTGGGATGCCATGAAACAGTAGGCAGATGGTGGCTTCTTCGGAATTGAATCAAAACTCTTTCTCGTTTTATATATATATATATATATATATATATATATATATATATGTGTGTGTGTATATATGTTTATATCTCCCTATACTCGGGGTTATCATTCTAAGAACGCAACACAGTTCACGGGTCTGATCACAAAAATAATTATCTTTATCTTGGCGTTGATTAACATTTCAAACATTTTGAAATCGCTATTGGGACTTCAGATGTTCATAAAAGATATCTGGTACTGAAAAACGGAATCCATTCGTATAAATCTACTGTTTTCTGAGATAATACCAAATCAGGTGTTGCATCCAAATATTCATCTTAGAATTTTTCCGTTATGAATTTAAAAAAAAGCCTTGAAATATTCCGATGTCAACCAGAAAAAATTTGTTTTTAGTTTACAAAAATCATGTCATGCATCATCTGAGTCTATTCTAAGTTGATGAGTGGAAACAAATTCAGGGGAATCGGGAGTTGATAATCACTTCAAATCAGACACCAGCTTACAGACCAGGACTATCAACACAGTGTTGTGCTACTCGTTGAATAGGAATTTCAAACATCATAGAAATAGTTCTTCGGTATATAAGTGAATCATTTTATCGGATGAGAAAGTCCTCCTTTTATCCTTTCTGACTGGTTATATCCGAAAATAATTAGGAGATTTTAATTTTGCAGCATAGGTTGAAAACACGTTCAATACTATCGATTGGATTTTCAAAATCGCTGAATGGACCCAATTTCAAAATATCTTTGAAAAACTACAACTGAACGATTAAACACACTTACCTGGGTGGAAAGTTCGATCGTAATTTTATGAGGAACACAGTTTGAAGATATATCATCCCAACTCTTCTTCTTTACGAAAAACCTGTAATCTAAATTGGTCCGGTATTTTTAACTCAATCAATGTGACGTGACACAGGTATATATACGAGCGGGATAGGCGGGTGAGTTGTTTTTTTGTAGGCTCAAAACTGTGCGTAGTGAGCCGCGCAGGACACCTGATTATCGATGGTATATCGAGGACTGTGTGCGTCATACAATTACGATCGAACTCCACTTAGGTAAGTTCGGTTGATCTTTGAATTATCGGGGCATTGTGTTAGATACATTTCATTTCCACCAAAAACATTGGGTGGATGTTGAATCACACTAAGGCTATGCACGATATGGGCAATATATTCATTTTGGAAATCAAAAAAACTCGAATGGCATAAGATGAAATTTTTCCACTTGATATGAATGGCAGTTGTGCTATGAAAAGCGATATATTTTTGGAAAAGTCCATTTTCACAAGTACGCTTAGTGTACCTGTGCACAAACTAAATAGGCTACGAAAAAAAAATCACCATACCTGGTTACACTGGTTATGAATTAGAACAAAACGGTTTTAAAAAAACTGTTATTTAACCGATGAAGTAACAACACAAAATACAATATCACTATTGAATACCCATTAATTTATAAAAAAATAAATAATGATATCTCAGTGCAATAATATTGCCCAATGTAGATATAAGGTCAAGGGTACAATTAGTTGCTGACGTCCAAGATTATCAAACTGCAACTCAATAAACTGCATTGATTTTTTGACTTCATATGGAAGTTTTAAAAAAGAATTTATAAATTTTTTAAGAACATTTCACGCCCATCTAAAATGACAGTCTGAGATAAAATTGTGTATGCGATTAATAAATTCAGCTTGCAGCTTCGTGCGATAATAATATGCATATCTCACTTATGGAGTAAATAAGTGTATAGCTGTTATAATATTTTCAGTCTATGCAGAGTCCGGAAATGATTGGTTCAAAAATATGAATTTTAGATTTACGGGCTTTGCATTCCGCCAAGTCTAGAAGCACTCTTTGATGCTGAAGTTGACAAATTTGAGTTGTACGAAACATTGTTAAATCAGGCTTCGAGTGATAAGGAAGCATTGTTGAAAGAACCGTCCAAGTGTCTTAAACCGCAAAACCCTGGGTGTTGTATATCAGCTATTCGTAAATACACCGTGTTTTGAAAAAAATACTGACAATCTTTCAGGACAGATAGTACTCGTCAAAATAAGAAAAAATATACTTATGTATATGGGTCTGAAAATGCCTAGTTTTTGACTTTTTTATATATCAAAAACGAATTTTTATAGTTATTCCAGATGTTGAATTTCTACAAATTTTGGTGCGCTGCTCACAGACCATTTGTCAGGAAATTATGAAACATTGAAGTTTTTTACACAAATATAATAACTTTCATGGAGAAAATTTGATTTGGAGGGTAATTCTTGGATTCAACATTTGGAATTAGTATCAAAATTGGTTTTATAAATATAAAAAAGTCATTTTTAATAGCCCACTATATGTAAAAAACGTTTCCGAGCCTATATTCTCATTATTTTCTTCTCATTTTGACGAGCACGATCTATCCTGGAAATTTGTAACACATCTTCTGAAACACCATATTCATACGAGTAGCTGACATGTTTAATGGGTAAACCTTTCACCATTTGTTCTTTAATAAAAATGAAAATCCATTAAATTTAACTTCGTTTCAAGAGAACAATCTCAATCCAATGAATGGAGATGTTGAAAAAAAAATCTTCACAGCTTCGTAATCTCTTTATCTACTTCTGTGGACATCCAACTAGAATTATTCCATGACTTACCCAATTGATTGAATCTGTAGTCACCACACTAATAACGTCCACTGTTTCCAGGAAATGAGCAAAAGAAATACAGCATGACATCAATCAGTTTATTTATTCGCAATAATATCAAGGAGAAAACTTATCTCATAGCATCGAAGGTCGCTTATCTTTATATAATAAATAATAATTAATGACGGGTGTTCATACTAGGAGAGTTCTATAATTCTTTAGTGGCCAGTGAAGCCCCTTTGCAATTATGAAAAATTGATTTTACTGATACCTCCTTTCGAAGGAATAATAATGCAAATCAAGTACATAAAAATGAAACAGAGAGATTCGCGGTATAGGAAAAGCAATCAGATCCCTGGAAAATTTTAAAGGTTCTCCTAGTATTTTTATTAATTTATTAAAAAATTATCTCCACAGTATCTTCTGAAAGTCAAAAACCCCATTAAATAAAGGAAACTCGAAAAGTTATGATTTTTTTGTGTTGCGAATAATTATAATTTTTCCTTAGCTACGTTGATAAGGGTCCAATTTATGCCGTGCCCACTGGAATCGGTATTTTTTTTAAATCCCAAAGGACTCTTGAAAATGTCACAGTTGAATAGTTCCATGATCGGATGTCGGATATATTTAAACAAAATAACAGCCTCAAAGAGAAGATACTTAAGCATCGAAAGGAGAAATGAAAGAATTGAGAAATGACTTCAGTAGAACAAAATCAATGAGAAAACAGCGGAAAAAGAAATGAGACTTATTATGGGAAATATTGGAAGGCAAATAAATACAAGAAAATATAGTTCTATGAGGTTTAGGAGTGGATTCAATTGAAAAATTCATAGAAAAGGTAAACCTGGGCGTGAAGACTTGTCTGGTTGAACTACGCAGCAAGGAAGAATTAGACAGAAAGCAAACTAAAAAAAATGTAGGAGAAATAATATGAACATGGGGTTAATTATTGATTTTCAAAAGGATTTGGATGGAATGTATAGGATCTGAAGATTCAGACATCAAAATGGAGTTCTATGAGCATTTGCCCGATTTATGGAAAATAGAGCGAAGTTTGATACAAAATGTATATTGGAGGACATGAATAATGAAGTTGAAAGAAATGATTAGAGAAAGAAGTGAAGATCATTTCAATAAAAACAATTATGAAAAAGTAATCGAATTTGCAAGAGAAAACATGAACATTGACCATAAAAAAAGACGCAAAAATAGTAATAGATATGAGCCGATGGAGGCAATAACCACATATTAGTTAATACAGAAATGAGACGAGTAAGACCACCGAAAAAAAAGTATTGTTACTAGAAGTTCTCAAAGATGCACATGTTGTTGAACATTGCCAACAAGAAATAACAGAAAAACTAACATTTGAATAAACATTTGAAGAAATATTTGAAGGAATAATATATATATATATATATATATATATATATATATATATATATATATATATATATATATATATATATATATATATAGCTCGACCCCGTCTATGTTATAGGTATGTTCAATGATGTTAGTTTTCCGTGTGAAGGTCACTACAGAGCATTTTTTTATGTTTATTGACATTTTATTATCTTTGAACCAACGACTAATATTTTTTATATCTGTCTGTAGTAAGAGGCAGTCTTGGGGAGAAGATATTATTTTGAAGAGTTCAAAATCATCAGCAAAGAGCAGTCCCATAGATTCATAAAGACAATCGGGCAGGGAGTTAATATACAATGTAAATAAAAGTGGACCTAAGGTACTACCTTGCGGTACACCAGAGGTACTTGTTTGAAGTATGTTTGCCTATCTTCACCGTGAGGGCCCAGTTCAACAGATATGATTTTAAAAACAGAAAAGTGGAGTGTGATATTCCCATGGCAACTAGTCGATCTAGGAGCAGCCCGTGGTCAACCTTGTCAAAGACTTTCTCACAGTCTGTATGGTTGCTTTTTGTTTTTTATTGCTTCGGAGGCATATTCTGACAATATGCAGAGGTTTGAGACTGTAGATTTATCAGTGACAAATCCATGCTGAAATATAGAGATATTTGGTTTAAGAGCACTTGAAACAACATAATGTAGTAAATAAGAACAAATACGAATAAAAAAGCGAAACAAAGAAAATATGCGAGAGGATTGCTTCGGACAGGATATGCAGTCGCCTTCCCTTACACCGAAGAACAGGAAAAATCTTCCACGCTGTAGTTGATGCTGATACATTTGTTGTGGTGAAGTTCAGTTAGGATATCGCAAAATCACGAATGATCTTGCTCTTTCCGAGGTGTTACGTGGAATGAGCAGTGAGACAATGGCCAAAAGCAACCAACCCGCATAATTACAGTTAACTTCTGAAATGTACCGCGTACCGCACTGCACTAAATCAATATTCACCTTGAACTCGCTAATTTGAATAACTCGAATAACATCAATATATAACCTGAAACTTTCGCCGGTTAGGCTCATTCTTATATAGTTTCATCGTCCTTTCTCGAAGTTGCTGTATTGGTCCCGATCATTCTAGACTGTTTTCTTGGAATCTGCGACGATTTGGTTGGAGAATCCAGGTCAATTGACGGATAACGCAGGATTGTACTGTACTAATTTTCGTAACAAAATCATTCAATTAGTTCATAACTTTTGTTTGCCCTGTTTGCTCCTTTCAGGAGAATATAGAATTTATCCTATCCTACTTCAAAAGGGGCAGGAAATAATAATCCCATTTCTATGTTGAATATTTAAGGTTTGTATAGCCATGCGATACATACCTACCGAGTGGCAGAAAGGGAGAGTCATTTACATACCCAAGGTGGGGAGACTAAATGACATGACACCCCAGTCATACCACCCAATCAGTCTAGTGTCCTTTCTGCTGAAAACTATGAGAGACTAATAGACAGATACATAAGAGTTGAGGTATTATTAACAAACCCTCTCAACGAATGACCTCAACAGGCTACTAACAATATCCCTCGAGGACAAGAGATAGCCATCGCGACCTTCGTCGATATCGAGGGTGCTTTCTACAATGCATCTACAAAGTCAATCACCAAAGCTCTAGCAAATAATGGGGTACCATCCCTACTGTGTCAAACACCAGGTTGGTGAAAAGGGAAATCATAACAACTATTGGTGAAACCACAGTCACACCTCTTCTGAGGGCTATCCTAGTTAACGAACTACTGGGAAGGCTAACATCCAAAGGATATGCCGATGTTCTTGCAATTATTGCAGGAACCGTTTCGGAGCATGCGTTAAGTCTGCTCTAAACTTAATGAATAAGTGGTGTCAGGAGAAGGAACTGAAGGCAAACCCTCAAAAAAACAACAATAGTTGCGTTTACAAAAAAGAGAGTAGAGTACTGAGAGGACTCAAGCCACCAGCTCTGAACGGGGTAGAAATTCCAATTGCACAAGAGGCAAAATACTTGGGAGTCATCTTTGACCACAATCAACACCTACAAAAACTCATTCAAAAAAGAACGGTAGCGAAAGCGTTGCGAACAACACCAACCAATAATTGGTTGAAAGAGCAATCTCAAGAATGATGGAACAAGGCACCAGGCCAAAGAAATCATCAAGGAACCATCGCCAAAATTCACAGATTATCTGCTAAGCCAGAATTGGAGATCAACTAGGATCATGGTTAGGCTCCTGACAGGGCACTGTAGACTCAACAAACACATGAATAGCATCGGGCTGGCAGACACAACCACATGTAGGTTCTGCCAAGAGGAGGAGGGAACCTCCGCGCACATACTGTGAAGGCCTTACAAGGCTAAAGTTTCCAACGAAAGGGGGAAAAACCACGACCACCCAATATATGGAGGAGGCCTATGGAGTCTAGTAACAAGGACGGGTCTAGACAGGGAACTCTAAGATAACATGAGGGAATTCACAATAGATCTGTTAAGGCCTCAGTGAAGTGGCTCCTAGCCCATAAGCCCTGTACAAATCTAATCTAATTTAACCCCAGCAGATCCAGCAGGTGCCTAGCAGAAAAAATATTCTCTACCCAAAAGATCAAATGGGCCATTGAAAGTTTGAAACCTTTTAAATCGTCCGGAAAGGCGCAGCGATTCTCGATTCCCTATTTTGAGATAATAGAAGTTCTGTTCAAGGCCAGTTTAATTTTCTGTCATATATCGAAAGTCTGAAGGGACGCTGCAGTGGTGTTCATACCAAAGACTGGAAGACGTCCAGCAGACGAACCAAAGTCTTATCTCCCCATTATATTATATTAATTATATAATTATAGACTGTTTTATAAGAAGTGAACTCATCTTGGACAGACCGCATCACAAAAAACAGTTCTCCTATCAAGCAGGCAAATATACAATGTATGCTCTACAATGCCCTGTTGAAAGCATTGTGAAGATATACCCTGCCAAAGAAATAGCTCTAAGTGATATAAACGGTGCTTTGCATAACACCTCACATGACTCCATCATCAGATCACTAGGGAAAAGGAATATAAATACCTTACTGATCAGATGGATACATGGAATTCTGAAGAATAGATTCATTGTAGCTGCTCTTGGAGTATTACCGATAATATGTTTTTCAATTGATTAATTGGGATAATATCCTCAGAAAAGACATAGTTCTTGAAATTATACTTTATCGTCGAGCGGATGCAAAACCAAATTCACGTCGAAAGAGTTGTGCTGGCGTGGTTTTGAAAATGCGATATAAGATTTGATAAAAAATCACCAATATAATTTCCATACCGAAGATTCTGTCTTTGAAGTCTCTGAACCATCTCGTGACTGGAAGACATCTGGATACTTGGCACTAGCACTGATTCTATTTTCCAGGTTATCAATTTCTAAGAAGAATTAAATTAAATCTTTGAGACCTGTAACTTTCATACCGAATAAAGTTCTAGACTTCTTTCTCTTTCAACAAACTCTCTCATTCATTCTGAATCAAAAACTCATTGAGCATTGAAACAGTTTGAATTCAATTGAGCTCCGTTGAATGAATTATCTGTGGTTTGGTCCCTCATATAACTGATAAAACAACAGAAAGTATATCCATACGAGAAATCTCAGCATTTGAATCGTAATGAATTTTAATCAATTGAACTTATTCTGAATTGGACTAATACTTATTTGAAAGATAAGAAAATTTGAGCAACTTAAAATCAGGCTGGCAAGGCCTATATAACTGAATAAAATATAATTGCCATGAGAGAGGTGTTTATGGTCTCAGACTTCGAGCTGAACTGGTTTGTCCGATCAATCCATGAATATTCTCACTCTGTCGTTTACCCATTTGCCCAACATCTGTGACACATTGTTCGGTTCCTTGATACAAGATTGGTCGGGCTCTTTTTAGGGAATGGAATCTTCCAAAAGCTAGCAACCGTACACAAAACAATAGCCCAGTGATTTTTGATATATTCCTATAGACGATATACTTTCAACAATTATTTTTCCTAACCACATTAAATACAATATTTATGAGCGTGAAAGTTAAAAACAACCATTTTCATAGAAAAAAAATACTACATTACTCTAACTCTTATTATTAACAATATTTTCTTATCTTATTATTGTCCCAAGAAAATCTTTTGTAAATCATCATTTGCATATATGAAATGTCATTTCATGACGATTAAATAGTTCTTTCTCATAGCTACCAGGGAACCGAATCAACTCTTCGTGAGATATTTTATCCTATTTTTACCTACTCTATGACCGAAAATATGTTTGTAAATAGTTCAAATGATTTGAAAATTTGCCATTTTTGGAATCAATTAAATGAAATAAGCATATATTTAACTGTAAAGTTTCCTCGATGGCTTGAAAGGAATAATCTCAAATATCTTGTTTTCTGAACGCCGGTTTGGTGGACATTGTAAACTGTGGATTTCGTCGAATCTTGGAAAAGTAAATATTTCATTCAAAATGGATATTTCATTTTGTTACAAGAGAGGGTTTCTATTGCCTTCACCGTGGTCATTCACCCTGGATAATCTGACGGTAAAGCTACATGAATCTGGAATTATGACTCGAGGATACGCCGATGACCTGGTCGTTATTATTAGGGGCAATCATAATGATATAATATCCAATGGCATGCAGATAGCCCTGAACATAATCAGAAGCTGATGTGCCAATGAGGGACTCAATGTAAATCCCACCTAAACCGCGTTGGTCACATCCACAAGTCAAGTATTTGGGTGTTTCAATCGACCAAAGACTAACATAGAACAGTCACGTCAATCTCATTCTCTCTATGGCTACAATTTGTACGTGCCCCATGTCATTTGCTGTAGAAAATGATATATTGGTCCTACCAATTTCAGCAGAAAACCATGCTAGAAATTTGCGCCCAAGAATGCCTTGCGAGAGGCTTCAGGACAAGCAAAAATCTATATCCTATCAGATAGTCAAGCAGCACTAAGAGCTATGTCACATACTTGTGAGTCTATACTGCCTTGGGACTGCAAACTGTCCCTAAGACAACTGGATACGAACAATCAGGTCACTCGTATGTGGGTGCCAGGTCACATGGGAATGAAAACAGACAGCCTCGCCTAGGAAAGGGCAAATACTCAATTCACCGGTTCAGTACCTTTCTGTGGTCTTTCTAAGGAAGATTTCGGCAATGAAGAGCTGATCAAATCAAAACCCAGAGGAATATGGTTCCAGGATAAATACAAGCGGAAAGGCTTCTGAGCCCATCGCCAAAAAAGCTAAACAAGTTCGCAAATCGGACAAGAAAAAGTGGTAATATAACTGCTCACCAGACATTGTCCCCTGATGTATCAGCTCAAGAAAATGGATAGATCAGACAGTGAACTGTACCGTTACTGAGAGAACTTCTCTCAAACTGCAGAGGGGGTTTCATCAACGCCCTCAGATATCAGGAACTTAGCGTCCAGGAAACTGGTACACTTTGCAAGGAGTCTTGGAATCCCAGGTCTTGAATAGATGACGGGTAATGTACAAAAGACTTCACAGGTCATGGTACGGAGAGGCATATCGACCCTACAATCTACTATTTACTAGTGGAGTGATATCGAAATTGAAACACAAGCAAGTACTGTATATATCTTTCTGAGCTTTTGTCCAATAGCTGAGTGAACTTTTGTATTATCAGAAGTGTTTTGGATCTAGATTTTCAACTCTTTGATATATTTATAGAATTCCATAGATTGGTTTTACTTCTTTCTTTTGATATGAATCAGATTACATAAAAATATTAGGAAGCGTTTAGAGAGATTTGAATCCGTCTCCAACTTCGCAGCTTGAGGTTTTTACAAAAATTCAGAAATCGATATCATGATCAACATATCAAATGAGAGTGTTATAATCTGGTGTTTATATAATGATTCGGTGTGTTATTGTTCATGTTGTTTTAATGATCACATATTGATATTGATTATAGAAATGTTTTAAAATAAAAATATAAAAGTGTTATCCAATGCGTATCCTTCAATATTATAAAATACTCTGCTATTCATTACCAAACTGTCTTTTATCGAGAGTAAAGTTATCCGGGTCAAGGGAAACGGAATAGTAAATGAGGCAGCCAAAAGAACACGAACTCATACTATTTTTGATAACAATCCTTGTTACCATGATAAGAAGTTGCTGGAAAATTTCTTCAACCTCACTTCTTTATACACAAAGAACTACTCAAGCAAAATTCCCCTTTGATGTCCCTAAAAAGTATTCCTTCTCATGTATGTTTTCCGCTCCAATTGCATAAAATTGAGTTTTTCCAATCAACTCTTCGTTATTGTGATAATAAAACTGCTAATTTGATCCATCTATCTTTTTATTTAAAGAGATTCTAGAAATGATAATTTCATAAACAAACTTCTATAATTGAACTTGCAATTTCTTACCAGTATCCGAATGGTACTAGCATCGCAGGATAGAGATGAAAAATATTACTTCATTGTCGACTTTGTGTTGGCAAATGAAATTGTTATGTAGGTAGTACATTCATAATAATAAATTTCAGTTGAATTAACGCAAGGTGTGAGGCTAAAGTATGCATCCAAAGCAAAAAAAAACATCCGTAAAAAAGTTCAGACAAGGCGGGTCGCTGTCCATATCCTTTAACTTCATAGCGCAGAAAGAAATTCTCAGAGATAACGACACGAGAACTGGAGGCTTGATATATAGCACAAAACATTCCTGCCTATGTTGATGACGTAGTACTACAACGGAGTAGAAATAAAGACTGAACATTTAGCCACGAAAAAATGAATCAAATAATAGAAGAGATGTCATTAATCCAGTTATCATCAACTGTGCAGAAAATATAAAATACACAATAAAAAGCCCGATGGTCTGCGGCCAGTCGAAAAGGTGGATTCCAGAATTTATTCATTGATTCTGAAATTCTATATAATCTATCAGAAATCAAAAGAAAGACGTATAACCAAACGGGTTTCCTTTCGGCTTGATTCAACTATAGATTCTATTCTGATATAAGAAAGTTATACATTCAGATCCAGAACATACGGATATAGACAGTAAGTAATTACTTGTGTTTCAATCTCAATATCATTTCGATCAAAAATATTATTTATATAGTTCCGAAAAATGTAAAATGACCGTCTGACCTAACAAATAGAGCTGATTGAAAAAAAACCAAATAAATGTAGTATACAGTTGAAAAATGTGGCCTCCACTTTGCCTACAAATTGCTATAGGTAGTGTTGGTGAATAAGGCCCACCTAATGTTCTAAAAAAATATTTCGCGTTATTTTTTATACGAAAAATTTCGGAACATGACGAGTTCATTGTTTGTCATGTCTGATATCATGTACACATCAACATTGGCCTCCTTTAAAACCTGAATAACAAAAATAAGGCAAAAATAAAAAAATTGCTGTCGGGCCTCATTACCCGCATGGTAGGGTAATAAAGCCCATAGCACGTTATGTAGAATTTTGTATATTTATTGGATAAATAATATTTTATAATAATAAAAACCAAGAAACGGGAAAGAATCATTATATATTTTTATTAGAATTATTATATAAAACAAAGATGAACATATTGTTTTACAGAACTGTAATAAAGTAACAAAAAATTCTAGCATTGTAATAAAGTAACAAAAGTAATAAAAAAATCTAACAAAAAAATTTAATTCTTTTTTAACAAACAAAAACGATAATCACATTCGCTGCAGAGAAAATCTTCAACGTCTTCTGCCGTCAGTCCGACGCAAGACTCGTGGGCCTCATAACGCAATCATTCATTGGGCCTTATTATCGGACAGGCACGTTTTTCTTAAACATGCTTTTTTCAGGAAAGTAAACAATGCTCTTAATTTTTCTCTTAGTGCAAAATATACTACCAGTATTGTAGCAAATGATGGCGACCTTTTCATTTTTTCAAGTAAAATGGTTTGAATGAAAAAAGATGTCCTACCGTATTGCGAACTTATAATATGCTCGGCGTGAAACTGCACTTGCCCCTCGTGAAGTTACCGGCGGGCTGAACTCAACGATATTATCATATAGCTTCCCCGTTCGGAAGATGCAACGAGCCATGTTGCCAGATTTGAAAAAAGTACCAGACTTCAAGAAGAAATGCTGGTGGGCCTTATTAACTGCCGGGCCTTATTCACCGACACTACCTTATATAAAAAATGTAACTGAAGTATGAAAATTAAAATGGGAAATAGCGGTAATCTTCTTTGACAACGACAAAACAATGTGTCAATTTCGACATTAAACTGCATACTGGATGATCATTCTCGTCGATCCTGGGAACGTAGTCGTTACCATACTTTGGTCCCCGGAAATGCCGCCCCCTTGAAAGGCTTGCATTTCAACCGCATAAAATAACTTTTCAATTCCAGTTTGTATCGTTGTCTATTGGCAAAACACATGCACATTGCACGCTCAAAAATAAATTCATTTTCGATTCAAAATATAGGGTTCGTTCAGAATCGTACATATTATATTGTTGAATTATGAAGGAAACCGGAAAGATAAATAAACATGATTTCCCGTATAAAGTATATAGTAGACCAAATTGAGTCAAAACTATCCTCGCGTAAAAACCAGTCGATAACTTGGCTGACCGCTTATTGCAGAAATTACCGTAAGCCACCACAGATTACTTTATTGGGTTTGGGGTAGAATCTATTAGTAGAACAGTGGTGTGGTTTTTGTCTGGATAGAAGCAGCCATGTGTGGTGAACAACTGCAAGAAAACTTTTGTGAAGGAGTCGAAAGTAGCATCCACATAAACTTTCTGACTCAAGCAAAGCTGCTTTGAATTTGTACAACAACCCAATGAAAGTGTTCAATACTAATCATTTCAGAAAGCGGGTTGAAGATTTTTAAATGGGCCACATAGGGTTGTTAACGAGTTTGAAATATTACATATAAAAAGAAAGCTTATAAACTCGACCTTCTAAGAAGTCAGAATAATTGCTTGGATTAATTTAAATGATTATTATTTGTTGAATTTGCTTCACCAAAAATCAAACAGTAGAAGTGAATATCTTTTGCTTGCTATTTTAATGTAAAATCTCGTAAATTTTCGAAGATGCAACAAAAGTTGGAAAAACTCTTTTTTAATGTTCAAAAAAGACAATTGTGACGAGGAAACAAAAAGAGTACATTTAAAAACCCAGTTTTCTTTACACGAACATGTGAGTGCGGAGTGTTTATCGGAGCCATTTTTCGATAAATCCGTACTTATTCCAAATCAATGATTCACATGAACATAAGTAACAATTAGAGCAAAAAGAAAAATATTATATCCTCATATTCAAAACTGAGAAAAAGTAGTCCAATTAATTTTCATTGATTTGAAAAAAATATATATAGTTCGATTTTGTGTGGCAAATGAAATTTGAATTCAGAAGAAGGTTTCTCAGATGTGGAAATCACAAATGCGTTGGGTTGCAAAAGGATCACATTTTGTTTTTTAACTCACTTACATTGGGAAGTTTACAAGATTCATAGAAAAGGGGTTTCCACTCAACGGAAAGATCTTCCAAATATGAAGCCATACCCCGAGGTATGGCTAAGAAACAATTTCAGCGGACTTCACTAGCAATCAGCAACTGTTTCATGATTCATTCTTGAATATGAAACTGCGGTATGGCTTTGGATTTGAAAGAAATTTACGTTGGAATTGTAGAAAATTCCCAACGTAAGACGTCTGCTTCGGTAGAAAACATCAATAGGAAACAAAATAAATCAATTCCACAAACAGTTCCCTCGAATTCCATATTTAATTTTTCATACAAAGTGGAGAAGCAGAAATCCAATTTTTATTCAAATCCAACGCAGTCTCCATAAAAAACAATTAGACAAATGTTTGAACAGATTTAGGCAGATGAAATCTAATTGTTCATCAACACAAAAGGAATCTTGAGAAAACAAGGAGATGTCGTAGATCATCCTCTGGAAACAAAATGAAAAAAAAAATTGATGAGGCCACTAGTGTAGTGTCCACCTTGGACTCAATTACCAAGAAACTACCCGACTATCCTGAATATACCTTCCAAGCCCAGGGTGATATCAATAATAATATTTTTGCAAAGATACAAAAAATATAATTATATCAACTTTCGGTGCGTTTCTTATTATTATTACAATTTTGGGTGGGTAATTACCGAAATGGTAATCATATCAAGATCTGAAGCCAAGCAACACCGGGCGCGACTTGGTTGGGTGACCACCTGCCAAGGAAGGTTTGCCGTAAAAATGCCCCGAATAACTGTAGTAGTAGTGTTTTTGCAGCTGCAGGCGTCATATCAATGAGCACGAGATATGACGATAGATATGGCGTCCTTCGTAGGGGACGTCAAGATAGCGGTCCCGAGTTCATGAATGTTGAGCTCGATAAAGAACCCTACCTCTGAAACAACAGAGCATTCGTCAAAATTTCCGGTGGGGGAAGTGTGCTCACCGGCGTCGGTATTAAGCCTAGTCGCAGAATCAGGTCGACGTTAAATAAATGATAAAAAAAAGAAATATTTAAATTCTTAATCATTAGGAATGTTATTTGAATTTATTTCTATTGTATATCGGCCTGAGAGGATTAGAATGAATCAGTTAAACATTCGCTTACTATTATTAAGATATTTAATCCTAACACTTCATTTTAGGACTATTTGACAGAAATCAGTAATTTAGCTTAATAAACTACCTGTGGCTATTCAAAACTGTGATAATTTGAATCAGTTCAAAATGCATTTGAGAAAATTCTATAACTAAATGTTAGCATTTAGTCATCTTTTATTTTTTAATTCCATGCACAATTTAAATTTTATTTAATAAGGCTCAGTTTTCCTATATATAATAATGTTTGTAACAAATCCTGATTGTCAACTTTCGTAATGTAACATTGATGCTAAATAAACACATAATTATTATTCAGAACACTGAATAATCAATGATGCTTGTTATTATTATTTTTTATTGTACACTTTCCTGATACTTTTTATATCTTAGATCGCTTAGTGATAACATCTGCCGGTCCCAAGCCTGGAGAAAAAATTAAGAATTTGAAGGAAAATCGAAACAAATTCAGTTCTATAATGATTTTTTCGACACCTTCAACTGACTTTGAAAAACCATATTCAAACAAAAATAGGCTAAGTTACATTTGAAGTAAAAGAACGAATCTACGCCTATGGTCGGCAAGTTCGATCAAAGCGCAAATCCTATTATTTTTTGTCAGGGGTGGATGATAAACCCCATCCTTATCCAACTAAGAATGAATATACTATAACTACAGGCATTATATTGTCTTCACCACTGCACAGTTCTATGATGCGTGCCAATTGCCACTTTAGTGAGGGTAGATTCTCATTCTTTCACCATATCCCCGGGTTTCATTCAATTTGGATGGATCTTCGATAAAAATGATTATGGGATGAAAGTTCATGCAGGCCTCAACCTGCGCCATCACGATCCAAGGACCCCAAAAAAGGAATCTATAAACAAACTAGTTGCCAAACGAGTAATATTGTGCACCGAAAATTAGCAATTCTTGTCGAACAGTAAAAAAGATCCAACAATCAGGAAAACTCCAGCATGGCCGAATACTCCTTCTTGCAGATTCCGGAAGAATGATATCACTTCTATGATTTGGAGGCAATAATACCTGCAAAATGAATGGCTGTACATTATAGACAAACCAACAGACGTTGCGCTTACTTGCCTGCGTGAAAATTTCGGGCTCAACAGCACCAGTATCATACAAGTATCCCAAGATTGTATAATCAACACGAAACAAAATACTTTGACATCCAGGAGACTGGACACCGTTCCGGTTCTGGCCAAGGCATCAGCGATAAAAATTGATTCCATCTTATACTTATACAAAACTCCACCCGATAATGTTGACGGAGAACCCATTTTTGAACTATCAGATTACTTGGACCGTCTCCAGATCGATGACAAACAATTGCAACAGTAACTATAAGAAACAGTTTTGGAAGAAACTACATCATTTTCATGTGGCCAGGAGCATTTCATCAATTAGCATTGCCACACTAGTGTTGCTCGCGTAGCTTATATACTGGGTTTAGTCACCGAAGAATCCACAATCTGAAGACAATCCGACAACTAATACAACCATACACAAGCTACAACCCCTTGGCACCCCTCAAGCAGTCGAGACCGGGAAAACTATTTAGGTAATATTTTTGTCACGAAGAAATCTCTATTGATTGGTATATTTCTTGGACTAGCAGGTCTATAGGTATTACTTCGGCAATAACTTGTAGGGTTTTCAATGAGGTGGTCCTATAAGCCGACGTAACCTTTATCCTCGATTTCCTTTGAATTGTTCCCAGTATTTGTCTTTGTCGTTTAACCCCGAATACTTCTCCCCAGACTGGTGCTCCGTACATAATTATAGACTGCACAACTCCTGCCAGTACCTTCCTTTTTTACGGAGGATGGTCCTCCGATGTTTGGCATTACTTTTATCAGTTGGGATATACTTTCCTCTGCTTTTTGTCATGCTCGTGGAAGCTCAGTTTACTGTCCATCCATATTTCCAGGTATCTGACTACTTTTTGAGGTATGACTTCAACGTTACAGACCGTGAACCGAATATCTTCCTGCGCTCTTGGTCCCCTGAGGATGATCGCCACTGTCTTGTGCGCCGCTAATTTCAGTTGATTGGCATGCATCCAACTTTGTATTGTTATCATCGAAATACCGGCAGCAATGCGAAGGTTTTCTTTATTGTCAGCCACGATCAGTAACCCCACAAAGTTGGCCCAAGAATCGAGCCTTGTGGAACCCCAAGGGTTCACCCACCTGACCTCAGTGATTCTGGGGTTCTTAGTATTATTATCAGCTAAACATGCATCTTCGATATGGACTTCGCACTCTCGGATATTTTCGAAACTGCAAGCCTTCGAAAGTTGAATAACATATTTCTTAATTATTTTGCAATTAAAACAACGCAAATTAAATTTCGTCATCAAATATATAATTTTTACCTCCATCAAAAAGGTTAAAGATAAAAGATTATATAGCTCTTTTTATAACCTCCTTCATTTTATCAATATACTATTTGATCTTGGAGGTTGAAAGCCACTGCATTGAAAATGCTCATGTTTCACAAAAGTAATTCAATGACAATATATAATTATTTTCATTGATAAAATTATCCTTACTGACCCCTGAAAATATTCAATAGCGCACCGGACGCGTTATTCAAGGAAAGTAATGATCAAAAATCGATAAAGAGTAGGCAAAAATCAGCACTCCAAAAAATATTCTTAAAATCGGTGTTCGAAAACAACATATTTTTCTCCAAATCCTATTTCCAATAGTATTTTTCATAAATTTCAAGAAATTTGGAATATACGTTCCTTTTGTCCAATTCAAACAAGTCCAAAAGAATCTATATAGTTCACCAATATCATCACCTATTCCGTAAACAAAAATTAGGTATCTAACATATATTTATTAACTTCAAATATTGATAATAAGCATAGCCTATGTGCAACAAAAACAATTGAACATCGATTTTCAAAATCGGGCGCTAAAAGTGAATGCGCCTGCGCCAAGAAATAAACACGTTTTATATCAAAGACGCGGTTTTGGAAAAATGTTGGAGTATGACAAGCTCATTTCATTTGTTGCAAATTCTCATTATGGTAACATAACCACAAAATTGTGATATAGAACAGGCGCTGAGAGACATTCCGTGTGCAAAAACCGTTGACCGCTATTTATCAATTGGAATGTTTTTATGAGACCCTGAGGTAGCTGGAAATGAAGGTTACCAGACAGGCCATCTGCCAGCTTTGTTGTTACCCACAGGTATATACCTGCTGTCTAGGTGTGTTGTGGGCCGCGCTGTTCCCAAACAGTTTGTGACCCTTCAGTTATAGATGAACGAAAGAGTATGTTTATTTTGTGATATATCGGGAAAACTGGTAAATGAACCGGAAAAATAAACATTCAAAACTATTCATGACAAAGGACCCTGCAAAATCCTTATGGAAAATGGCTCTCGGCTGAATTTACTGAAACTCTGCAAAAAGATAGTATTTGGTATGCTGATCAAAAGTCTTGATGAGCACAACCCTCCATTTTCAACCCCAGACCCTCTACAGCCCCCCAAAGCCCCCAAAGTACACTTTCCGGTGTGTTATGCATAACAGTTTCAATTCATCTTCAAAGCGTTTCCTTTCACTGCCCACCCCTTTCTCCAACCGAATCCTACATTCTACCCTCACCCCCGCACAACCCTTCATTAACGCCCCATTGTACACTTTCAAGGTTAAAGATTCTTCAACGAAAACACAGAAAGAGAATATTCGGAAACTATCCTCAATAGGACTGTTGCGCGCACCCAAGGAAAAGTTGAAAAGAGCGTCGATAACCTGATCGACAACCCGAAAAATATATATAATAGAAGGAATTTAATGGACATAGCCCTCAGAGAGAAGTGTTAACCGTAGACACGTGTTTCGGGCTCTCGGCCCTCATCAGTACGGTGGAGAAGGGCAATGATGAACAACACTTGGTAGAAAACGACAAATCAACGGAGTCAACAAACAGAAGCCAGCCGCTCATTTGTGGTTTTGGTCAGCAGACCCTGAATTCCAGGGCAACAACCAACGTCACCACGGAGGCAGCTATAGCTACCTGCGTGACATCCGCGTCCAGGAATATAAATATGAAAGAGAGTAATAGTGAGGGGACTGTTAAAAACAAAGTAGAAGGAATTTAATGGACATAGCCCTCAGAGAGAAGTGTTAACCGTAGACTATAGCTGCCTCCGTGGTGACGTTGGTTGTTGCCCTGGAATTCAGGGTCTGCTGACCAAAACCACAAATGAGCGGCTGGCTTCTGTTTGTTGACTCCGTTGATTTGTCGTTTTCTACCAAGTGTTGTTCATCTTTGCCCTTCTCCACCGTACTGATGAGGGCCGAGAGCCCGAAAGACGTGTCTACGGTTAAGACTTCTCTCTGAGGGCTATGTCCATTGAATTCCTTCTACTTTGTTTTTAAAAGTCCCCTCACTATTACTCTCTTTCATATTTATATTCCTGGACGCGGATGTCACGCAGGTAGCTATACCTGCCTCCGTGGTGACGTTGGTTGTTGCCCTGGAATTCAGGGTCTGCTGACCAAAACCACAAATGAGCGGCTGGCTTCTGTTTGTTGACTCCGTTGATTTTCGTTTTCTACCAAGTGTTGTTCATCTTTGCCCTTCTCCACCGTACTGATGAGGGCCGAGAGCCCGAAACACGTGTCTACGGTTAACACTTCTCTCTGAGGGCTATGTCCATTGAATTCCTTCTACTTCATATATATATTATATATATATAATATATTATATATAAAATGGGGAATAACGGGGATCTTCAGTCAGCAAAAGTGTTGAAATATGAAAAACTCTTTAATACTTTGGACCAAGCTTTCGTTTCAATTTTGAAACTTCTTCAGGGTCCTAAAATATGTAAATTACATTATTGAGAAAAAATACTCAAAATGAAGGGAGTACTTACAGTAATATGAGTGGTTGATTGACGAGCATTAACTTTTAGAAAAAGAAAACGTAAAATATGAAAACATTGGTTGGAATGGTGGTATTGCTTTGATGTGCCTAATGTATACATATATATAATAAAAGCTTCAAAAGATTGAAATGAAACAATCTAAAGAATCTTTAACCTTGAAAGTGTGTAATGGTGCATTAATGAAGGGTTGGGTGGGGTGTGGGGGTGAGGGCGAGGTGTGGTGAGGGTAGAATGTAGGATTCGGTTGGAGAAAGGAGTGAGCAGTGAAAGGAAACGCTTTGAAGATGAATTGAAACTGTTATGCATTAACACACCGGAAAGTGTATTTTGGGGGCTTTGGGGGGCTGTAGGGGGTCTGGGGTTGAAAATGGAGGGTTGTGCCCATTGAGACTTTTGATCAGCATACCGAATACTATATTTTTGCAGAGTTTCAGCGAATTTAGCCGAGAGCCATTTTCCATAAGGGTTTTGCGGGGTCCTTTGAGAAGTTGTTTAATCCGGATGCTGATGAACAATACTTCTCATGGCATAAACGTTGCATGACCGGCTATATATAGTACTGTATAAAGCGATGGAAGAAATTGCTTCAACAACAACACAGTGCGTCGCCACGCACTGTGTTGATGTTGAAGCAATTTCTGAAACGACCCACAATTCAAATAGAATAAGCAGCAAATCGTCGACTGGCTCGTCTTGTTCCATTCATGGTTATGCGATGAAAAAAAAATACGAAACTTATAATCTTTTAACTGAAATTGCAGCAGTTATGCTGATTTTTAATGCTTCGCGTCGAAAACAAGATAAAGTTTTTACAAAAAAAATATATGTATGTAGGTAAAATATCACAGAAAAATTATGTTTCATTACCAAGATATTCGAGAATTGAAAGATGTCGACCAACAACCTACATCTGTCAAGAACAGATACTGGTTGCTTTTGAAAAATTGAAGGCGGATATAAAAGATAGTGTTTCAACGACTGCCTTTGATTCAGCATACGTACTTGGTTCAAGCTCCAAGGTACTAGTTGAAGTGCTAGACTTGAAGTCTAATCACCTAGAAGCAGATTGTAGAATGTTCAGCCATATTTTCATGCTGTTCGTGGAGGGATTGAACAAGTAATTATAAATAGTTCTGATACTGATGTTTCCGTGCTTAGCATCCACTTTTGGCAAAGACTGTCGAACATTGGTTGTCGAGGTATGTGGTTTGCTGGATCTGGAAAAGGAAAAAATCTTGTAAGCTCTCATTTAGCAGCTGAATCACTTGGCGCAATGATTTGTAATATTTTACCAGCGTTACAGGTTCTCACAGGTTGCGACACGATAAGCCGATTTACAACTAAGAAGCAATGTATAAACGCTGCATCCAAAGTATTCGTTCAGGATGCTCTCTTGACTTTTGCAAACAACTCCAAAACTCCAATGTATTTTAACGACATTGAAGTAGGCTGCACTTATTTATTTGCCAAATAAAGATCCACAGCAGATGAACTGCGTTTCATGTTAAATACCCGTAATATTGCTTTCCATTAAAATGTATCCAAAGTTATTTCACTTCCGATGCTTGCTTACGAACTGCAGCCCAAACATATTTGTGTAGAACCAACCGATATATGAGCTCCAGGAGGAGCACCATCACTTGAATAATTCAGTTCAGTTTAAAAGAATCTAAATCATTGATCAATATTATTTTTATTTCATACCTGTAACAAATACAGTGATAAAAATGTAAACAGAAGATGGGGATATATTTTCAAGCATACCGTTCACCAACGTCTCTGCTTTTTAACTGACGAAATCAAAAAGCAGGAGGTTCTCTAGTCGACGCGTATTTTTTTTATGTATGATCACGCATAACTTTTCACAGAGCAGTTCGATTTCGATGTTTTTTTTTTATTGGATAGGGTATACTTCGAACTTGGTTCCTTTTGAATTTTAAAGCAATGTCCCCTTTACGGGTAGAAAAATAGGGGATATTTATCGTTCATCCACTGAATTTTCACCCGTTAACCGATTCTACCACACATAACTTTGTACTGGGTTATCCGATTTAGATGATTCTTTTTTTAATGGACAGGGTATACTTCAGAGTTATTCATTTTTGGATATGGAAATGAATAATCCACCCTCAAGGGTAGAAAAATAGGGTATAATTAATTTTTCATCTGTGAACCGGTTCTGTTGGAACTTGGCACACATATAGGTAGTTCTTATGACAGACACTACAATATAATGGATACCTGGAGTCAATTGAGTAGATAGTTATCAGTTGATTTTAGTCACAAAAAAGGGAAAAAGATAAACTTTTTAACAAAAAATTAAACCGACGAAAAAATCAACTGAAAAGCAAGAAAGAAAATAAACCTTTTTAGTCGTAATGATTATTGAGCTCTCAAACTAATGTGAGTAAACAATTTTGAGTCGGCGCCAAACAAGTAATCAACGAAGATCATTATATTACTTTGAAGAAGTAATCAAAACGCCGCCGTGCATCCCGCTGCCATCATTTTACGCTTCACCTAATTCAATTGCTAGTTTCTTTGGCGCCGACTCAAAATTAGTTACTCATTTCAGTTTGGGAGCTCAATTATCATTAAGACTAGGAAGGTTTATTTAATTTTTTGCTTTTCAGTTGATTTTGTCGTCGGTTTAATTTTGTGTTGAGAAGTTTTTTTCACCGATAGTGTCTTCCGGTAATCACTCTCCATCTAAATATTATCCACTAACAACACTAAAGCTCCGAAAACAACCAAAAATACACTTTCACTAGTCAACGAGCACACTGACAATGTTCTTATGGCGATTATCAATTTGTGATTTGTGTGCCAACAACCGCCATAGGGTCACGTGGTTTGGATTGCCTAATTCTGGTCAAAATGTCAAATAAATAACCTAACCTCAAATACTTATGTCATGAGTCGTAATTCAGAAGCTGCACATGCGCTGTAGTTTTCAAGCTCCCCCATGAATAAGGACATACTGATTTTCGTGACATCACTTTGTTAACATGGCGTATTGGTAGTTGATGAATATATGGTATCTAAAGGTCAATTGACAAGAATATGTGTCAAATTTAAATATTTCCTGAAAGAAAACCTAGAAGGATGACTACAGTTAAATGTTTTTCGCCTAATGGGAATTCAAAATTAGATGCCAGCGCCAGAGTGGCAAAAATTCAAACCAGACATACTTATAGGTTATACAATTGTGTTCGGAGTTTTTCTGAAATTATTTCCATTTGTTATAATTTTCCAGTTTTTTTGTGTAGTGTTATTCATTTCAAGACTCTAGTGAAGTGGGGTATTTGAATCTTAAGACAATATCATTTGCGAAAACTGTCTTTGAAGGAGACAAAGTATGCTCTAAATTGCTTGCAAAAAAAATCTTTTTCGAAGTTTCTGGACATCTTAGTGAAGTCATCGGAATTTATTATGAATTATTTTGAAGAAATATTACTCATTATTATTTGTGAATGTTCGAATTGGAAATAAAACTAAGCAAAACAGTTTTTTTTATTTCATTCAAAACAAACAAGAAGGTGTTAAAATGTGTCCTTATCACCTAGATATACATAAATAGTCACTTTTTTTTCATACTGTATGAATAATCTTCGGTATGTTGAATAATATCTCTTATTTTTTTCTTCTCAACTCTCTTCAAAGTTTATCTTTTCCACTTTTTTTCTTGGCCACACACGATACAGGAACATTTTGGGAAGGAACTGTATTCTTCTTCAAGATCCCAAGAGCCCGTCGTCTGTCTATAGACTCACTCAATCCTAGATTAGTCTGCACCAGTAGGTTACATTCATTTTCTCACGGAAAATGATAGAAACTCATTCCAGTACAACAGGATCGTTTTGTCCAGAGTCAATTGAGGTACACAACAAAATGATTTGAACTAGAATCACTCATTTTTTCACTCGAGGACGTACAATAGTCAACAGAATATTCACCAGGTAAACCAGAATTTCATTGAATGTCAACAATCACAAGAGATTCGACATGTTTTGAGTGTGCAATGGCTAAAATCATATAAACATTATGTTTCGAAAAGTAAACAATGTGTCCTTATCACCTAGATATACATATATAGTCATCTTTTTCCATACTGTATGAATAATTTTCGGTATGTTGAATAATATATTTTTTTCCTCTTCTTAACTCTTTTTTCTTTCCTCACAACTCTCTTTGAAGGTTCTCTTTTTCATTTTTATCTTGGCCACAGACGATACAGGACGATTTTGGGAAGGGACTAGATTTTTCTTCAAGAGCCCATCGTCTGTCGCCCAATCCTAGATTGGTCTGCGCCAGAACGTTACGTTCATTTTCTCATGGAAAATGATGAAAACTTATTCCAGTACAACGGGATCGTTTTGCCCCAGAGTCACATTGAGGTACACAACAATAATGATTTGAACTTTAATCACTCATTTTTTCACTCGAGGACAAATAATAGTCAACAGGTAAACAAGAATTTCATTAAATGACAACAATCACAAGAGATTCGACAATTTTCAGGTAAACAATGGCTAAAATCATATTATAAACATTAATGTTTGGAAAAGTAAACAATGTATCAATGTGAGTATGTATAGTTTCCAAAATCGACACCAGAGAGAGTATCCCTTATTTTGAATTCCCAATATTACCCAGTAACAATTCTACTACTTCAACTTCTCCACAATCTGACATCAACCATCATTATTGAATATTCATTGTGGAATATGGGCCATATCATTATTATCACTACATGCCCCTTTCTATAACGAAGTTGTTCACAATTGCAAGAAGTCTACTCACCAACATCATTTTCAGAAAATGTTAATTTGGGTGGTTTGATGATTTATCTTCCATTGCAAGTTAATGTTCTATTAGGGGATGTAGTTACAAGACAAGTATTGGAAACAACATTTGTATATGAATAATTCATCGTGTCCCACGAATATTACTATGGCTACAACTAACGGGAATAGTTTCACTTCCTAGACCCTATTCCCATTAGTTGTAGCCATGGGAAAAACATTGATTGATTGTAATAAATCAAAAATGGTTATTTTGATGTAACATTTTGTTTTTGCCTCATCAAATATTGCCTACTCGATAGTAATCAATACTTTCTGCTGTTTTAACATTATATAATCGTCGTTCTTGACCAATTCGAAGCTGGAGACCATGGAGAAGTTGGAGTTTTCTTGTGAAGTAAATTATCTCGCATTTCCAAAGAGATTCAGTGCGTTCATTATGATCTCATTTCACTTTATTTATTTTCTTCTGGACAAATTTGTTATACCTCACATAATCTACAACTTTTGATTTCAGATCTGTTCCATTGATTGTCAATTCCATTCTCCATGACTTTCGGTCATTCGCCAGTAAAAATTCTTCAAAACCATCTGTCGAGTACGTCGTGTATATCATCCTCAGAGGCAAAACACTTCTGGACTCATGAAAGGTCTTCCTGACGTTTTGCGGAGATCCTTGGTCGTAAGGTCGAGATCGGTAAATCCTTACTTTATTGCCAAGTTGATTATTTTCGAAGGACTGATGTTCATAAAATCAGATGTGGAATCATCTGCGACTGAAATCTAAACTTTAGTCACTATCTTCCATCGTCAAGATAACCTCTTTAGCCGAGGAAGTAGTTGTTTTCTGTTAGACATTCAATTTCGCTTTCTTTTTCAATTTCGAAGGCCGTTGCGAAATATACTCCATAGCTTTCCTTCTCGCACCATTTTGCAGTTTCTGAAAATTAAAAGTTTCTTTTTTTTTATATCTTCAATTCAAGTGACTCTTCTATTACGTGCGTATAAATGAAGGGAAGTAGGTTTTCCAAGCACCGGTGGTTATGACAGCCATCAGTCTGCAGCAAAACCTGCTCCGACTCATCAACGGAACGTCAAATCCTGTTTCTTTATCCTTCCGAAATATATCATTTCGACCCCCAGCAACTTTTTTCCACGCACGCCCAACGTGTACCCCATGTTGTCTTCAACGTCGAGAAATCGTTAAGTTTTATAGTTTTTTCTTAAACCCGCTCAGTTTCGTATAGAAGTTTTGCCTTCAACGACAGGTCGAGGACAACTGAATGTTCCAACCAATACTTACCACGCAAGGGCTAGACAGATTCTAAGAAACACAGGAGTAGGTTCATAAACATTAATCGGCATAGAAATTTTAATACCTAATTTGCGCGCAAGTGGCCCATTTTCGACATGGTCGCTAGAGTTATGAAAGTAATAAGAAGGCAAACTGACTGTGGTGCGTAAGTGACCGATACCCACTCAACAAAGGTGTTCGTAATCGGTGTAAGCTATGTGAAGGGTTTATAATAATAACGGAAAAAGTCATATTACTAATAAAATATTTACTAACTATTATATAAACAAAAATGTTCATTATATGAAAAAATATTCATCATTCTGTCGTGATGGGCTTTCGAAGGACGTTAATTTCAGCTCCATATATAAAGATCGCTTTCATTCGTCTTTAAGGTTTCAGAGACGAGTTTCTCTTTCAGTTTGTCACTGAACTTGTTTGTTTTATGCGTTTTCGAAAATGTCTCAATATAGATTTTCTCAAGAAAAATCTCGTCCCCTTTTATAGTTACCAAACTGATTTTGATTAGCGCACTAAGGCTTCCGTATAATTGATTATTTATACAAGGTGATTCGTCACACCATGCGGAAAATTTGCCAGTAGTTCATCCCACCAAAGCAGGAGAATTTAAAAATATGACCTCAAAAATTACCTTTTTTTATCAAGAGAAGTGCGGGCAATAGCTTCTAATAATCCGAAGTACTCGGCCAAATCACTTTCCCTCCATCACAGTGGAAATGAAACACAACCTGGCTTGGTAAGGAGTTACTTTTTGGTTTTAGTCGCAGTACTACAGCATAACAAAAACACACTTGATGACATTTATTGCCTCATATCACAGTATTCCCGATCATATTACAGTATTCCTGCGAAGTTAACAATAATATATTGATTGGGATCCAAAAAATGTTCGTTCATTAAACTCTTAGGGAAGACTGAAGCTGTGTACGCTCTAGGGTATCGTTGGAATTCCCTTAGATTGCTCTAAAATTTTGCAGGTGCTTTTCCACCTGGAAAACCAGTACACATATTTATTTTCCAGAACTGCGAAAAGGATCGTATTGTTCAAAGTTCTATAACTTCCTCTCAGAAATCGAACTGACATATAACCACTTGTTCAAATATATCTCAACGATTTCTTTGAATTTTTTAATTCAATTCAATTCGCCATTGGTGATATGTTCATCAATGTTCATGCTTACAGATATCCAAAGGTCGCCGTTATACCTATTTCTTCCTTTTGCATGTGGATAGATAGTGGTGTAAGCTTGAACAGAGCCTCCATACCCTAGTCGGAGTCCTTCTCATGTACCTATTCGGAAGGCTTCTCATTTTCATAGTGTCTTTAAGAAATAAAATAATGCGAGTATATAATAAATATATATTAATATATTACAACATTGATGAATCAGCAACTGAAATTATATAATTGTTAAAGTAAAATAATTCTCGTATTGAAAATAAACGCTCAAACTCAACGTCCTATGAGTATTACATTATTCAAAACTGCTACAAGATATTCTTAGGTACCTACATGACAACAGTATTTCTGAAAGTGAAAAAACATTTCGAGAAGTTCACTGATACAGTCAAGTTAAACGGAAATCTTAGTATTAGAGAGTATATTTCCAATAAAATCGCATCAACAGTGTCACTTTATAAAGTGCGCGAATTCCTAATATACACACATCGGCCATATTGAAATAAAAATAGCTCAAGAAGCTAAATTCTACAACAATCACTATAATGTTCAGAAATTCGGAAATTTTACCAGAAAAATAACCACGATGCGAAGCCACACTTTTACGATAAATCATCCCTGTTAGTATCACATCCCAATATTTCCTTACATAACCTTATGCCTTTATTACCATTACGTGAAAGGCACATCACAATATGAATAACGATATTCTCACTGGTTTCATTATCTCACGTTACATCATTAGAATTCGATTGATGGTTTGCCGAACTTGTTTATGTTGAAGAATATTCAAACATTCAGACTTTGAAGAAAATGAAATGAAGATAACTTATATCCGTTGTCTTCTGAAGGGATCTTTGGAGTATGCTCCTCTTTCTGATTCTTCCCTAAGGTTGGCAAAGAAGCTGAACGACACGTACCACATGTAGCAGTAGACAACTACAAAAGAATAAAATTTCATTAGTAAATAACTATTTCAGAATTGTAAAATGAGGAAACTTGCAAAAATTTATATATACAGGGGGTCCCAAACTAGATGGCCTATTAGACGTTTCTGGAGAACGGGACACAGGATTATTTAAAAAATTCGGTTTATTGGGTAATTAGTTTTGCTCTACTTATACCTATCTCAAGCGGTTTTCGAAAAAATCATTGATTTCCTTATTTACCTTCAATCAAATGTAAATTACTGCGGTATTTGGACTCGTACATATCTGAAATTCTGGGTGTAATTAACCAATGTTCTGTGAATTAGCTATGTCATAAGAAATTCGTTTTCCATTATACAGGGTCGTTCAAAATTTGTGATTTTTCCGATAGATACAAAAATGGTGAAAAATACATGTTTTAATGGAACACCCTGTATATCATGGAATATCCTGAAAGACAAATAAAGTTCCTTTCAAATGATGCATCATGTTCCGATACCTAAATAGTCTGGTTTCTGAAATAAAATCAAGTTTCTATAAAAATCGGATTATTTTGCCATATTTTGTATTAAATGTCACGGAATACGTCATTATGAAAATTCGACATTTAGTGCATCAATATCAATGAAACGTTTGCGCGTTCATTACTAAAAATTTTATCATAAAAGAATCAAAATGGAAGGCAATAACTATTCGAATGAAGTTTTGATGAAATTGTTTATCTTCCTGGTCAATGTGATCAAATTATAGCGATAATATACAGAAGATACTGTAGTGTATTGATAAGCTGACAAACTGATTGTACAGAGAATGATAAATATACAGGGTATTCCAAACTCGATGGCGTATTGGACGTTTCTGGAGATGAAAATTCTCGAAATTTTGTATCCCATGATAAGAAATTGCGATCTAGCTCTTAAAAATATTTTCACGGTTGCAGTGTTGCCACATGTACTTGTAACTAATATCAACTTTCGAATTTCAAATAGAACACCCAGTATTTCATTCTGTTTTTGGATTCTACTGACAAATAGAAATAACTTTCACTGAACATGTCTTATAGCTATATCTACCGTTTATTGAATATTGATTATTTTGTAATTGTTTTGCTACCAAAATGGGACCAACTTGAAATCAAATACCTCCTTATCTGTTACCTACACAGGACTCAAATTCATCTTTCACCCAGAAAATATTGATTTATTCCAGTGACATCAAATGATTTGAACATATTTTATACAGGGTATCTGAAAAACACATTATTGTAGGTGATTAAGAAACACGGCCATAATTCGTTTTATATAAATTATTTATTATGCCATATTCGGATTCTACTGAAAAATATCAATAACCTTCACCAAGCATGTCCTATACCTATCTCTCACTGTTTCTTAAATGGTACCTAATCGTTTTATATTTTTTGTATCGACTATCGAAATGAGTACAAATCAATATGAAATATCTTCACAGGACTCAAATTTGATAAATAGTATGAATTAATAGTACGAAGATACTCAGTTTCTATTACATCGAAAGATCTTGAATAAAGTCCCAAAGTGCAGCAGAATCCGCAGTTTTCTTTATCAAAAAAAACCTTGAGACCTGAGGTTTCATCGCACTTTTGAAGATACAGCTGGAACATGAATTTTTCTCTAACTCTCAGATGTAATTCAGTTTTGGCATAGATTAATTGAAAATATATCTCAGGAAAATTTGTCAGATTAGGGAGTAGACTCTGAAACTGAATATATATATATATATATATATATATATATATATATATATATATATATATATATTCAGTTTCAGATTCTACTCCCTAATCTGACAAATTTTCCTGAGATATATTTTCAATTAATCTATATATATTAATATATATATATATATATATATATATAGCGTACAAATACGGATTGATATCAATATTATCACCACTTGCTTAAATGGAGATGAAACGTGAATTACCTCACCTACTCTACCAAAAATTCGTTTCTACAGTTTTATTTTTGAAACCCAAATTGTAATTTTCTAGTCATGTATCATTCTATGGACAAAAACTCTTTTATATCGATTCATTATTCACCACAAATCCCAGTTTTAAGTATATAATGGACACATTGAAAACCGAAAAAATAATTGTATTCGTCTAATATAAATTCGTCTAAAATATTGCTATCGGTTAAAATTTCGACATCCAGTTCTGTTGAATTCAGTAAGAGAATAATAATTTTTTTTATCTTTTTACCCCGTATGTAAAAAAAGGAAAAACATTCAAAAAATATCCTTTTTTTGTCAAATTCGTTCAAAGTTTTAAAACCTCAAAACAGCAAAGTTTTGGTAGATGACACTTTTTTTTCTAGATTAATAAGGACTTTTTGATTGGCTAGTACGAAAGCGTAGAGCGGCCACCTGTAGAAATTTTTTTATAATTCTGAGATAAAAGTCGAAATTATTATAATTCTGAGATGATCCAAATTATACATAATTCGGAGTTTAAAGTCATAATTATACATAATTCGAGTCAAGTCAGAATTAATGTAAGATTAATGCATGAATACCCCGTGGTCTCTACACTTTCGTATCTAGGTACGATCTACAACAGAAATGGATGATTCTTCAGGAGTCAGCAGGAATAGTATTATAGGTAATAGATCTGGAACTATTTTACTGAAAATAGGAAATGCTGCATTTGCCACCTACACGAATTAAGTGCCATTGGGTTTGTCTCCACTAGCGTAGCGAGAAACAAACCCAACGGCAGTCCACTAAATTTGCGGTGTATGTGGCAAAGGCCGCTTTTCCTATCTTCGTTCAAATAGTGTCCAGATCTGTATACCTATATAGTATTCAATTTCCTACTTACTTCTGAAGTATCATCTATTTTTCTAGTTATAGGTACCTAGACATCTGAATATTTTGGAAAATATTTCCCAAGAATCCAGGCACAAGTCATCAGATATTATGCCAGCTAGGCACGACTTTGAAGTGTATTATGAATTGGTTATAAACAACCACCACCAACCATAACGAATGGGCTTCAACTATACTGGTATACTGATGGCTCCAAAATGGACAAAAGGGAGTAACGGGCCCTAATTTTAGGCTCTCAAAATCCCTAGACAAAGCCCCAACAATTTTTCAAGCAGTAACCCATGCTATAGAAATTTGCTCTCAAGAATGCCTTGAAAGAGGCTTCAGGGGGGCAAAGATCTATATTTATATATATATATATATATATATATATATATATATATATATATATATATATATGTCAAATTCGTTCAAAGTTTTAAAACCTCAAAACAGCAAAGTTTTGGTAGATGACACTTTTTTTTCTAGATTAATAAGGACTTTTTGATTGGCTAGTACGAAAGCGTAGAGCGGCCACCTGTAGAAAATTTTTTATAATTCTGAGATAAAAGTCGAAATTATTATAATTCTGAGATGATCCAAATTATACATAATTCGGAGTTTAAAGTCATAATTATACATAATTCGGAGTCAAGTCAGAATTAATGTAAGATTAATGCATGAATACCCCGTGGGTCTCTACACTTTCGTATCTAGGTACGATCTACAAACAGAAAAATGGATGATTCTTCAGGAGTCAGCAGGAAATAGTATTATATAGGTATATAGATCTGGACACTATTTTACCGAAAATAGGAAATGCTGCATTTGCCACCTACACGAATTAAGTGCCATTGGGTTTGTCTCCACTAGCGTAGCGAGAAACAAACCCAACGGCAGTCCACTAAATTTGCGGTGTATGTGGCAAAGGCCGCTTTTCCTATCTTCGTTCAAATAGTGTCCAGATCTGTATACCTATATAGTATTCAATTTCCTACTTACTTCTGAAGTATCATCTATTTTTCTAGTTATAGGTACCTAGACATCTGAATATTTTGGAAAATATTTCCCAAGAATCCAGGCACAAGTCATCAGATATTATGCCAGCTAGGCACGACTTTGAAGTGTATTATGAATTGGTTATAAACAACCACCACCAACCATAACGAATGGGCTTCAACTATACTGGTATACTGATGGCTCCAAAATGGACAAAAGGGAGTAACGGGCCCTAATTTTAGGCTCTCAAAATCCCTAGACAAAGCCCCAACAATTTTTCAAGCAGTAACCCATGCTATAGAAATTTGCTCTCAAGAATGCCTTGAAAGAGGCTTCAGGGGGGCAAAGATCTATATATATATATATATATATATATATATATATATATATATATATATATATATATATATATATATATATATATATATATATGTCAAATTCGTTCAAAGTTTTAAAACCTCAAAACAGCAAAGTTTTGGTAGATGACACTTTTTTTTCTAGATTAATAAGGACTTTTTGATTGGCTAGTACGAAAGCGTAGAGCGGCCACCTGTAGAAAATTTTTTATAATTCTGAGATAAAAGTCGAAATTATTATAATTCTGAGATGATCCAAATTATACATAATTCGGAGTTTAAAGTCATAATTATACATAATTCGGAGTCAAGTCAGAATTAATGTAAGATTAATGCATGAATACCCCGTGGGTCTCTACACTTTCGTATCTAGGTACGATCTACAAACAGAAAAATGGATGATTCTTCAGGAGTCAGCAGGAAATAGTATTATATAGGTATATAGATCTGGACACTATTTTACCGAAAATAGGAAATGCTGCATTTGCCACCTACACGAATTAAGTGCCATTGGGTTTGTCTCCACTAGCGTAGCGAGAAACAAACCCAACGGCAGTCCACTAAATTTGCGGTGTATGTGGCAAAGGCCGCTTTTCCTATCTTCGTTCAAATAGTGTCCAGATCTGTATACCTATATAGTATTCAATTTCCTACTTACTTCTGAAGTATCATCTATTTTTCTAGTTATAGGTACCTAGACATCTGAATATTTTGGAAAATATTTCCCAAGAATCCAGGCACAAGTCATCAGATATTATGCCAGCTAGGCACGACTTTGAAGTGTATTATGAATTGGTTATAAACAAACCACCACCAACCATAACGAATGGGCTTCAACTATACTGGTATACTGATGGCTCCAAAATGGACAAAAGGGAGTATTATATAAATATATATATATATATATATATATATATATATATAGTGGGGAATAACGGGGATCTTCAGTCAGCACAAGTGTTGAACTATGAAAAACTCTTTAATACGTTGGACCGAGTTTTCGTTTCAATTTTGAAACTTCTTCAGGGTCCTAAAATATGTAAATTACATTATTGAGAAAAAAAAATACTTAAAATGAAGGAAGTACTTACAGTAATCTGAGTGGGTGATTAATGAACATTAATTAAAAAAAAAAACGTAAAATATGTAAATATTTGTCGGAATGGTGTTATATCTTTGACGTTTCGAGTGACATCGAAGGATTTGAAATGACAACCTATGATTAATCGTCAGAAAAATATAAAATGTGTATTGGGTGTGTTAATTTTTTCATTATATCCTTTGAGAATCATCAGTTTTAATCCATTTGTAAAAGATAACTGTAGATTTTGCTAAGATTTTCGATATCTGTTTTTTTGTTCATATTTTGATTGGATTTATTAATTTCAATCATTTCAAGAAATAATCTTTTAGAGAAATTTTTTTCTGAATGTAAAACTTGAATGATATTTTATGGCCTGTTTCAATAGCATGGTGAGCTAATGCACATGATTTCTTGTTGAGTCTTATATCACGGTCCAACGTATTGAAGAGTTTTTCATAGTTCAACACTTGTGCTGACTGAAGATCCCCGTTATTCCCCACTGTTCATACCAATTTTCAGTACCTATTTCTAAATTTATATATATATATATATATATATATATATATATATATATATATATATATATATATATATATATAATATATATATAATATATATATATATATATATATCCTATCAGACAGCCAAGCAGCACTAAAAGCTCTAAAGACCCACACTTGTGAGTCTAGACTGACTTGGGACTGCAAACTCTCCCTGGCTACGAACAATCAGGTTACTCTGATGTGGGTTCCAGGTTACAAGGGAATCAAAGGCAATGAAGAAGCGGACAGCCTTTCCAAGGAAGACGCAAACACACAATTTTCTGGCCCTGAACCCTTTTGTGGTCTTTCCAAAGCCCACACCAACGAAGAGTGTCGGCGCTGGGAAACTGACCAAATTGAAACCCACTGGAATAAGGTTCCAGGGCGAAGACAAGCAAAAAGGCTTCTGAGCCCATCGCCAAAGAAAGCTGAACAGCTTCCCGAGTTGGACACGAAAGACTTGAAACTGGTAACGGGACTTGCTCACCGGACATTGTCCTCTGAGGTATCACCTCAAAAAAATGGATAGATCAGACAGTGAACTGTGCCGGTACTGCGAGAACTTTGCTGAAACTGCAGAACACCTGCTTTGCGACTACCAAGCGCTGTTTTGCAATAGGCTTAAATTCCTGAGGGGGTTTCACTAACGCCCTCAGACATCAGGAACTTAGCCACCAGGAAATCGATACGCTTCGCAAGGAGTAATGTACAAAACACCTCACAGGTCGAAGTGCGGAGAGGCTGAAGAGCCATATCGACCCTCTACAATCTATAGATACGGAAGCGTAGAGCCACGGGGCATTAATGCATTCACCTCACAATAATTCTGACTTTCAACTCCGAATTATGTATAATTCTGACATTAAACTCCGAATTATGTATAATTCGGACTTTTATCTCACAATTATATTAATTCCGACTTTTATCTCCGAATTATGTATAATTCTGACTCTTAAACTCCGAATTATGTATAATTCGGACCTTTATCTCAGAATTATAATAATTTTTACTTTTATCTCCGAATTATGTATAATTCTGACTTTAAACTCCGAATTATGTATAATTCGGAATTTTATCTCAGAATTATAATAATTTCGACTTATGTATAATTCTGGCTTTAAACTCCGGATTATGTATGATTCGGATTTTTATCTCAGAATTATAATAATTTACACTTTTATCTCAGAATTATAGAAAAATGTCTACGCTTTCGAAGACTATAAACTGCTAGCGGTTGTGCAAGAAGTTATATTACATCCTTCATATTTGAACTGCGGATTTGTTATTCAATATGAAAATTTTGTTGAATTCGGTTTTATTTTGAACTTAAGGCTAGAATACAGTTCCACTTGGCACTTGAAATCGATAACTATCAACCTTTCAGTTGACTTCCATTTAGGAGCTTTAAGCCACATGCTAGGAGTAATATTTGCCGATAGAATTTTACATTTAGGGTAGTCGGCCCGGAGACGATAAATGTCTTTCTTCAGCGCTTATAGCCTGTCGCATTTTCGTATTTTTTGTAATGTATCCTTTGACTAACTTAAGCAACTGCTGGTAACTTACCTCATTCTATCTCAAATAAATTTTTATATCTTCTGAACAATTCTTCCTCCCCCCTTTTCAGAAGCCCTTCCTTTACCCACAAATGTCTTATATTTTTAGACTCAACTCCAGTTAACAATATAAGAGCCAAGAAAAAATAAAAATTTCGTTTTGTAAATCTTATCATAAAACACATACGATACAAAAACCAATATAGCAACAAACGACTGTATAAGACGGTTCGATGACTTGCTAATGTGTGTTGAAATTACCAAAAATCGACAGGCCTCCTCCACAATGGACTGCCACAGTTTTTGCCTATCGGCCAGGATTGTTTTCCAAACTGATAGGGTGTGGATGGATTGGAAGAATAAGAAGAAGAAGAAGCACACAAATATGATCTGCTAGTTCTCCAGATTTGACGTGTCTCGATTTCTTCTTTGAAAAAATAAGGTTTACGACACTTCGTCAACCACATCTTACAATATAAAGTAGAGCATAAGAGCTACTTGGATGCTGCCATTCATTTCACATTCCATTAAACTGGATGTTCGTTTCAAATGTTCTCATTAATAAACTAGTTTATGAAATGATATTTCATAAACAACATGTGGTTTCGTCCCAACTGATATAGTTGAAGTTGGCCAAAATTAAAACCGATCTTACTTTCTAACATCGGACACCCGTTGGAACACTATATCTACTGACACAAATGTGGTTTTGAATTGTGATATCTGGTTTCATAACTCTCAGTATATCTCGAATTACATTCCAACAGTCAGTTATTTTTTATTATTCCATCGACAGAATGTATCATAGATGATTTCTCAAATATCTCAAACACTCGCCCACTGAGTGGGAGTACTTACCAAATGATATCAATCCTAAAACCATCCATAATGTCCCATTCAATGTGTCCCCATCAATGTAAAAATGTATGCTTGTCATCAGGACTGAAACCAGTAGACCAATCGCCAGCATTCCACCAAGAACAATCCATGGAATCATCAGATACCAGTTTCTCTAGAAAACAAAGACATGTTCACATGTATTCAACATATATATATATATATATATATATATATATATATATATATATATATATATATATATATATATATATATATATATATATCATCTGATATCAGATTTTAGTGATAGTGACTAATTAATTTCCCTGTTTGAAGAAAGTTTCCAGTATTGTTTGAAGCTTGTTTTGAGGAGGGACTCATTCTCGACATTTTTTCTGCCAATATGAAAGAAATATCAAAATTTATGGGAGGGTAATATCAAAAGTGCTAGGCATTTTATCGCTCACGAATTTTTAAAATTTTCATGAAAACATTTTGCCTGGAAATTTCAGTGAGTGCGATTTGCGGTGTTATCTGATCAAACCACGAAAGCTGAGTTTGAGTGGTTTAATCTTTGATAATAAGGCCCCAAATTGAAGGATTTTTTTTCAATGCGCTAATGATATTTGATAGGAATATTTCCCGAATTATATTTAAAACTGATAAAACTACCAGAATTGATATTATATTTTATTATATTTGAATTTTCAATGGAGAAAGTTACAATTTTTTTCGATCCAGAATCAAAGGAATCGTGTCCGAATAAGTACCGCTCTGAGTTCTATTTCCATATATTTCGTGTTAAAGATTCATTCATTCATGATGATAATTCACTGCTCTTGAACCCACTCAAAAACATCCTCAGAAGAACAAGATTTGCACTTCTACTGGCAAACATCCATCAATCTAGAAGTCAACTGTTAGGGATTCACTCAACCTTGAGCAACACAATCCACCCTCTGTTATGGGAAAAGATTGACACACTGGCGGAACTCAGAGCTGAAAATGAGTTCAACACAACCACTGAGAAATGAAAGCAGAAGTTCAAGCATTTCAGCTCAACCCAGAAACCAAACAAAATTACCCCAAGGATAGAAGCCCCCAGAGTGGTTAAAAAAATTTCAGATCACCCCCTGAACGAAGCTGCAAAATGAGCTCGGGCTAAAGGTTTCAACTTCGCCATAGCGCCAGCTCATATACCTGTTGAGAACATCATCAGCAACGTAGGATCAACTATACAGAGAATAAGTGACAAAGACGCACAGTCGATACAAGACATCGCGTATATACTACGAAATTCGAAAACGCCGAAGAGAAACATTCATCACGAAGAATTTCTAGCACTGAAGTCTTCCCGAGAAAATGAAAATATCACCATTTACCGGTTTACAAAGGCAACACAACGAAAGTTATGAACACCAAAAATAACAAGACCAAAATGATCGCATTGCTAGATGATCCAACCTACAAGAAAATATCGACAGATCCAACGACTTACCTGGAAAAGACAACTAGAAACATAGTCAGAAAGTCACATATCGACAAGGAAACCAGAGAACAACTCATCCCAAGAGAGAAATCATCAAAATGTTTCAAACTATATGGCCTTCCCAAGATCCATAGGCCAGGGGCACCTCTCAGGCCGATTGTCAGTTCTATAGGGTCGCCAGTACATCAACTTGCGAGATACCTTGCTACAGCACTGCAACATCATACTTAGAAGGTCAAATCATACGTGCGGAATTCGGATCGCTTGATAGAAATTTTGGAGTCACAAACCATCCAACCAGATGACATCTCAGTAAGCTTAGACGTTACATCATTGTTCACACAGGTACCTACTTGAGAAGTTCTGAAAATAATCAGAAACAAGTACAAGCCCGAAGAACACATAATCACTTTGGCGACTCACTGCATCAAAGACACCTATTTCATTTATGATAACCAACGATACAGACAAGTAGAGAGATCACCACCATCACCAGTCATCGCAAACCTTTTCATGAAAGAAGTAGAAACAAAGGCAATAACAACATCGAGCTCGAAACCAAAACTTTGGCTGAGATATGTTGATGACATTCTTGTGATTTGGCCACATGGACATCGGGAACTATCGACATTCTTAAACCACCTTAATGAAATTAATCCGCAGATAAACTTCACTATGGAAACAGCAGAAAAAAACAAACTGGCTCTTCTAGACCTTATGATCATGAAAAAACCCGATGGCACCCTGGGCCACACCGCAAGAAAACAACAAATCCACTCAGTGGCGAAGGCACTAATAACTCGATCAAGAAGATTGGCGGACAACGACCACATAAAAGACGAGTTGGATAATATCGAAACGACCCTCCAGATGAATGGATACTCCCAGAGAACTATCAGAGCAGCATCTAAAGTCAAAAAGAAACAGCGAGTGGTTCAGGAACCACCGATTGGCAAAACATTCTTACCATACATAAAGGGTACAATGGACATGATCAGTAGAATTCTCCACCGACACAATATCCTTACATTTACAACGTACCCTGCAATAAGATCTACCCTCAGAAATTACAAGGATCGTATACCACTAGAGTGCAGAGGAGTCTATGAAATACCATGTGGAAATTGTGAAAAGACGTACATAGGTCAAACAAATAGAAGAATCAACATCCGCAAAGAGGAACACAAGATTTATATACGAAACAAGGAGACCACATCGTCACCATTCCAACATGTACTAACAACAGGACACAGCCTAAACTCGGACATTGGCAAGTGATGATAATTTCCACTCAAGAACAACGAGAGAAGCCATCGAAATCGAAAAACGACCTCTTAATATGAACCAAAAAGATAACAGTCAAAGACTACCAACTATATAGCAATATATCCTAACCCACCGACAAATTAATCAACAACAAAACATCAACGGGGATGGAACATCGACACCTCCAGCAGAGAGTTCAACCAGCAATACCCATGGCGACCGTGAAATCGGACATTTTGGGGACCAAGAACACAGAACGCGGACAGAAACCTGAGAAACTTCTTGGAGATTATGGTTCCTATTTAATGACTTCGTAATAATTTTCACAGTATTTTTTATTGTTGATGTCGACGTTTCGACGAGATTGCCCTCGTCTTCATCAGGAGGTGCAGGCGTTTACAGCTTAGAGATTGAGTTTCTGTGGTTTTGCCGTATTGACTGGTAGAAGTGTTGCATGTAAAAAAATAATCCCATATGGTTCCAAGATTTTGGCGGACATACATTTTTTACTAGGAAATAAAATGTTTTCGTCTGAAACCGATTTTAACAAAAAAACATCAACAGGAATCGAACCACAGCCTTCCGCGTGGAGAATTATAACTCAGCCACTAGACCACGACAACCCTTCTTGTAATTCAATTATTCACCTCCTTACTTGAGAACCCAGGCTCATTTAACGGACTGAAAAAGGTATATTTGAATTCCAATATCAAATCACTGTATGTAATGGACTCAATATTCCTCATTAAATCAATTTTGCATTTCCGGTTTCCTTATAGGAATTGAATGCATCAACATATAATTTTGACAGGAGCTACTGTGCATTTATCGCAAAGCTAATGTGCATTTTTCAGTATAAATCAGGAGAAGACATGTATCACTTTGAAACTGATCTGATTGGTTCTCTGTAAGAAATTCAGCCATTTGATTGGTTAAAAAATGATGAGGAAAATAGTATAAAACAGCGATAAGACATTTATAACTATAAAACTGATTTAATCGGTTGCCTCTGAGAATTTTTTTGTCCGTTTGATTGGTTCAAAAATAATGAGGGAAATAGTCTGATTAACTCGTACTCCTTCCTATACGAATAAACTACATGCTTCTCCTTGCCAGTTACCTAAATATACGCAACACATTTTACAGGCGCGTATCGAGTTGCGGACGATATTGCAGTAAATAGATCTATTACGCGCGGAACGTCTATTTCAAATTTAGTATTTTGATATTTTCCAGTTATTCTTTGATATTGTTATAAAAATGGAGATATTTAAAAGTGGACAAGAAGAAAATATAACGAAAGTAATCCCTTTTTAACATTGAGTAAAAAGTGCAAGAGATGCAAGGAATAAAAAAATTAATAATGTTCTGAAATATATAAGAAATAATCTGATTAAATAAAAAATCTAACATCGTTTATGGAAGAGATTTTTCTTTTCATTTCCCATCAAACATATCTGGTTTTGGGAAATCAGCTCATCAATTCAGAGATTTATGTTCATGGTATAGAATCCCCGAGCTGGGGTTTTAATATATATATTTCTCTTCATTTACAAAAGTAAATACATGGTCGGTTTAGTTGAAAATACTCACATAAAATGGTCAACTATAAATAAAATAAGATTAACATTGTACAAAAATAAAATCAGTTAAACTCACGTACATACATACATACAAATGCATACATAATAATAAAATACTAATATACTATGTTTTCAATAGGTAGTCCTTCCAACTTGTTTTAAATATATTCATTGGAACACTATCTTCAATTTATTGAGGGAGCTCATTAAAATTTTATATTCCTTTGTAACATAGATAATTATATGTACTATTTTTTTATACCATTCAACTTTCATATTGTTTTTTTTCCTCGTATTATAATCATGTGTTTCATCAACATATGTTATTTTATTCTGTAGATACACAGGTAAATGTCCAATTTTGACTTTAAAAATTAAAATCAGTGTTTGATACTCAAGGAGTTTCTTCACTGGAAGATATTGAAGGGGTCTTTAGCATATGTGCTATTGGTGTTTTTTTCGACCCTAATAAAATGTGGTGTATTATGGTGTTGTATATTATTAATTTAGACCGTTGGCTGAACATCTTCTCAAGTAGTTAACTTTGTAAGCAACTGTTTTGATAACCTGGTTAGCATGTTCTTTGAATTTCAATTGACTGTCAATAGTTATTCCAAGATAAACGAATTTGTCTACATTTTCTATAACCCCGTCATTCAATCGTATGTGTATATTTTTATTATGGTTTTTATGTTTTCCTAATATCATCCATTTTGTTTTATTCACGTTCACTTTCAATAAATTTGAACAACACTATTTATAAACCCTTTTTGTTTCATCTTGTTTCAATCGAAATACAAAAACATATTTCTTTCAAAAAAATAATCACCGACTATTTTTATTATATCTTTATTTTGATGCAAGAAATCAATCCTCATTTTTCAAATTACTCAATTCCCGAACAGGTTACCTTTTGTGTAACAAACGTGGATATTGTCACTACTATACAAACGTAGTAACAGTCACAACTATAATAAGATTATTGAATCTTTTTTGAGAGAGATGTAATTTATTTTTGTTAAAATGAGCTTGGGGACATTTGTCGAGAGGTATCACTAATAGTCGTCGATCAACGTAAAAGAAATCACTTACCCTGAAAACTCCAATCAGCATCACAGTAGAAAGAATTATAGTCATTATCATGTTCAGCACGATTATCAATGAAACTGAAAGAAAAAACCAAGGTACAGATTAGATTGGTGTAAAACAGGATAGTTCTTGATGGGAGTTGTTAATGAAGGCGTATTATGAAAAGGCATCCAAAATAAAAGCTAAAAATTCTGAAAAAAGTGTAATTAATTTATTCATCTTGAATATGGAAAACGTTCTCCAACTTCTGAATTGAACAAATCGTAGGAGTATTGTGAATATATATTGTAACGAACCTAGGCCGGACCTGTCGCCTCCCGCGTCGCCATCGACAGCGATGAGATCATCCCCGGAGATATTCGAGAACCATCCAGTCGCTCTTCCGCGTAATGCAACGGTCAATATTGGAAACAATTGGAACATGCCGTCGCCAACTGGAAGAATTCGAAACATCGAGAATGCTGTATCGGAGATAAATAGACCGCCCTCAAGAGGGATTGGACAGTCTGAACGAGCCCATACGATCGAGCTATTCAGTGGCGTAGTAATATAAATTAAGTTGTAGATGTAGAAGTGTTAAATAAATTAGTTAAACCAAGTTAAGTTTATTTACGTTACAATTGGTGTCGGAAGTGAGATTTTGAAAATAAACAAGTGATCGTGGAGTGGATAGTCAGAAAAATAAATTGATAGACCTTTCTGTACGCCCAAAATAGACAGTGGCCCGGTTTTCACGAAGTGGACAATTGTGCGTGGGAATATAAACTGATACGCTGTTCGCGTGAAACAGAAAATAGACAGTGGCCCGGTTTTCGCGAAGTGGACAATTGTGCGTGGGAATATAAACTGATACACTCTTCGCGTGAAACAATAGACTGGTGGCCCGTGGAAAAGAATTCGCGAAGTGAATTTTTAACAAACTGATAACTTTTCGTGTAAAACAGACTGATACCTCGTCAAAGACAAAATGTGTTCAAGAAAAGTGCGCCTTGCGGATTTGAAGGTAGCGGAATTGAAACAGGAATTGGAGGAAAGGGAACTGGAAACAACAGGTAAAAAGCAAGTACTCCAGGAAAGACTTGCAGAAGGACTTATACAAGAAGGTGAGGACCCCGAAACATTTTTATTCGAAGTTCCCGGAGGTGATTTAAGTTTGGTAATGAATAAACTCGAAGAAACTACTAAATCCGTGAAAGAAGAACTGCAACAAAATTCTAGAAATCTGGAAGAGAAGCTTTCTAGAAATCTGGAAGAGAAGCTTCAAGAAAATTCTAGAAATCTGGAAGAGAAGCTTCTAGAAAATTCAAGAAGCCTGGAAGAAAATTCTAGAAATCTGGAAGAGAAGCTTCTAGAAAATTCAAGAAGCCTGGAAGAGAAGTTCCTGGAAAACACAGAAGGCCTAAAAAAAGAATTGTGTGGTGTGGCTAATTTCCTAGAAGAAAGAATGGGAACCGTTGAGACAGAGATAGATAAAATTAGGGAGCAAATGAACACGGAGGTAGATAAAATCAAAGACGGAATCGAGGCAGAAATGGACAAAATAAAGGAAACGATCAGTAAGCTGGAAAAACAAATTAATAGTGCGTCCTCCACAGAGATGGTTAACGAAAATGCAATGCTGGACTTGAGTTTGAACGTGGATAAAGTTCAAGAGGGTATAAAAGATGTCAAGGTCATTTCAGAAATAGGGAAGCTTTCCATGAAGCCGCCTCAGTTCGACGGAAAAACTCCATGGGCAAATTACCGCCGGCAGTTTGAAGCAGCGGCCAAAGCAAACGGATGGAATGCAGGGGAAAGAGCTGTAGCACTGACACTTGCATTACGTGGAGAAGCGACAAATATTCTACAAACTCTCACCGCCCAAGAACAGGAGGACTATGATCAGCTGATTAAACATCTAGAATTACGATATGGCCACGCCCATTTGGAACACGTATACCACTCCCAGCTGAAAATCGCTGCCAAAAATCGGGCGAATCCTTACAAGAATTCGAAACTGACATTGCACGCTTGGTTCGTCTCGCATATCCAGCCACACCAGAAAATGTAATGGAGCGACTAGCGGTTCAAGCATTCTTGGATGGACTCCGTGACCAAGAAACCAGACAAGCGTTGACACTAAGCTCGTCCAACACATCTCGTAGACGCACTGGCACGCGCTTTGGAATTTGAGGCAGCAAAGCAATCCTGCAAAACCAAAGTAAAGTCCGAAGTATTGAAGAACTCACAGGAGCATGCTGACTTGGAAGCTACCATAAGAAAGTGATGAAGGAAGTGTTGCCTGAGAAAGACAGAGTAAGATGCCGGAATGTGCAGAATTGGACATGTGCGTAGCAAATGTCCAACATTCATCGACTCCGATGCAGGAAAACTAAAGAAGGTCGACGAGAAGGGGCAATCGTCGGCATGTGTCCGGCAAGCCCCGGTTAACAACGCATATGTCGCTATCCTTCAACGACAGAACAAAGGTGTCTTCGTAGACGGTCTCATCAATAACGAGCCTTGCACCATGCTGCTAGATACAGGTGCGACTAGGACAATCCTCGGCCTTCCTTTGCCAGAACCCCGGAACGGATTGAACCGACAACTTGGCTACGCACAGCAACAGGGGAGCCACTACTGTATATGGCGAGCTACCGATTGAAATAATTTTGGGCAGCACTAAAGTGAAACATCAGGCACTTGTAGCGTACATCGAAGACGATGCAATCATCGGAATGGACATCATGAATTCCAGAGGGTTTGAATTGGATTTCAAAGACGGCGTCCTACGTGTCAACGGAGAAGAGCTGGTGCTTCATGGGAGAAGTGAGGAGTTGATCCGTGTGCTGTTGGCTGAAGATGTAAGCGTACCTGAGAGGGCTGAAACCATTCTGGAGGCTCGCCTGGACGGGAGTGCGAGCAGTGGAGACGTGGTGATGTTCGAGCCCAAACTTCATGATGAGACAATTGGACGAGGGATTGCACTAGGAAGACCTTGTTGCGTGCTGACAAATTTGTGCCGGTAAGGGTCATGAATGTCAATTATTTCCCAGTGACCTTGAAGAAAGGAACAATTTTGGGGCACTGCTCGTCAGTTTCATCTGTGATCCGGAGCGTACGAGGTACGATTAGCCAACCCAACAACTTGCCCACAGAACTAGAAAAATTAGTTGCCATCTCTTCCAAAGACATAAAACCAGCTCAACAGCCCAAACTAAGAGATTTAGTCAAAAGTACCAAGACATCTTCGATACCGGACAAGGAAAAGGGGTCGAACTAATGTGTCCAGCACAAGATTGATACTGGGGTGCCCGACCGATCCGGCAATCAGCAAGAAGACTTCCTCTTGCCAAGAAGGAAGAGGCTGACAAAATAGTCAGCGATATGGGAAAAGAAGGAGTTATCGAACCATCTGACAGTCCCTGGTCCTCCAGTCGTACTGGTGAAGAAAAGGATGGATCGACACGCTTTTGTGTAGACTATCGCCAACTTAACAATGTCACGAAGAAGGACAGTTACCCTCTCCCGAGAATAGATGACACCCTAGACACGTTGGCTGGTTCCACGATTTTCTCGACCCTTGATCTGAAGAGTGGATACTGGCAAGTAGAACTGGCTCAGGAAGATCGAGAAAAGACTGCTTTACCATCGGCTCAGGATTGTGGCAGTTCACCGTTATGCCATTCGGGCTCTGTAATGCTCCCGCCACATTCGAAAGATTGATGGAAACAGTACTGAAGGGACTCTCATGGAACACGTGTCTAGTGTATCTCGACGACATAATTGTGGTCGGCAGATCGTTTGAGGACCACGTGAAAACTTGGAGGAAGTATTCCTGCGACTGAGGAACTCCGGATTGAAGCTGAGCCCTAAGAAATGCCATCTGTTCCAAAAAAGAAGTACGATACCTCGGCCACGTTGTCTCTGGGAAGGAGTAGCAGTAGATGACCAGAAGATCAAAGCTGTTAAGGATTGGCCCATCCCAAAAGACATTCACCAACTTCGAAGTTTCCTTGGTTTATGCACATACTATCGCCGATATGTGCTGGGATTCGCAACATCGCTAAACCACTGACCAAGCTCACGGAAGGCCAAACAAAGTTTCAGTGGTCCGAAGAATGTCAAGACTCATTCAGGAAGCTGAAAGGAGCTTTGATCAACGCACCTATACTGAGCTATCCCTACCCAAAGGGAAATTCATTTTGGATACGGACGCCAGCAACGTGGGACTTGGAGCTGTCCTATCTCAGATCCAGGAGGGACAGGAGAAGGTCATTGGTTATTTCAGCAAGACGCTTAGCAAACCAGAGCGCAATTACTGTGTCACCAGGCGAGAGCTGTTAGCTGTTGTAAAGGGAGTGGAACACTTCTACCAGTACGTGTATGGAAGAAGATTCCTGTTGAGAACTGACCATGCAGCTCTAAATGGCTCTTACAGTTCAAAAATCCTGAGGGTCAAGTAGCACGTTGGATCGAGAGACTCCAAGAATTCGATTTCGAGATCGAACATCGAGCCAGAACTAGCCATAAGAATGCAGATGCCTTGTCGCGAAGACCATGTCCAGATGATTGCTCCACATTGCCGACGAGCAGAAAAGAAAGAAGCAACACTTCGTAGAACCGCGGCAATGGATGACAACTGGAATGACAGCAAGATCCAGAAAGACCAGAGAGAGACCCCGACCTTGGCTTAGTCGTCACTGGAAGAAGAGCAATCGAAGACCATCATGACAGGAAGTCGCAGGTTACTCGCCGGCTGTTAAGTCCTATTGGGCACAATGGAACTCTCTTATTCTTGACAATGGGATCCTGAAACGGGTGTTGAGGCCGATATTGGTGGGGAAGACAGACGCCAAATAATTGTTCCCAGGAACAGAAGAGAGGAAGTGCTGCGGAAATCCATGATGGAGTCGCCGGAGGACATCTGGGAGTGACGAAGACCCTGCAGAAAGTGAGGCAACGGTTTTACTGGGCCAATTGTCAAGCTGACGTCCAGGACTGGTGCAGAAAGTGCGCTGTATGCGCTGCTAGCAATGGACCTCGAATACGACCCAAGGCCCCAATGCGTCAGTACAACGTAGGCAGCCCGTTCGAGAGAATCGCCATTGACATCGCCGGCCCGTTTCCCGTATCCGACCACGGGAATAAATACATCCTTGTGGCAATGGACTACTTCAGTAAGTGGGCGGAAGCCTATGCCCTGCCCAACCAGGAAGCCATCACCGTCGCCGACGTCTTGGTGAAAGAATGGATATGTCGATTCGGTATTCCAATGGAGCTGCACTCGGATCAAGGCAGAAATTTCGAATCCAACCTTTTCCAAGAAATATGTCTACTGCTGAACATCCGCAAGACAAGAACCACGGCCCTACATCCGCAGTCTGATGGAATGGTGGAACGGATGAACAGGACGATCAACCGCCACTTGTCCAAGGTTGTCTCTGACCATCAAAGAGACTGGGACCAGTATCTTCATTTGTTCCTGATGGCCTATCGATCCGCAGTACACGAGTCAACCGGTCAAACTCCTGCCAGTATTATAATGGGCCGAGAACTGCGACTGCCTTGTGACTTGAGGTTTGGGATACCGCCAGGACAAGACACTGCGGGAGAGGACTACGTCAGCAAACTTCGGCAGAGAATGGACGACATCCACGAACGAGTCCGGTTGAACATCCAGAGTGCCAGCGATAAAATGAAGAAGACCTATGACATCAAGGCCGACGCTGGAGGATTTAAGGTTGATGACCTGGTTTGGCTGTACAACCCCAAACGTCGTCGTGGACTATCACCAAAGTTGCGGAACTCGTGGGAAGGCCCGTATAAAATCTTTAAAAGGATAAACGACCTTGTGTACCGAATCCATAAGCCACCCGAGGGAAACCAAGGGTCGTCCATTTCAACAGGTTGGCCCTACGCTGGAAACCATGACCAAGTTCTCACCCTCAAGCCACCGGAGGATGATATGACGTTCGAGAAGTTTATGTCCTTGTATTCAAACGGGCAGAAAGTTCTACATGGGGTTACTAGAGAGAAGTCACGAGACCTTCTCGAGGTGCCTGCTGACTACGCACTAGCGCACTGTGTGGCAGAAGATCTTCGAATGTCCAGGGGCATTGCCGTAGTGTTCTCCAAGAAATTTGGTCAACTCCAAACACTGCGGGAGCAGAATCCAGAAGTTGGTGGGGTGCTACAGTTGAAGAAAGGCCAGAGAAACATCTACTACCTAGTCACCAAAAGGCATTCCCAAGATAAACCGTCTTATGAAGATGTCTGGAAGAGTCTCACCAAACTAAGAGATACTATGGTGGACCAGAATCTGGTGGATCTAGCAATTCCAAAATTATCCTGTGGTATTGATGGGTTGGACTGGAGAGTCATAAGAAGTATGCTGGAGGCGATATTCAGATCCAGCGGCGTCAAGATTTTGGTTTGCTGTAACCCTCTTCCACGACCGATCATGAAGACCGTGGAGTGTTACTTCCATCGAACTTCACGGTGCAGATATGGGGAGTCATGCAGATATCGTCACACTCCAAGGATGAAATTTCGGGACGAAATGTCTTTAAGAAGGGGGCAATGTAACGAACCTAGGCCGGACCTGTCGCCTCCCGCGTCGCCATCGACAGCGATGAGATCATCCCCGGAGATATTCGAGAACCATCCAGTCGCTCTTCCGCGTAATGCAACGGTCAATATTGGAAACAATTGGAACATGCCGTCGCCAACTGGAAGAATTCGAAACATCGAGAATGCTGTATCGGAGATAAATAGACCGCCCTCAAGAGGGATTGGACAGTCTGAACGAGCCCATACGATCGAGCTATTCAGTGGCGTAGTAATATAAATTAAGTTGTAGATGTAGAAGTGTTAAATAAATTAGTTAAACCAAGTTAAGTTTATTTACGTTACAATATATATATATATATATATATATATATATATATAAAACCAAAGGGGTTAAAAAAAAGAACTCTTTAAAGGTTGTCCAAGCTTTCGGAAATTTTATTAATTATTTCCATCATCAGGGAGAATCTTTGTTGAGAATGATTATAAAGGTGTTCAAATATGATGGTTGACACATTATGAAGGATGAATGATGATATAATACAATTTAAAATAACTAGTTAAGTATTAAAATGAGGATTATCACATTTTTGTAGGTGAATGTCATTTCCCCATGAGGAAAGAGATTTTTTTTTCTTCCCTCATGGGAAAATGACATTCACCTACAAAAAATGTGATAATCCTTATTTTAATACTTAACTAGTTATTTTAAATTGTATTATATCATCATTCATCTTTCATAATGTGTCAACCATCATTGACACTTATAATCATTCTCAACAAAGATTCTCCGATGATGAAATAATTAATAAAATTTCGAAACTTGACAACCTAAAGAGTTCTCTTTATCTGCTATAACCCCACTATTACTGTTCCATCCTAACTAGTCAGCAACGACTACCCGATCTCTCTCTCTCTCTCTATATATATATATATATATATATATATATATATATATATATATATATATATATATATATATATATATATATATATATATATTCACAATACCCCTACGATTTGTTCAATTGAAATGATATGTAGCATATATATATATATATATATATATATATATATATATATATATATATATATATTTTAAACGTATTTTTTTCGGATATGAGTAGATAGATATGGACTAGATCTCGGCCTTTATTTATTGCGAGCTCCACGTAGAATTCATGTATGTTTTAGATATAGAACCTGCTAAATTTTGTGAGCTCAGAAAATAATGTTGTATTGAAATATGTAGAAATGTACGGTGAAGGGAAGTTCAGCATATTTTAGATGAATTTTAAATTACCTCCAAATTTTCATTTTTAATTTGGAGTCTTTTTTTAATTACGCCTGATTAGCATTTTCAGATAGACCCTCATTCTTTCAAAGTATTCTTGTAATATAGCTATGACTGATACTCACCGACCCATTTTGGCAGCCAATCAAATACCAATGTTATGAGTTCAACTCTTACAGCAAGAACTACAACTATTCCAATAATTGAGAGTATCTGAAAAGACAAAAATTCTAGAATTGCAAAGGAGATTTTTCAAAATTTGACTTTCCCAGATGTCTAATGAAAGTAGGCAAGTAAAGAAAATTACAAAACCCAGTTATACTGTAAATATTTCCAAGTTTTTTTCGACTGAGTTTGTAATGGTGGGTGCTGAAAATTTGCCTTCTAAAGAAGTTTTTCAAGAGTTGAATAAAATAACACAATTTTTTTTCATTTTATCAATAGACAATAAATCATTAACAAGTTTTATAGTAAAAGAATTAAAAAAATAAGTAAACAATTTCAACACAACGAAAACAGTTTCAAAAATGTCATATGAAAGATATATTCTCTGGTGACTAAATTTGGCAAGGATTTTTATCACATTTGTTATTGCCAAGTTTCACTACTTGTTTTTCTTTTAGTTAGTACAATTGAATTTTCTGATGTAGTTCATATGGTGTATCAGAAATATATTCATCTTCGTCAAATATCAATTTATGAATAGAATTGCCAATGTATAGGATGTTAGATGGCACTCATATGTGGTGCAACTGGTTAGAACTAGTAGATAAAGTCAGCATAGTTTAAAGCACTTAAAAAACCACAAATATCAAATAATCATTTATAAGTAACACATACGTTTTTATAATTCACCCGAAAAGTGAACAATATCGACCTGGCATGTTTTCAATTGACTTGAGAGCCAAGCAGCGTTGCCAGGTACAAAAAGTATTTTCGAGATTCTTGCGCACGTCTCTAGCGGTGAATTTGAAAGCTATCTATGAACGACATGACGTTTGTCAGGTTTGACTCCTCTTTTCTGATTGGCTGGTGATTGAAAGATCAGAAGTAATTTGAATATTCTTGTCTTTCTTGGGCAGTTTGCAAATTAGCCAATAGAGGCGCGCAGCAAGTCTTTGCGTCGCAAACTGCATATGGAGGTATTAGGCAGGTTGTGAATAATGTGATCTCACGTAATATGGCGAAGCGTTATTTTAGTCTGATTTTTGTGTGCATATCTTACCTAGGCAAATTATTAGCGATTTATTTCTATTGCAATTTCAAACCTCTTTTTTTAAACATTCACTTGATAGATCTGGTTTGATGAATATTAGACTCGGCATATTGATCAGCCTCGAGATATCTACAATGCTCGAGAAAATAACAAAACTTTTTTTATTCATAAAAATATATTTGAAATGGAAGTAGAACTGCTGATAATCAGGTCCATTAGGATATATTTTTAAAATCTTGATATTCTAGAAATTTATCCGAGCCATAGGTGCTCTGCTAAGGTTAAGTAGAAGACTAAGGTCAAGTGGAGGACCATCTTACGTTCTCTGTTGTTTTGATGAATTTTTCAGCCCAAAAGGGAATTACTAATTTCATAAGTAAGGTTTATTTCATTTTTTTTGTATATAACTTTTATCTTTTGTAACCTACACATCTCCTATATTATGCTGAATAAAGATCATTATAATATTATGCAAATTCTTAAAGAACAACTTACTATTGCTGCTATGCCGGATATGATAGTGCCTGTTCGCAGAGATCCACAAGCACAACAGCTCTTCAGAAGATATTTGGCCATGTTTTAAGAGTTCTGAAACAAAAAAAAATGAATTATGTAAATGTTTTCATGAAGAAAGCAATGTGAGAACGTTAATTTCATTATTTCAAATGGAAGACACTGTGCACTTCATCGCGCTCTAGTTTTCTTGAGTGTGAAACTCAAAATGCCTCGTTAATGTATTTCCACGCCTTCTTCCGCAGGTATTTAAAAGTAACATTTTCAATTCCCGTGAAAAACTGGGGTTAAATGAAAAAAATCATATTCATCTCCTGGCAAAATGTGCACTTGAAAACTGTGTATGCTAGGGGTAGTTTTCACCGCCAAGGAGCAATACTTGAAGAAACATTTGTTCTTAGACGAAAAAATAAATTAAATTAACAGTTCCGTAGTTGACAATTATTCAAATATTATGGGGGGAGGATCTTCCAATACCTCAAGATTTGAATTTTGGATATTACCTTCTTATTGCGTAGAATGTAAGCATCATGCTAAATTCATTCCCCTATTACCGATACTTTTTGGTATATAACCTGTTTCATATGGGGTGTAGTTTCTACCGCCTGGGATCCGAAATTCAGACATAAAAATATATTTTTCCAATTAAAAAAATAAAATGAAAATGACGTATTTTGCCAATTATTCCAAATTAACAGTTCATAGATAAATTCATGCAAATATTCAGGAAGTAATTTCAACCCCTTAGAATTCAAATTTTATAAAATCTTTCTTGACTCGTACCTACTTACCCATGTAGTGTGATCCTCTCGCATTCTACTCTATTACCGATACTCTTTGAGGTATAGGCAATTATAATTCTAAACTAGTATAGATTGGTGATAAAAATTATTCAAATATTTGAGGTGTAGTTTTAATAGCTCAAAATTAGAGTTTTGAAAAATATTTCCTCGGGACGTAGGTATAGTTCAACCATTTTCAATTGCAGAAGCTATTTCTATAAGGAGCAAATCAAAAACTCACTTCGCTAACACGAGCGTATATGCGAAGTAACGGAACGAAAAATAATGTATACTACTCGTAAAAATTCTCCGTCGCCGAACGGAAGATCAAAAGAAGATTACAAGAGCCGAAGTCAACGTGGGTTAGAGTGACAGCTGTCTAGTTCTACAGCAAATTCGCCTGAGCCAATCAAAATGGACCGCAAGCTAATTATAATGCTTGTAGGTGTGTCGATACGCTGGGAGGCCAAGGAAGCTAATAAATCACGAGTTATATATGTGTTTGGAGAGGTCTGAATAAATGAAAGCCAGTAGCGTCTCTGGTCTGGGATCGAAATAGGTTTTAAAATATTCTATAGTTCTTTTGTGTTTTGTTGGAGAATATAGCTTTTTTTCGACAATGGGAAAATAAAATTATGATGACCCGATTGCCTATTAATACATACTTCCCCGCTTATGGCATATTTTTTCATTTTAACGTTGTTTTAAAATATTCAAATATCTAAAGAAAATTAGTTATGTCCGCCTATGATGCTCAAAGGATACCGCCGCAAGACTGCAAAACTTGTTTTTTATGCTTCTGCAATTGTAAATGGTTTAACTATACCTACATTTGAAATGTAAATTTAATTTTCCTATTACCGATGCTATTCTATAATAGATCTCATTTTCACTGCATGGGTGCAAAATGAAGACAAATAAAAATGATATGTTTCGCTATTTTTTTAATCAACAGGGGGCACTTTTGACCCCTTGGGATTGGAATTTTGGGGAATCATTCTTCAGTATGGTATAAAACATGCTTGCGAAATTTCATTCCAAAATCCGGGCCCTGAGACCAGAGCAGTATATGTCGAGGCTAGAGGCATATGCAAAGAGACAATAAAATACTCAAAAGATGCCCACAATGCCAAAATAAGATCAAAACTTGCTGAATGTCCTAACGGATCCCGTTCATTTTGGTCTTTCGCCAAAGCTGTGGGAAGAAACTTCACTTCCAGCTCATTTCCTCCTCTAACCAAAGAAGATGGAACACTAGCAACGACTGCCCAGGAAAAAGCCAATATCTTTGCGCACCTATTTGCTGGAAATTCCACTCTGGATTCATCGGGAAAACAACCCCCGAACATTACACCTATTGACAGTCACATGCCCGAGATCACCTTTCGCCAACGTACTATCAGAAATATTTTGCTGGGTCTCAACACCAACAAAGCCTGTGGATCTGACGGAATCCCGCCGGTTGTTCTCAAGAAATGTGCCCCCGAACTATCACCTGTTCTTTGCAAGTTGTTCAACCACTCTTACAATTTGGGGGTATTTCCGCCCAATTGGAAAATTGCAAGAGTACAGCCAGTCCCTAAAAAAGGCAAAAAGGCCCTACCTAGCAACTACAGACCTATCGCACTGCTATCTATTATTTCAAAGGTCATGGAAAAAGCCATCAACATCGAGCTCATGAAATATCTGGAAGACTCAGGAATTGTCAACGATAGGCAATATGGCTTCCGCCATCAGAGATCAACTGGTGACCTGCTCGCTTACGTCTCACATATATGGCAGCTATCTATTGAAAAGTATGGAGAAACTTTAGCTGTGGCATTAGATATCTCCAAGGCGTTCGATCGAGTTTGGCACCAGGGACTCCTCGCCAAGCTTCCGTCTTATGGCTTGCCCCCTCAGCTGTGTTCTCTGCTTGCTAGTTTTCTCTCAAACAGGTCTCTCCATGTAGTGGTCGATGGAGTTTCATCTGACACTCTACTCATAAATGCTGGTGTTCCGCAAGGATCTATTCTCGCACCAACACTATTTCTACTTCACATCAACGACCTGTTGAAAGTAACTTCATGTCCAGTACACAGCTTTGCCGATGATAGTACCCTCCATACCGCTTTCTCTTCCAGGGCCCCTATATCAGCCCGTGAAACCAGAAATTAACGAGGAAGAAATGTTAATAATATAAATATGGACTTAGCAACAATTCTCGAGTGGGGATCTAATAACTTGGTAGAATTCAATGCAAACAAAACACAAGCATGTCTTTTCTCTAGAAAAGCTGATCTCACTGTGCCTAACATAACTTTGTCAGGAGTAACCATACCACTGAAGTCATCTATATCGATGCTTGGTATTACTATCAGCAATAACCTTTCCTGGGAAAATCACGTGAGGTCCATTGCCAAAAGTGCATCCCAAAAACTTGGTTTTTTGTTTCGTGCCAAGAGCTATTTCACCCCCACCCAGCTCCCCGGAATACTGTTTTTATTTGACGGACCTAAACATATCCTGAGGCTATTGGATTCTGTCCAAAAAAGGGCAATTCGTCTCGTCGGTGATGCCTCGCTTACAAACTCTCTCACTTGTCTGGAACACCGTAGAAAAGTTGGCGATTTGTCTCTATTTTATAGATATTTTCATGGGCGATGCTCTTCTGAAATATCAACAATCGTTCCTTCTTTGGCAGTCTCTTCGAGACTAACCCGTCAAGTTCAGTCATCACACCCCTTCGTGGTCACTTTGGAGACCTGCAGAACATCACTTTCCAAAGACTCGTTCATCCAACGAACAGCGAGGCTTTTGAACTCATTGCCTAGGGAGGTGTTTCCCGAGGCATACAACCTCCAGAAATTTAAGAAGAACACCAACTCCTACCTTCTTTCCCTTGGTTCCCACGATGTTCTCTGAACATTACAGGATATCCTTTTTCGTGGGAACCAGAACATAAAAAAAAAATCTCCTGTTACCAATACTCTTTGAGATATAATCTGTTTCATAATAATACTCTCTGAAATATAATATGTTTCAAATAACTTGAAAATTTATTGAGAATAATACATAGATATTAAAATTAATTAAAAAATACAAAAGTGAAGTTTTAAATATAAAATAATAAAATAATATCAAGATAAAAGTCTTGATTGAAGCCCGGGACTCGAAGTGGTGGCGCATTTGCTGTTTCAGTTGGGGGAAATACCCGGAAAAACCCACAACACCATCAGAATTCAGATCATCAACTTTCTCATAGAAGAGGACACATGCTCCCTGGGAGATGAGAGAATCAATCTTGGAAAATACACGGGAGTCATCGAAGAAGTGCCAACAATTAGAATAAGGGTGTTTGCAATGTGCCGTATAGTGTCCATTGGAAATGCTGCCGCTATGTTTAGATATGCGTAGATATTATAAAGAGTATTAATGCCATCCTTAGCAGAATATTGGACCAAATTCAAATTTTGTATGGGAAAATCAATCATATTGTCCAATTTACTGCCATCAGTAGAAGAAACACGTTTTAAATGTATAACTAAGATTTTTGGAAATGTTTGTATACGAATCATCTTTTTGAATTCCTTTTTCATTCTAGAAGTTGAACAGTATGGGCTCGCATCGTCAGTCAAAGTCTGCTCTTCTGTCAACATTGTGTTAAATTCACGACTTCGTTTCATAATAGAGGTAGTTTTTACCGCCTGGGGTGCGAAATTCAGACATGAAAAAAGCTATTCTCAAGTGAAAAGAAAGAATAAAAATGACGTATTTTGCCCTTTTTAGTAGTAGTTGCAACCCTTTTGGATTTTGGGAAATCTCTGGAATATAAGCCTCAAAATTCCATGCTCCTGTTACTGATACTATACTCTATCTAGTATAATCTATTTAATAATAGGGGTGAACTTTAACGACTGGGCGCAAAATTGAGAGATAAAAAAAACAAGCAAAAATATAAAATGATAATGGCAAGTTATGCCTTTTTAATTTTAAATTAACATCTTTTTAAATACAAATTACTTAGTCACTTTTTATAACATGGGTAGTTTTCACCGGCTGTGCTGTAAAATTCAGACATGAAAAAATATCCCCAAGTAAAAAAATAATAGAAAAATTACGTATTTTGCTAATTTTTATCAAATCTACGGTTTCATAGATTAAAATTCACCGAATATTTAGGGGGTAATTTTCACCCTTTAGGATTCTAGTTGTGATAAATGCCTTCTTAATGGATCTCTTCATCCTGAAATAGAACTATTGATGAAATTTCATATGCATAGCTTCAGCTGTTTCGAATCAGCGATGTTGCATCAGTCAGTCAGTTGTCATTATTAATATATATATATATATATATATATATATATATATATATATATATATATATATATATATATATATATATATATTACTAGAAAATTTGAAATAAAATGTATTGGCAGTGTGAAATAGATTATTTAAAACCGTGATACTCATCATCGGTATGCAAAATATAAATGGATACCTGTACATTTCCGTACTCCATATAATCTCAATCCATATGAATATTTATTGCACGATCCAGGAACAAACATAGTTTCATTATATGCTCAGAATATATTTATTTCTATTCAACGCAAATTATTCTTCATAAGCTTATCTGTCCACCACAGTTTCACAGTTTCACAAGGACCTGAACCTCCATCAAAAAATATATCAACCATATCCAGTTGGTCCCTGTATATCCGTAATATGTTACCGAGAACGTTTCCCATTAGAAAATACCAAGATATGCGTCACTGAAAAAAGTTGTTTCGCCATATTTGTGGATGACGAAGGAATTCTGAAAAACAGAAGTGCACCTAGTTGCTAGCCTTGTGACATCATAAAATTGTTATAAAATACATGAGAAGTGAATAAAGATAAACCCATATTCTGCTACTTGTTAGAGCCAAGTTTGATGTATTTCCACAGAAGGTAAAAACTCTGCCCTAGAGTATTTATTTGTAATTGTGGTATTACCACAACGAATGAATTTATTCATAATACTTTTTGTACACGTTTCCCATAGCGCGGCCAGTTAGAAAGGTAGATTTCTGAATTTATTCTGAAATTACCATCAATCAAGCTAACGATAAACAGCATTTCTATTTTTAACCCCCGACGCAAACAGAGGGGTGTTATAAGTTCAACGTTTGTATCTGTCTGTGGCATCGTTGCTCCCAAACAAATGTACCGATTTTGATTTTGTTTGTTTAATAGGTGACTTGATCGAGATTGCTCCTAGCTATGATTCAAGAAAATCATCAGCTCTTTTCTATAAACATGATTTTCCAAAAATTATTCAACTCTTTTTTCCGAGCGGAAAATGTTGAAAATCAGGATTCAATGAACTTTTACATTATTAGCGCGAAAAAATGTGCAATAGTTCTGCAAATTTTCGAAGTTTGAAAAATAGCAATGTACATCCTCTTATAAATTTGCAACCATTCAAATAAAACGAAAATGTTTGTTTTATCGAAAAAAAATGTTGTTGGTCTTAATTTTTCGATGAAAATTCCAAAAGTTCTGCAACTTCGAGAAAAATAACTAAAATAATGTTCTAGAGTTTCAATTTGCAACCTCTTGCGTCAAACGGATGATGCATATAATATAGTTTCAACTTATAATCATATAAATCATGAAAATACATCAATAACTAAAGTAATGTTCTAGAGTTTCAATTTGCAACCTCTTGCGTCAAACGGATTTTTTTTTATTAAAATGAGTATGGGAATTATCACAAAAGTATCAAATAATGGTTGCAAGTAAAGATGTCCCCACCTAAAATATTTTCATTCATTTGCAACCTCGTCTCCAACACGGAAATTAGGGTAAAATCAAAAGAAAAATATTTTTTTATTTGTACTCTACCAAAATGAGCAACAGTTTGTAAATCCGGCAGACAACTCATTTCACCAATTGGTGGCAGTATAATAATTTGCAAACTATATTACAATGCGGAATATAAGGAGTTAAAACATATATTTTTTTGCAACACTTGTGTTATCTGAATAATAAAGATTTTTATATAATAAATGACATTCATTGTGTTACCAAGTTAACTAACGACCAAGAAGAAGCTCGTCAATTATTCAATGTCAAATGCTAACGTTTTCGATATGAATTCATACATCATATATCACAATTAGGAATTTGCATAAAAAAATCCGTTGAGTACGTTTGATGTAGGATCGAGAATCTCTCGACACGATTTCATAATTTTCTTGATTCATTAGAAAATGGAAGAAATATTGAGTTTTGAAAAAACTTGGGATCACAGAAGACCCTTTGCAGATGGTGCCTGAAAGTTGACGAGACATCATCGCACATCCTTATTGAGTGCCTCCACTGCTGCACCAGAGGAGGATCACTTTCTCCCTGAACCCAGAAAATGTGAAGAAACTGCTGAGTTTTGTTGGGAAATTGACATGCCCAGCTGAATTCCAAAATATATAGGCGTACAATGGGCCCAAGTAGAGAACTCAAGGTACGTTGGTTTTTCTAGAACCAGCTCACCTATGCCTACTCATTAGACTGTGGAAACATTGGGGATCTCACGAGAATCAAGTTGGAATGGGTGTATATTAGAAAGTTCCAAATTATGATTTGGGCGCGGAAATTCTTGAACTATTCATAACAATATATCATTAAGCTCATCATCATCAGCTAAAAAGGCTTCTATTGATTATTCAAAACTAACTATTAACGAATTTATTTCCTTGTTTCATGTAAATATGTCATTTATCAAATAAAATGTGGATTTTTAACAACTTCTGTAAACGCTCATAATACTTCCCACATTGTACCCACACCCTTGATTGCAGATTAACTCCAAGATTGGTCGTCACACGATCAAAATAAACGCTATAAATTTACGAGCCAATTTCGCTAAGTAATGCACATCTTCATTATTTGATTGAGGAGCGGCACCTTTAAGTTAATTTCCTTTTCAGCGGCACGTCAACGTCACAGGATTGCAATAAAGGCTCTCAAAGGTCATGATTGAACGAGCATGTACCGGGTGGGCCATTAAATCTATCCATAACTCAATATGATGTATTTTTTTTTAAGAAAAAATTAAATCACCTCCTAGATATCAACTCTATGGATGATCAATGGGCGGATTCATATCATATTTTTATCATTGGTACCTTCAAGGTTCGGCATAAGGTTCACAACAAATAGCAAATCCTTGAGACATATTCATCAAGAAATGAACAATACCTTCATTTGCCTAAAAGTAGGGAAAAATATTACAGGAAAAATTGTTCAGAATGGAATAATAATTATAAATTCTGAATCACAGCCACATTTCACCTATTCTAGATTTTGCACATATGAATTAAAATGAAATGGAGATTCATTAATCCAGTCAATAGGGACTGAGAAAGGTATCTGCTCTCTGCTCTGCTCTGGAAGGAAAGGGGGGGAGGGGGTCGGCGTGTTTCTGGTCCTACGACAAAAATGTCCAATACAAAGAAGATTTGCATCAATACTTTTTTGTAAATTTGATTTGTAACGATGAGTTATAGCGGGGGAAACTTGAACAACTTTACTCCTAAAAATCGTTCAACTTAATCTTCTAACGGTAAATTTTATGAAAATTATAATTTAAATAATTTATTGATAAATGATTCATAGTCCCAGGAATTGAATATAGTTGGATTTAAGGGGAATTAGGACCATGTAGTAAAGCTAAGCTTTTATCGCTGACATTTCGGAATTAATTTATTCCTTGTTCAAAGCTGAAATGACAATATTCACGCCTAGATTGGAACAAAGAACATCTATGACCCACCTTTAAAACTACGCTTTTCCTGCTCATGAATTCAACAAAAAAACTGTTGAGTTAACAAATACAGACACGTTGAAATGAAACAACACACAACCGTGTATGGTCAATATGCAACTGATCATCCCACCTTATATATTCCAGCGCTACATAGATGAAGAAACGAAAAACAAAACAAATCTTTTGTGTATCATTATTCAGAAATCTGTTTTTGTTTTGAACCTTTCTAGAATATGGGTGTATATTTTTGTCAGGTTTTGTGTATCACTTTTCTGGTTCACGGAATTATCATGAAGATTGATCTGAATCATTTCTCCCAACAATCTCTTTGAATAAGTCATCTCTTTTTCCAAAATTTGTACTGAATCGAAATAAAAATTGCACGATAAATAAAAATGATGTGCAGCAAGTGCTGTTTTTTCTCTTTCATTTCTATTATTTTCATATCAGTCATATTTGTGTTGATATATTTTGGTTTTAAGGTATTGTTTAGTTTGCCCTATATAACAATTCCGAAACGTCAGCGACAAAAAATTAGTTTTACTCACTGGTCCTAATTCCCGTTAAATCCAACTATATTAATAATTTATATATGTTTTTGTTCTTATACTTCAGAGTCCCGAAGATAAAAAAATTAAGTTTCGAAACGTCGACAATTTAGCAATTGGTTTTCTTCAATATTCAACGGCCGCTTTCCTATTCAATTATTATCATTCATATATGAAATTGTAAATGTAAATGTGTATATATATATATATATATATATATATAATTGTAACAATGATATAATATATTTATTTAAAAAAAAATTAAAAAGTTTTTTTTTTTTTTTTTTTGCACTGAGACATAATTTATACAAAGTATTTTTATATTTAAATTCGCAACATTTTTTGATTATAAAAAATAAAGCCCGTCTTATTACGTTGCTGACAAACAAAATCGAACAGGCTGCTCTTACTGTTAAACAGGTTGTAGAAGATGCTGATGTTTTGATTGTCAATACAGCGATTTCCCTCTGCTCATCATTCGACACTGTTTTTATTGTTGGCGAAGACGTCGATCTTTTAGTTCTGCTGGCAGCATCCAAACCAACATCTATTTTCGCAAACCAAGAAGAGAACTGCTGAAAGAGTGAAAGAAGTAGCCGAAAACATCCTGTTTTTACATGCGGTTAGCGCTGTGACACATCATCGCTTTTTAATCAAGGATTTTTTTTTATCCAGGAAAACAAAGGACTCAGTCCCGTTATTGATCAGAATTCCAAACCAGAACACATCGCAGAAGCTAGAACCCGCTTTCTAGTTGCTTTGTATGGTGGCAACATGGAAGAGGACTCCTGGGAAGAAGTCCATTAGCAATGTTTCGCAAAATCGACAATAAAATGCAAATTCAACTAAGCTTTTAAACCACCAATGCATGGTACCATGTGTTTAGGATCTACCACCAAGTCCAAATGTGGTGTGGAATCCAAAAAAATTCATCCGACTGGGGCTAAAACTCAGTAAACCTGCCCCAGATACCTTATTGAATGTTATTTTATAAAATTGCAAAAAGGGTTGCGGTGGAGCAAGGTGGGTTGAAGTGCTCTGTTGTATGCGAATTCTGCAATGCACGACGAAGATGAGGCAATGACATGGATAGAAAAAAAGCCCAGTTTCTCAGTGCGGAAAATGGGTTAGAGGATAATATTCACAACGAAGACGATTATGAAGTCATCTATATCAACCGATCCGGACCATCAAAAAGATAGAGAAAATAGAAACATTCTCGGGAATATAAATACGCAATACGAGCAGTACTCAATTGTAGAAAAAAAACATGGTGGTGTAGAAAAAAGTTGAACTTGAATTTAAAAAAATTATAATTATGTAATAAATAGCTAGAAATGATTTTTTTTTGAGAAAAAGAGCACTTGAATGACTTTTTGAAAGAATGTTCACGTTTCGGCCTCGTTACAAAAAGACTTACAAAAGAAGTGTACATATAAAAAATCTAGGTAATTTGGTTTCCTTCAAATTTATCCATTGAGGAATCATTTTGATGAAACCAATTTTATATCTCAATCCAAGATGGCGGACCGCTCCGATTCGTGGGATTTTTGCTACAAATTTGAATGAGAGGATCTTGAAAAGGTTTTTTACGCACCTACGTAAGCTGGAGTCATAAAATCAAATATGTGAAGTAATTTGTTTTCTGAGAGGCAATGATGAAAAAAAATTCATTAATTAATATACTCTTCTTTCGCATTTGTTAAAATAAACGAGTATTCGGGTCCCTAGGTGCACGAGTCATACTCGCACTGTTTTTTTTTATCGCCCTGTACGCATAGAAAATTATATGCACGGTAGATATGATAAAATCACAGCTTGTTTGTTTCCCTACTTTTCTCCAACTGAGAGTATCATTAATTAAAGATTCAAGAGAATATTCAACTTTTTGCTGCAAAAACAAAAATAAACAGACGTATTCTAAAAATAGGTTGAAGTATTTCAATATCAGAAACTAGCTGGTACCCGCAACTTCGTTCGCGATTTTTTTTTATTTTTTCCTGTTTTTCTTTGTGTGGTTCTATCTAGCTTATGCCTGAGGCTTTGCCCGCTTCCCGAATTCCCGTTATCCTGTTATTCCCTTTTGCCGATTGGTTAGCATAATTGATTTGCCAGCGACAGTAATGAGGTTCATCACGATCTATTCATTTGTAACCGAGAGCCAAAACTCCAATTATCATGACGTATTTCTTCATTTGTATCAAAGATCTCAAATACAAATTTTTATGACCCTAACTTTAAACATTAACGGAAGCCCCATACAAACGTTCACCCCTTTGGGGGTTTAATTTCTGAAAACACTGAAACACGTATTTCTTTATTTGTAAAAAAGACCTCGAATACCAATGTTTATGATTCTCACTTGAAAACTAACGGAACCCCATAAAAACTTCCAATCCCCATTTAACCCCCCATTTCACTCCTTTAGGGGAATTTTAAAAAACGCTGAAACACGTATTTCTATTTGTTGCTGAGACCCCAAATACCAATTTTCATTAAAAACTAACGGTACTCCTATTAAACTTTCAATCCCCTTTTTAGCCACTTTAGGGTCGAATTTTCAAACACTCTGAAATACGTGTTTTTTATCTGAAAATAAAAGCCCAACTACCAATTTCCATGACTCTAACTTCAAGACTAACGGTACTTCTAACTCTCCTTCCTCCCCTTCTCACCCCCATTTCAACCATTCAGCGATGGAATATCTACGTCATCATAGGAATTCGCTGTCAAAATTTCAGCTCTTTAGGTCCAACGGTTTGGTCTAGGCGTTGATCGTATGTTAGTCAGTCAGGACATGTAATTATACATACAGTGCGCGGCTAAATTATGGAACAAATTCGATATTTCGCAAGCAATGTACTTTTGACAAAAATCCTGAAAGAGATCGATTTTTGTTTTTAAATGCCGATTTTTGAGTGTATATTCTAAAGAGGTTATGTCACTGGTTTTGACGAGGTGACGTAATCGGTAATTTTTTTAAATTGAAATAGAAGTCTTGTGATACTTCATTTGAAAGGTCTTTCAATACTGTATTCAATGATGATAAATAATTCGATTTGTTTGTACAAGGTGAACAAAAATTAATATTTTATTTCAGTAAGACAATAACTGTATATCAAACTGTGTAACAAAATTCGACATTTAAATAAAATAATAATTTTTGTTCACCCTGTATAAACAAATCAAATTCATCTATTATCATTGAGTGCAGTATTGAAAGGCCTTTCAGATGAAGTATAAGAGAATAACTGTATATCCAACAAAATACAACATTTAAATAAAATATTAATTTTTGTTCACCCTGTATAAACAAATCAAATTATTTATTATCATTGAATGCAGTACTGAAAGACCTTTCAGATGAAGTCAGGACATCTATTTCAATTTAAAAAATTTACCGATTACGTCACCACGTCAAAACCAGTGACATAACCTCTTTAGAATATACATTCAAAAATCGGCATTTAAAAACAAAAATCAGGATTTTTGTCAAAAGTACATTGCTTGCGAAATATCGAATTTGTTCCATAATTTAGTCGCGCACTGTATATTAACAGTTAACTTGACTAAATACAACACCCTTTCTCACATGATTCTGTCTATCAACCTTAATTCTCAAAACTTTGAATGGCGGTGGTGTAAACATTATGATTGAAAAAAACTAAGAGGACACGATGATATAGCAATATGGACTAAACAGTTAAAAATAATAAGAATAAAGTCATTGACCAAAAAGTTTTCTCTTGTGTAAAAATAGCGTGGGGTGCTTGATATCAGTTATTTATCGCTAGCTATTCGTTAAGGTAGATTCATTATGAAAAGTAAGTAAAGAGAGCACCCCACGCATTTTTTACATAAGAGGAGATTTTCAGGTCAATGACTTTATTCTTATTATTTTTAATGTTCAGTCCACATTGTTATATAAGCGTAATTTTTTATTTTCAATACTATAATTTTATTTATAACTTTTTACTCCATATTGCTACAATACCGTGTTTTTTTTTTAACTTTTCCGACTACGGGAAAAAAACTTTCGATTCATGCACATGGGTTTGAAGTTTTTACTAACTTTTGGTGAAAGCGCACTCACAAAAATCTTTGTAATGTTAATAAGGCATTTTTTCCCGACGATCCTGGTGAGAATACCAGGTCAGCTATGAAATTATTGTATTGTCATCGGTTCTGAATATGTGTGCAAAATTTCAAATAATTCGGACATATGGGTGGGTGACAATTAATTTCAAAGATTCCGTTACATACATATATACAGGTAGAGCTAATAAAAGCGTGTTGAAAAAAAGGGTCAGTGCGAGTGGCAATCATATCCTAAGGGTTACCATTAACTATTTTATATGAAGTATTGCGAAAAATCAGTATATTGTTCATGAATTTGTTCTATTGTTTCATCTCAGAAATTACTAAAAATATGTTTGGCTTGCCTGTTTGACCATACGTACGTAACACACACCTCTCAAAAACTACTTCGTTCAAATGTGTTGCTTTTTCAACAAGAGAGAAGTCGAAAATAGAGATGCAATGAAGAGAAAACCATTAAATCTTATTGGGCTGTTTATATAAGGTCATCGCTAATGTACATGTACAGTGGGGAAATTTCATGCCAAATTCCAAATGTCTACGTAAAATACTATCTAAGAAAAAAGGCTATGATAGACAGACGAACACGGGAGTGATCTCAAAAGGATATCGGACTTCAAATTATATCTCGTAAATCATGAGTTCTTTTAGGAATACAAGGACACACCTACCCCTGAAATGCAATGATGTATGGGTGCAGTTCTATTAGTCGACATTTCTTTAATTATCATTCACATCTTCGAAGAACTCACGGTACCTCTGTTCCATTAGAACATTCGTCTGTCATGGGCTTACAACAAGTTTAAATACACCCTGTATTGACATTGACAATTTTTTAATAACATCGTGATATTGTTATTGTCCATAAATTATGCACGCTGTGCGTTTTGTATTCTGTTGCCACTGATCACTATTTTGGGAAGAATGTATAGTTATATTTTTCAGGCAATACAAATTGCACAGCACAGCAAAATAAAATGAATATTTTGCTTTGTTCTTATATCGGAATTGGACCTACGTCATGGGGTAAGAACATTTCTCAACCGATTTCTGTTCTGTTGAAAGAATTCCTTTTTTACGTAGTTGATGTTTGTTTTATCCTTTTCGGGTATATAAAAATACACATAGTTATAGATTTAAAACCATTTCATACTTCGGGTATATTTCTGAAGTTCAACAAGTTATCTCTTATAGACCCATTAGTATATAAGTTTAGTCAGAATTAGAACAGTAATCGTTATTTCTCCTCTGGAAGGGTACATTTTTCTTCCTCCTTTATCCTTATTAGGGGTAGATAGATTGTAATGACCCACTCTGTAGAGGCCGTCATGCTTGGATGTTCGAGAATTCAGGTCAAGTTCGGCCTTGCTGACATTTGGCATGATTTTAATGCTCTTCATTATTTATAGTATATGTGCCTTTTAAAATGATATGCCATGCCAGATACGATTAAAGAGTCTAAATATCATCAGGCTGATGGTATCATATTTGGTTTGAACTAATTATTCCTATAAGCCAGATAGATATTATTTGTTGCGGACTTTTGTACATTTAATAAACATCATAACATCTACGAAAAGTGTGTAAGAAAGAACTGGGACATATATAAGGGGGTTTCTAGGCATCGATATAGAATTTGCTGAAATTTTAGTATGTAAGTATACACCCAAGGTATATTAAATTAATTCTGCGCGATCACAATAGCAATTGCATTAGTTGATACAGGGTGTAATGAAACTTTCTATTTCTTGTCATTAAATAAGCGATTTTAATATAATAACTTGTAATGCGATTATCAAGATCGTAATGTAAAATTGACATCTGTGAAGGAAATGCTTTCGTGCCACCATATAAAAAATTCCAATCCACCCCCATTCAGAGGTAGTTTGTACTTGTGATTATTCTAATAACTCTGCTGACTGGGAATTTCCAGCTGAGACGCTGGATTGTAGATTGCACAAAACATATTTTTGTGTCACCATAAAAAAATCAAATCAGTCCCCTTATATAGTTAGTTCATACCTGCGATTTTTGGAGAAACTTTGTTGACCGAGGGTTTCCGGTGAAGATATTCCATTGAAAAAATGATTACATGAAACATTATTTGTGCCACCATAAAAACACATGAGTCGTAGGAGTAGTTTATACTTGAGATTTTTGGAAGAACTTTGCTGACCCTCAGATTCAATTTTCTACTGTCTCATCGAGGATTGCCATGATAAAATAAAATACTTTAAATTTATATGCATTTGACGACTGTCATTGTCAAAATTATTCAATTGAATGAAAATATTGGAATTCTATTTTATTTTATTTTTTAAGTAGGTACATTGATCATTAACTGAATTGTTTATTATAAGGTTTATTTTCTGATATTTGTTTCCTCGGTCAGCCGTTTTTCGAGAAATCGCAAGTGTAAACTACCCTTTCAAGGTAGCTGATGTGAATTTTCCCTATAGTGGCACAAATAATATGTTTGTTCCATGGTATTCCAGCGATTCATTGGATACCCCTGGTCAGCAAAGCAAAGTATAAAATACCCCTTTGAGGGGACTAATTTGAATTTTTATGTTGACACAAAAAATATGTTTTGTGCAATCTACATTTCTGCGTTTCAATGGAATATATTAGCTGAAAATCCCCGGTCTCGGAGTTATTAGACAAATCACAAGTACAAACTACCCCTAAATGGGGGTGGATTGGAATTTTTAATATGGTGGATGCAATTTAGCATTGAGATCTTGATAATCGCATTACAAGTTATTATATTAAATTGCTTATTACATGACAAGAAATACCTTAGGTGTAATATACTGAAATTTCAGCAAATTATATAGATGCCTAAAAACTCCCTTATATCTATCTGTGCCAGTCCTTCCATAGTGCATTAATTTGCAAACCAAATGCAAGTATATTTTTCAACAGTTTAGGCGAAACACAAAAAGAAAACTGTTGATATATCAAAAAGTTTGAATGTTTTTTATAACTATCATTGCCCTCAACCCTACCCTTTTGATATTAATAATATTCATAGAGAAAAAAAAATTGTAGAAATTGAAAACCTGAAAGTAATATTGATGTCGAAATGTGCATACGGACAGATATCAGTAAGAAATTTTTTTTAGTGCCATGGTCTAAAGATATATAGTCAGTTTATCATTGGATGAAGATGGAAGCCGTTAGTAGATGGCGTTAATTCGTTGGTGCCCAAAAAAATTAGGTTACCGATGTCCGAGCAAGAGCAAGAACAAAATCAGTACGAATTATATTCTTAATTTCATCTTACTGTCTTTTTTCTAAAGGGAATGGTTTAGTTTTGAATGTTTTCCCGAGAAGTTTAGTAGAGGGCTCTCGCGATTACATCCAATGTTTTTAGCGCAAAGGTTGGCTGACTTTTCTAATGAATGAATGGAGCAAAACTGAATCTTCAACAATTTTATAAAACATTTCACCAAACATAAAATTGTAGTAATTTCCTAGTAAACCAGTCATAAGAGCATTCTTAACCACAATAAATCGTTAGCAGAAAATTTTTAAAATTGGGCACCTAAATGTTTCTTGTCGTTCGCTGGAGAATTTTGAGCTCTATTACTTTTATCTGAAGAGTTTTTCTTAACGTGCACTCAGAAAATTAATAATGCTATCAGATAATGTTTGATGTTTTCCATTCAACTCATATTTTTTCTTTTCCTTGTAGGCTCCTTTCGTTTGAGATTTGAGATTAGTCAGAATATATGACTGCTACTTCTTTGGCGCACATAGCTTATCAGTTTCTCTCTTTCTAGAATAAAATACTATGGACGCATATAACATGTGACAAACGAACAAGCCATGATACAAAAGTCATCTTGTCATAAGCAATAATTAGTGATTTTTTTGCAAAATGAAATCTTGCTGATCTGAGAGCGGTTTTAGAAACTTGTTCTGTGTCATCCTAAAGCAAACTTCACTCACAAGAAACAGAAGATCACATTTTTGAAGTTATACTTCTTTTGGCCGCGTGCACTTGAAAGTAAAATCAGGAACTGAGCGCGGAATGTGAGCATTATAGGAATATACCCAACGTCCACCTATACACAAACTCGAATTACGCAACATATCACTTGCTTATATATTTAAAATCGACAGAAAAATCAGTTCATGCACACTAGCTCAGCGATGAACTAGTGGATGGGGCATTTGCTTACTACTCAGGCAGTTTGAGTCAAATCCCAAATTGTTAGCTTTTTTAATCGATTCCTAGACCAAAAAATATTTTATTTCATAGTGATTTTTTTTATATATTTCAGGTTTTTTAATGAGTTGAAAAGCAGTGAATAATTATTCACTTCTATTAGTATAATATCATGTATATAATGTAATCGAAGAAACAATTAAGTAATTGATATATTATAAAACAGTTGTGGAAAATTCTATTTACATAAAATTTCTTATTGATATTTATTTATAATTTTGATAATAATAATGATAATTTCTTATTTCACAAATTAATTTGCACATACAGTGTGAAATACAATAAAAAAAGAAAAACGTCAATAAAATCAAGCAATAGTCGAAAAAAAATTTTAAAATGTCTTTATTTTTATAAGTTCATCACATACACGTCACAAACAATAATAAGTAATAATATAAAATATAAATATAAAAAAATATGACACTAACTACCTCTAGGTGTATATAAAGAAAACGTACACGTTACAAAACAAGTTACGACAGAAATTCCTCAACAGTGAAGCAGTTTTTGACAATAAGAGCTGCTTAACTTTTGTCTTGAAAATATGTACATTTCCTGAAGCTTTAATGTCATCGGGAAGTTTGTTGTACAGTTTTCATCCCTGATATTCAAAGCTTTTTTGGTAGAATGCAGTGCGATGTTGACTGGGTAGGAGTAAGTGGGCATTTCGTGTCAAATGGGTATGATGTGGTCTGTTGCCAGCCAATATGTTTTTGTTGCGGTATACATATGTGCACGCCTCAAGTATATATAGTCCTGCAACTGTTAATATCTTTAAGTACTGAAATGATGCCCTACAGGAATCTCTAAATCCCAACTTAACATATTACTGTATTATGAACACTCGACCCACAGAGGAACTTGTGCCCCAGTTCAGTATGCCATACCTGAGGTGAGAATTGAAATTCGCATAGTGAAGCGTAAGTAGAATCTCTTGACTGCAGTGATTGGAGAGAAACCTGAGAGAGTAGCAGGAATTTCTGAGTTTTTTGCACAAATTATCTATTTGTGCCTTCCATTGTAAATTGTTGTCGAAGACAACTCCTAACATTTTGGTTGTTGTTGTGGAATCCAATGATAATTCAGTATTCCGAAACAGACTCACCTCATGGTGTTGTCGTATCATGAATTGTAGCATATTGGTTTTTGTTTTATTCATTTGTAAATTATTTTTCTCACCAAATGATAACTTTACTGAAAGTGCTTTCAGCTGTATTTCTTAGGGAGTTTAGGTCATCCTCAATAACTAGTATATTCGTGTCATCAGAATAACATATACAGTGAGTGGAAAATTTCCATTTAGATACACTAATAAATCATTAGCAAAAACTAAATATAAAAGAAGCCCCGAAATGGATCCCTGAGGCACACCGTCGGCAATATGTCTTTCGGAGCTTGTATTCTCCCCAATTTTTAGGAGGTCAATAATATGTAAAAGGTAGGTCATGATCTTGAAAATAGTTTTTCTAATAATATCGAGAAAAGTGATAAAATCTGATGAGACTAATTTTTTGTTACACCAAAGATGTATAACTTCTAGCGCGCATACATAAGTAGAAGCACCGGGTTTTTTTTTATGAATAGGACATACCAGGATGTTATAATTGATATTTCCATTTTTACAAACTTTTATTTACCTTCACATTTGTTTGGTTCAAATCTTGGTAGTGAATTTTGTCCCACTAGTTGTCCAATTAACGTGAAATTTGGCAGGTGTTCTTAATTCTGGTGACAATGCATTATGGAATTTTTGCTAGAGAAAAAACAGAATGGCGGGCTCCAATATGGCGGACGGGTTTTGTGATTATGGTTCGATTCCATTCAAAATCAGTATTTGGGGGTTTTCGGGAACAGAAATCACGAATTTTTTGTCAAAATTTATAAATTAAGATGGCGATGGCATAATGGACGAGTTTTGTAGTTATAGCCCACTTCCAATAAAAATTAGTATTTGGGGGTTGTTAAAATCCACGAATTCAAGATGGCGACGAGTTTTGTGATTATAGCCCGATTCGATTCAAAATTGGTCTGTTGGGGTTTTTGGGGTGGGACATCACGATGTTTTTGTCAAAATTCATGAATTCAAGATGGCAGTTCGAAGATGGCGACAAGTTTTGTTATTATGGCTCGGTTCCATTCAAAATTGGTGTGTGGGTTTTTTTGGGGTTGGAAATATCAATTTTTATCAGAATTCAATAAGATGACGGATTTCATGAATGACTAACAATAATTGAATAAATATTTTGTTTAAAAAATTAAAACAAGCTTTTATACAAATGCACCGAAAAGGAAAAAATTATGTCTCTAATTGTTTGACCTAGGTTATTCTGTATCGGATTCAAAAGCTTGCCGGCAAGATTTTGAATCTGCTACTCGCAAAATAACCTATGTCAAACAATTACAGAAATTATTTTTTTCTTTTCATTGCATTTGTATGAAAGCTTGTCTTATTTTTTTATAATTTTTATTGTCACTTGTAAAAGGAATATATCTTCTTGATTGGGCTTTAATGAAATGAGCATCTGCAGAATGGATATAGCATGGAGGTAAGTTCAGTAATATCACGAAACATTTTCTGTAAGGAAACAAACAAAAGATTCAAACGGTACGTACACATGCCTAAAATGCAAAGCACGTAATTTGAGAACCATATCAGTGAATATACGGTACACTCGTGGTCACCGTTCGTAATCATTAACTAGAATCGATTTCAAATACGATCTGCTCCAAAATAGGGCACATCTTACCTAGAGTTCCGTACAACAGAAGAAAATAACCATAACCCTCATGAGATCATTCTAATGTAAGTCTGTCTGCCACAGTCATTTGTCTCAGAGACTCTTCTACGTTGGAATTTGGCATAGTGATGAAGTTCAATGACCCACATATTTTACTAGGGTTAGGAAAAAACATTTGTAGTGGGAAGTTTTGTAACGAAGCATTTTTTCAAGTTCCGTTACTAAGAACGGCTAACCAAAATTTTGAAGTAACTTTGGTAATTCCCTGCCTATTTGGGGTTTAATATTAATTATGGTCTGGCAACAAAATAATGCCCGTTTAGAAAATAAGTGTAAATATTCATAGCTACTGGAACGATCACATAACCGAGCAAAAAAAAGTTCTGATGCCTTTTTGCACCGTACAAAAAGACAAAGTATTTTATGACTGTTTTCACTTTGAGGGTAGAAAAATGTAATTTCATATTATTAAAAACGTAGTAAGCTTTTTCATAAGGGGACAAAAAAATAAGCTGCTTTTTGGTCCAGATCTCATGTGAATCAGACAAAAAGAGGGGAATTTCTTTATACGCTGTTTGTCCGATATTTCTTTTGAATCCGGTGGATATAAAAGCCAGATTTAATTAGGATCGCTCTATGTCACTTTCGTGTCGAGCACAAACTCCTTTACTTATTGTCCGGGAGCGGATGCTCTTCACTTCCAGTCCAAGGACAATAAGCCTAATATACAGATATTAGGGCTTTTTAATCCATAATAAAGTTCCTGGAGGTGGTTTTATAAAATATTTGCATTTGAATAAGTTAAAGTAATTGTGAATAAAATAAGTAATACGCGTTGATGTCTCTTACGCAGAACCCTAGCCATATATAACTGATTCCTGCTAAGTTGGTACTTAGCTAGGGGTAGATCAGGAGTGTGATAACACCGTAGTTTGGGCTTTGACAGAGGTCGGGTCGAGATATCAAAGTGGTTCTGTTTTTTTCTTCGAAGCTTAAAGTAAATATTACGAGTAGCCCGTGAAGGTTTTTTTTTGTATTGAGACGAATTTATAAGTTCATAAAGTTAAAATGGATGAATTTAAATCCCACGCACACCAGAAACTTTACTTTCTGTACTTTGTAAAAAAAAAAGGTAAATCTGTCTCTGGGGTGATGAAGCAAGAATAGCGAGCATCTCGCAAAGAGATTGTGTAATTATATTTTATTATAGATGGTCTAGTTCATTTTCATTGATGGAACTTATAAACTGATAAATTTACGTTCATCTGTTCAATTTAGTGAATAAAATATATTGTTGAAGGTTGTGTAATAAATTCAACATTGTGAAAACTGAAAAAATTGAAAAAGGGGAAAAATTAAATAAAAATTTGTTTCCAGAAGGCTTTAATTAAGATAGATAAAATAAGTTTATTGTGTTAAAATAATACATTTATTTTTATTCGCAGGGGCTCCGCTAATAAGCGAGCGTAATTCCACATGGACCATAAGTATAATAAAGAGTTGTACAAATTTCTACGTGGTAGCTAATAGCCACATTTACACAATCATTCGTTCATAATGAACGAACGTAGCTTCATTATATTCATCAGAGACTTCGCTAGGTTTGCTAACAGTAACATGTTTGGTGTATTGAGTCCCAAGAACTGTAATTGAAGCCTACAGACCTTTGGAAATTTCAATTAAGTCAAAGACACATTCGTATCTCCATCTGTTGCTACCCCTGGTGAGTGTAGTAAACCACTATCAAATCTGGCGCCCAAAGAAAAAAATTAGTTTGAAAATAGTTTGAAATAGGGTCTTGGCGTCATAAATAAAGTAACGATTTCTAGAGATAATAGCTATTACTCCCGACCCTAGTTAAACGCTTTAAAGATTTATTTGATTTGTAGTCGGTCATGTAATTGTGGACTTGAAAGGGCTAGTTATGGGTATTCAAAAACAAATATTTCTAAAAATTATTATAAGAATGTGTTTTCTGCCTATTTTAGAAAATATCTAAGCTAAGATTTAGACAAAATACAAGGTTACTATAAGTTCAACCAAAGTTCACAGTTTGTTATAGCGATGATTTTTAGAAATTATTGGAGCCGGAACAAAATTTAAAGTAGACGAAGTTATACGCACTTCATTGTACTGATTTTATGTAGCATAAACTTCTGAAACAAACGCTAGACTTAATAATGGATTTTTGAGTTACTTCTTCAATGATTGTATTCCAAAAAGAGAATTTCATTATATCAGATATATCACAGTTAGCAAAATATCGACCAATAACTATTATTCCGATATTCTCCAAATTTTTCGATAACATATTGAAGCAGAAGTAAATACAGTACCACCCAGGCTGTTTTTAACATATTTTCGATATAGTCGATATAGATTTCACAGATGGATCTAGAACAACAGAAGGAACTGGAATAGGAGTATATGGGCCTGGAACCGAATACTCCGACAGCATAGGCAAATACCCAAGCATTTTCCAAGCGGAAATCCACGCCATCGGGAAATGTGTCCAGTTCAATATAGAAAAAAAATCCGCAGACAAGAGATTATCATCATGTCACAGTCAAGCAGCCATTAATGCTCTGAACTCCCATATAATCAACACCAAGATGGTTTGGGAGTGCCTAGAGAAACTAAATAAACTGGGCAAGAACAACACTGTTACCCTCCTATGGGTTCCGGGACACACTGGAGTGGAGGATAATGGAATGGCAGACGTACTTGCAGAAAAAAGGGCTGAAATACGATTTCTGGGACCTGAACCCTTCTGCGGAATGAGTACCAGCACAATACTGGACAATTTTCAAAAAGAAGTAGATAGCAAAAGATCCCAATACTGGATAGAATCACAAGGAATGAGGCAGGTCAAGATACTACTGGGAAACCACAACCAGAAGAGATCAAATGACTGCAGCAGCAAGAGGTACTAACGGGAATTCTTACAGGGCATTGCCGGTTGAGAGGGCACCTTAAGAAATACGGGTTAGTAGAGGAAGAAAAATGCAGGTTATGCGAAAAAGAGGACTAAACCTCCAACTACATTCTCTCAGAATGCATCATCCTGCAAAATCCGAGGGCACGATACCTTGGAGAACATCGACTAGAAGAGGGAGATCTACCTTTCCTGAAGTCATCCGACATCCTGAACTTTTTAGGGAAACAATAGACCTTATAGGTCGCAGTAAATTGACACCCCTAACAAATAGAATAGAATACGCTATAGATTTTGGTGAAATTTTACCGAATGAAGCTCCGGCTCCGGTGCGAAACTTCTCAGACTACCTGGTAGACATCTACATTTCTGAAGAAGCTGATTTTCCACCGATTATGTGGGGTGAACACAAGTTTTCATTCACAATTTGATTCATTATTTCATGACCAATCCTAACATATACCAGTTTTTAGGAGAATTAAATAGTATTCAAATTGACCTCTACATAAAAATAAGTAGTGCGACCGCTCCTAAGAAGCGAGACAGCATGGCAAGAAAAGAATACATAGAAGGAAAAATATTGTAAATAAAAAACAAAATGTTATAACTCTTTTTGAGTTTGTGAACTGTCATACATATACTTAATGTTTTATTTTGTGTGTGATGATTATTATTTGACTAGCAAATATGTTTTGTGCAATTATTCTGTGTGAGTGTATTTATTTCGATCCGCTTCTACCTGCAGGGCATTTCAAGAAAAGCTTCAATCCGCTTAATACCCGTGGTGGATACGGGAGCCAACTAAACTATGTCTTGGGAGCCAACTAGCATATCCTTAATAGGTATTACTTGCTCGCGGTGGCCAACTAGTGTGCGCGCACATTCGTTTTGGAAAAAGGGCAAAGTTTAATTTTTGATGTGTAATATGCTTCCATTCAACCCTTTTCTGCTATGTGTTTCTATGAACTGTACTGGCGATATTGCCCAAAAACGGAAATAATGTATTTCGAAATCAACATAAAATATTCAGTTTCCATTTTTTTTGTGGTGGGTACAATGAAATTGTTTTTCAACATCAGGATAACAATGTGTATTCTGCACTAGCGGATATTCGTCCATTTCCTGTCCCAAAATAAACGAAATAATTTAAACGTTACTAAACCAAGTATAAAAATATACAAATTAACTGACACCATAAACCATGTATCGACGCTAGCCGGATATGAGATCTCTAAGGAAAACTAATGTTTTCATTCATGTAAACTATGGATCACGTAAGAACTGGGAAGTTTATTATTTCCGTATTTAAATTCTTATAATATTATGAGTATAATCCAACATGCTAGACTGTGGTTTATCATTTACAGGCTACGCGGTAGGTATTCGATCCTCAGAATATAATGATATATCTTTTTTAACAGCCACGCCCTTGTGAAATCAATTTTTGTATTTGGTACGGCAGGTGAAAAATCACCTCGATGTCTGCCTGTGCATCTGTCAAATTGTCTGTCACTGTATTCTGAAATATAATGCCTGTAACCTAGAAAGTTGAAATTTGGCATGGTTACAGAGTTCAATAACCCAAAACTATTTCAGAATGAAAATGAAAATATAGGGTCAGCAAAAAATATTCCTTAATGTTATGCTTAACGTGTCAACTGTACGATATCAAATGAAATCTAATGGAATGTAGGTAATTTTAATATCAAGGAAGGGAAAATATGATGAATGAAAAACACAAGAATCTACAGAAAATTATTTACATATTTTATATATTCAAAAGGCAATAACAAAAATCGTGGTTTATAAATAATTCGAAATATAAACAATTCTTTTTTTTTTTTCAAGTAAGTTAGGTGTGAAAAATACCTCAAAAAATGAGCTCTCATCATTTAGATACACTAAAACGAGGATATTTGTAGTTTTTTCATTGGGGCAATGCTGAATGCTATATGTAAGTGACCATAGTTCTCGTGGGTGAATCTCAATAAAAGAAGTGTTAAAGTTATCTCTGAGACCTCTGAAGGAGAGGAATATAAACACATTAGTGGTCAGATGGATACATGCAATGCAGGAAAGCAGCATCATTGTAGCTGCTCTCAAAGAGGAAACGCTCAGAATGTCAGCGGAAAAAGGTTGCCCCCAAGGTGGGGTCCTATCGCCTTTGCTGGGGTCATTGACCGTGGATAATCTGATAGTAAACCCAAATGTACTGGATTCACTACTCAAGGTTTCGCTGATGACCTGGTCGTCACTATTAGGGGCAAACATGACGGGATAATATCCAATCGCATTCAGACCCTAAATATAATTAGAAGCTGGTGCGCAAAGAAGGGACTGAATGTAAATCCTAGTAAAAGTACCAACTGAAAGCTCCGACTCTGAATGGAACTTAGCTTACTTTTTCCAAGGAATTCAAATACCTGGGCGTTTTCATCGACCAAAGACTAACATGGAACAGTCATATCAATAACATTATTTCCAAGGCTACAGCAGCAACCTGGGCGTGCCGCAGAGTTTTTGGCAAGACATGGGGTTTGAAGCCGAAAATGATATACTGGTTATATCAAACGATTATCAAACCCATGGTCACCTATGCCTCATTTGTATGGTGGCCAAAAACCCAACAGTACTCACAAATCAAGCAGCGAAAAGTGCAGCGGTCAACCTGTCTGGGAATCACAGGGGTTAGAGATAATGCTGAACCTTCCGCCACTGCACGTGTGTGTAATGAAGGAAGCTGCAATGGGTGCCTTCAGACTGCACCAGACATCAAACTCAAAAGCTGGAAATCTGATTGGACATCTGAAGATTCTGAAAAATATTCCCCCAGATATTATGCCAGCTAGGCATTACTTCGAAGTGAATTATGAAGTGGTTATAAACAACCAACACATATTCCCAACGAACGGGTCTCAACTAGAAAGGATTGCATCAGTTTGGTATACTAATAGATCCAAGATGGACGAAAGGGCTGGAGTGAGAGTAACGGGTCCTACTTTAAGGCTCTCAAAACCCTTAGACAAAGCCCGAACAATTTGGCAAGCAGAAATCCATGCTATAAAAATTTGCACCCAAGGATGCCTTGGAAGAGGATCATAAATCTATATCCTATCAGATAGCCAAGCAGCACCAAGATCTCTTAAGTCACACACTTGTGAGTCTGGACGGACTTGGTTCTGCAAGTCCTTTAAGTTACGAACTATCAGGTCATTCTAATGGGAGGTGTCTGGTCACAACCCAGATAGCACACTTCGTCCATTGGACGTCCATTTAAGTTCCAGAATTGGTCCAAACGTCCATAGACAAAAAAAGACGTCCAATGGACATACTTTGTGTAATATATATTGGACATCCAATGGGACGACTAATGGACGTCCTATTTTGTACCAAATTTCTTTGGCAAAATTGGTAATGCGTATGCGCATTGTCTGAAATAAGCGCTCCAACCATTACCGAAGTTATTAACAATTTTGGATGAATAGTGGTTATATCGTTAACAATTGGCTAATAATTTACGTATTTTCAACTCAGTTTGCATGTAGTCTTCTTGTCTTTTGGACTTCTGGCCGTTACCAATCACAGAGCGCTTATTTCGTGCATTACGATCGTCTGTCAAACATCAGAAGATTGTAGTAGTTTGTTCTTGTTTTTGTATTTTGTTTTCAGCGTTTAGGAAAACCGGCAACGTAGGAGGAATATTTCATATTGTGTTTTACGGTAAGTAGAATTTAATATTTATTTATGAATAACTGCCATTTCCAAGTCATGTTTTGCCGCACGTTCAACGGTATGCTACCGTTAAAGGGTGAAGCCATATTTTTTTATATTATTTACGTTTAACATTTGATGTTTCTCATAAAATTTTCTCAGTATTATTTTTTGTACCGCACTGCCAATTGTGAAACTAATATTACCTCAAAATAAGAGCTTTTCCTTGTGTGACAATTGGTTATAATACAGTATTCGTTCCATTTAGGTTTTTTGTGTGTAAAAATATGAAAATAGAACTAATTAGTTATTTAAATATGTTTTTATTTATTATTGAATAAAAATAAATAATAAACAATCGTAAAAAGGTACCGATTACAAATAAGTAAAACTGCTCATATAAAGTAAACAATATCTGAGTGACGGCGCGAAAGTTAAAATACTTGTCCTTTTGTTTATTACTTTGGAGCGTTTTGCACTGAAATTGAGAAAGTTAATGTCTAGTTTTTTTTAGATGCGGCACAACTCCCAAAGGAGTTCGACAAAAAAATGTGAGAACTATGTCTCCAAGTGGCTAAAAACGGCAAAGAAAGAAAAAATGGATAAATATGTGGATTTCATTTTTTTAATATAATTTTTAATAAATAAAAGATGTTAAAATTGTATTTTTGTAGTTATTTCTCCCATTTCATATTTTGTGAACTGATGTACACTTTTGAAATTGCACATACAACCTATTGTACAAAAAGTACCTCTTGTACTCGTTATATAAGTTGTATTATGTATGAGTCGTTCAACACTGTAAGATAAAATTTATAAATTACAGTATATAGCATCTCATATTAATCACAATTGGTCCAAATACACTGAAGAGAAAATTCATAAATTACAGTATATAGCATCTCATGTTAATCACAATTGGTCCGAATATGAATGTTATTGTACCATAGTGATATTGGTTTTATTATGTTCATTGAACGTCCATTTGTGGTCCAGAGGTTCATAAAACAAAATGACGAACAACGTCCTCTGGACTTATAAAAATGGACGTAATTTAGATATTTATTGAACGTCCATTGGGAGTCCATTGGATAAGCAGTTTGTTAAATAAGGTCCACAGCTGGACGTCCTATTGATATAAAAAAGTGTGAACTTGTATCGCCATTGGACATCCATTGTATGTTCACATCCATTAATGGTCTTCAAATGGAGGTCCAAATGTCCAGAGATATTCATACAATGGACATCCATTGTTGTTCTGCTGTCTGGAAAGAGAATCGAAGGCAATGGGAAAGTAGACAGCCTTGCTAAGGAAAAGGCAAACACTGAATTTCCTGGTCAGAACCCTTCTGTGGCCTCTCCAAAGTCCACATTGAAGAAGGGTTCTGGCGCTGGGAAACTGAGCAAATCAACTACCACTGGAATAAGGTTCCAGGACAAAAACAAGCAAAATTCTTCTGAGCCCAGCGCCAAGGAAAGCTAAACAGCTTCTCGAGTTGGACAAGAAAGATTTGAAACTGCTAACAGGACTGCTCACCTGACATTGTCCTCTGAGGTATCAACTCAAAAAATGGGTGAATCAGACCGTGGACTGTGTCGTGCACTAGAACTCCGCTGAAACTGCAGAGTTTTTCGTTTCACTAACGCCCTCAGACATCAGGAACTTAGCTCCCAGGAAACCGGAGCTTCGCAAGAAGTCTCGGAATCCCTGGTCTTGAATAGATGAAGAGTAATGTACAAAATACCTTATAGGCAGGGTTACCGCACCAGGTCAGAAAAAAGTGGTAGATTGGAGAATGAAAATGGAGTGAATTCATACCAAAGTAGTAGTTAGTGTTCAAAGAGCACATTCCGTCAATTTCTTTTACGCATTTAATATGTTCAGATAAAATAACAATGTTCCTGATTTTGCCAGACAGGTTCGAAGAGAACCACTATGCATGCGCACCAAATTGACGCTTTTTGTCACCGTCAGAGGGCGTGAGACTGATTCTCATTTGTAATGGATCTTTTATCTCCATCTATACCTGTCAAAATTATGAGTACGCAAATAGATTGAAATTTGAAATCAAAGGAAGTCGGTAGTCTCTTATTTTGAATTTCTATATAAGTCATTTTTGCGGAAATTGATTCTAAGGTGTCAAAACTAAAAACCTCCCACAGTATCAGACCGAAAATATTTTATCAACATACCTTTGTAGTAACTAGGGGGAACAGAAATTGTTTTATTTTCTAAAAAATTTCAATTTGGTGCTTTGGATACTGCAAAATATGTTAGTAAATTGAAACTGCTGTGAGATAGCATGAAAGAAAACCCCAAAAAAATATATCACAAGCTCAGGTACCTCATAACTTAGCCGAATAAAAAAACAAAAACAATTTAGGTATTATAAACTCAATAAACATAAAAACCCTTAAAAACAAATATATCACAAACTTAGTTACCTCATAAATTCACTTGAGAAACAAACAAAACAAATTTATATCAGAAAAAGTTATATGGCATCAAATTGTATCGAAAATGAGTGATTTGGTCTTCGTAGTTCATGCTAGTTGAAAGAAGGAGGCATTGTGAGTGAGAAAACGGTGCTTGAAAATAAGGCGATTCAAAACCAAAAAATGGCTCTAACTCGGAAACCGTGGGAGACCGCCGAGTTTTCTTTCCGTACTCGTGTTCAGGTTCAGGAGGCAAAAACACATAATAATAGTCAGACAGCTATTTTCAATAAGCAGGCATGCACTTACTTAATATTTACAACCGGATATATCTGCAAAATTATATTATGATCAAATATAGCAAAAACTGCACTTTGTTATTGCGTCAATAGTGGAATACAGTACAGTGCAGTGTTCATTTAATCGCTTGATTGAGCTAATGCTAATATCAATGACAAAGAGCCGTCACTCTCATCAGCATAAAACGCGGATAATATGTCTAAGAGTTTTGTCTCTAGATTTCTCGGCCAATACCCGGCCAACGTTCGGAAAATATGGTTGTTCAATTATCTTCTTTCGAACTACATATGCCACCCTTACATTCAACTGGAGTAGAAATCAATCTTTTTGAGTAGCGGAGCGGAGCAAGGTGGGATAGAATGTTTTGGCAAAATCCAAAAACACATCAAGATTGTTTGTCAGGGGGACACATTTTGACGCAAAAAGCATAGTAAAACCTTGAACCCTCAAGTACGTAAGTCACAAACATTTTTCAAATGGAAGAATCAAAGTGATATCTTATTAGAAGGGCTTGTCCTTCCCCTAAGTACTGCATCATTTTTTAAATCGATCCACTCTTTAGAAAATATGGAGGTTGAAACTCCAACAATAATGCAACGAAAAATGCAAAAATCTTTTAGAAAATATGGAGGGTTGAAACTCCAACAATAATGCAACGAAAAATGCAAAAATCGATTCAATTGTACTTACTTATCGTAGGTATTATTGAAATAAATTCCTTCAAATAAATTCGCTGTTTTTTACGATTTGCAGATTTTTTTGGCTCATTTTAGTGAGTAAAAAATTATCGGGTTTGACGTTTTTAAAAATTGTTGACTTTAAAATTTATCATTATGGTTTATTCAATTGCAGAAAGAGTGGAAATTATTGAGCTTTTTTTCAAAAACGATGAATGTGAAAATTGGGTCGCGGGGTTGTTTAACCAACGGCATCCTGACAAACATACCTCTGGAAAAATTGTTCGCGAATTGGTGACAAAACAGGTTCGGTTCATAACAAAAAGAGGCAGCTTAAAAATCGAGTACTAAATGAACCTACGGAGATAGCAGTATTGGGCAAGCTTGAGATAGTACGCTAAGTACAAGACAATTGGCCATTGCGACGGGTGTGTCTCGTACTAGTGTCCAACGAGTATTAAAAAAATACAAATTCCATCCTTATAAAATTCGCTTAGTGCACGAACTAAATGAAGACGACTTTGATCGTCGCTGGCAATTTTGCGAAGTTATTTTCTAAAAGAGTGGATCGATTTTCAAAAAGTAAGCAGCACTGTATAGGGAATAACAATCCCCTTCTAATGAGGTATCACTTGACCCCCCTTCCCATTTGAAAAAAGTTTTGGGATGTTGGAGGTTGAAGGTTTAACTATGCTTTTTGCGTCAAAATGTGTCCCCCTGACAAATGATCTTGACTTGTTTTTGGATTTTGCCGAAACATTCTTTCCCACCCTGTAATGCCTTGCGGTACGTTTTCGATGGGCCACCCTGTATAATATATTATGTTGAATTAATTTTCTTGAAAGCTTGTCGCTTCAGATTTTCGCTTCACGTAAAAACACCCGGTGATAATCTTTTCATATCCTGAATGGATTTGAAAAAAATTGTTATCGTTTCAAGACGACTGCTCTATTAATACTTCGAGTTAGTCACTCAAAACAGCTTTTGACGTAAATAAATTTCACCTAAATCCGTATGATCAGCAAACGCACTTGACCCATATGTGAATCGAATGTTCGTCAAGAGGCCAATCCAAAATATTACACTATGTGTTTGTTTATCTCATTATTGCAAAATGTATTATGATCTCGAAAGACGTAAATAAAATCAAGAACTCTGATTGTCGTGATCGGCTGTGTTAAAATTACTAAAGACTAAACAGATTTTAAATCCATCAAGATATAAGCCATATGTTGAGAAATAAGACCGATGAAAATATGTAATTTACGGTTGTCTATAAAAAAATAAGACAAGAAATTCTTTATGTTTTCTGGGAATATTGATTAATCTTTCACCATTTGTTACTGCGTATACCACATTATTTTTTATGATTGAAAAAAATATCAATTAATCAGTAACTTGTATTCTGAATGTTGACCATCAGAGAAAATAGTAGATTGAAAGATGCTTCTCTATTAATCCAGCCAACGAATGCTCAAAAAGGGGTGAGAGTGCATGGAGAAGCGCATAATTTTTGACTTCAGGAATGGATTTGTGGACGTTAGGAGGTGAACATCCTGAAAGTCCCCGACTTTGGGAGGTGAGCCAAGTGCAGGGGGCTCCCGAAAAGCCTTAAATTTTGACTTCATTTTGTTTTTCGCTTATAACTCGAAAACTATTAGTCTTACAGAAAAAAAAACACCTTTTTAAAATTTCCTACATTTTCTTTCCCACAAAAAGTTTCAATTTTGAACCGTTCTCTATTTATCCGCTTCTGAAAATCGCCTATTTCAGAAAAATACTTTTTCGAATGGCATTTTTCGTCAAACTGTGCTCTCAACACCTCAAACCTTCTTCGTTAAACAAAATATAATCAAATTAAGTGAAAAGAATCAAAAATGGAAAATGTGGCCATTTTCAATTTTAAACTATCAAGCAAAAACCAATCACTTTCTCTCTCTTCTATTTCATCAATCACAATAGACAACAAAGTTGTAGCCAATCCATATCTACTGTTTCAGCGAATCTGTATTAGTAAGACAATGATCTCCAGAATTATATGGGGTACGCTTTGCCTTTCTTCAAGGGCTTATCACATTAGGCGACCCTGTGCAGCCTCTTCAGAACAACTGAAAATGATATAGAATTCAGTAACCTTGACACAGTCGTTGATGGAGGATTTCTTATTCACAAGGTCGTTTGGCTAAAAAAGGCTAATAAAATATCAGCTATTTGTGATTGATATATACGATTCCTAATGAACCACTATCGGAGAAAAAGTTGCACTGTGGTTTTTGATGGCTACACCAACGCATCAAAATGTACAAAAGTTGCAGAACATAATCGCAGATATCGACTGAAGAAGTCCGTGGATATACAGTTCACCATGGAAACTGAAATCACAGTCAAACAGGAAATCTTCCTCTCCAAAAATGCAAGCCTCGAATCCTAATCAAGCTGTTGATACAAAAACTGGAGGCAAATGATATCAATACCCTCCAAGCAGAGGATGATGCAGATGTGAAAATTATATCTACAGCTTCCTTTTCAGTGGCTGTGATAGGCGAAGATGTGGACTTGGCAGTCCTGTTGTTGACGAAAACTCTTTCCCAACGTGACATTTTCCTCGTGAAACCTGACAGAGGTAACGCAACATACTCTTCTCAAGAGCTGCAGAGCTACCTGGTTGGGAGAAGAACAATAAAGATCTGGTGGCCGAACTGTCAAACAGAAATGCTGCCCCCGACGAAATTCTCCAAACTATATTTTGTAGGTGTCAAAAAAATTGCGACACAGGAGCATGCGGTTGCAGAAAGGTATCTTCCAGGGCAACTGCCACAACGGGGCCCCATCAACGACGATGAGGAGGAGGAAGAACTCGATCACGTCGGAGGATTCCTTTTTCTGGTGGTGTATCTATTATGATTGATTGGTCGTTTTTCTTCAAAAATAATTTTTTTATTTCAAGGTATAGTATACTTTATAATGAATTTATTTGCGGAGCCGACCTTATTTTGTTCGAAAACAAATAATTCTGAATACCATAGAGAAATGTACCAAAAAAATCTGCAAAGCTCAATTTTTACACCATATATTTATTTTGTAGGAATAAGCCATCTCCTGTTAATTAAGTTGATGGGCTTGCTGAAAAATATGGGCAACAAGTGCTTCGTCTTCTACCGAATTACTTATCCTATCGAACATATTTGGGGATTACCAATTTTTGTGTAACGATAATGTGGGTGAAGATGGTACTTCAGCAGAAAAATCCTGGCTATATGGAAAGAAGCTCTGAGCAAAGCTGCACCTGAGGTATGGGCTGAAACCGTTCGATATACTGAACAAAAATTATAACTATACTGGCATAGAAAAGTTGGATTTTATATTGCCTATTTATACAGATTCGATGTAAAGTACATACTCAAGATGCCCTTACGAATTACCAATACTAAATATTCAAATACTATATTGATGTCGGGGGCTTTGTTGAGTTGAAAATCGATTCAAACATAGAACGTTCAAAGTGAATCAGTTTTGCTGAATGTGAACATTATGATATCATTTTCTCAAAATCTATAGAAATACAACCAGCTATTGGCATGTATCCATTTAGGCTGTGGAATAATAAACCACTGATTCAATTCCCCTTTTCCTTGACACCAAAATATTCGCGAGCGATAACGATATTTTTTCTTGGTTAGTAGATTCGTCGTAATTTAGTCTTTACAAAACATAGAATGATTCATTCATTCAATTTATTACCGTAAATAATTAGTCTAGTTGAAATATGGCAGTTAATTAGTCGCAATCACTGGGATATTTCATGTACATTAACAGAATTTTTTATATAAAGTATGTCATGGACAAACGGATTGAATGAAGTTTCAAGAATTCCCCTTACACAATGATTTTCAGAAGAAATTTTGAATTTTATGTTGGCAGTGAATTGAGAAGAATAGGTGTTCATCATAGTAAGTATAAAACATGTTGATGTTTTTATTGCCAAAGAAGGAAACTTTTCTTTAATTAGTCATATATCTGAAAGTATTCGAGAGCGACGAGTTTAAATTTCGAATTCGTCTCGATGAAGTAAAACTGTAGGTGCTAGAATCTAACATTCGATTTTGTAATAACACAGTGCTTTCGCAAAGCAATGAATAAATTCGTTAAAATTTTAAAAATAATTTGTGGGAAAAACTCCAAGACACGTCAAATTGTTTAGTTGCGCATGTTTTTAAATAAACGCTCACATACTGGGTGATTCTGTAAGAGGTGCAGGTGAAAATAATTAGAATAAAAATTTTTTTTTTAAACAATTTAAAAATAATAAACTTAATGGCAGTTATTATTTAAAAAATGAACCAAATTGAAAGTTCCAATTGTATACCGTTAGCTGCTTAACAGTAGAGAATGAATTAGTTTTGAACATTGTAAATATTGTCCTATCTTGTAAAAATATCCTGCTTGAAAATTTTCTAAATTCTCCGGCCTAGTGAGGTATGCATTGCTTTCCAAGTATCCTCACGGAAAGTGATGTAGTGGTATCAAATTTGGCGATCTGGCTGGCCACTCAATCAACTGCCTTCTCCCTATTCAACGATTCAGGAAAACCTCATCTAAATAAATGCGGAGAGGTGCTACATAATGGTGCTTGTTGAGAGAAACAGCCCTCTGGATATGGAGTTATTACTGTAGGAATAATGTCTTAAAGAAAATATTGGACCAGTACGCTTCATGTCAAATAAATACATTCACTTTTCGGGGATTTCGAGTGTGATACTTCATCATCCATGAGGGAATCTCGATAAAGTAGTTTCACGAATTGACATGCCGTTCAAAACATAGTTAGCTTCGTCATAAAAAATATGTTTTTAACGAAATTATTATCATTATTGTATAGCTCTTGCCTTCGCTCGCAGAATTAAGTTCGCTCATAAAAGTCGTGTTCAGACAGTTCATGTACAAGATATACCTTATAAGGTTCTCATTTGCTTTTTTCAGAATTTTGAGGACTATAGACGCTGCCATATTGAAATCGAAAGCCGATCGGTTATGTTTTAAGTGATGATGTTCTTGCACTGCTAACAAATTATAGAGCTGATCGTCTTCTGATGGTGAAAGTAGACAAGATTAAGGGTATTCAAACCCAATATTTCTCACCATGCTTTGGTGGTTGGTTTCCGATCAGGATGAGTTGTATCAACCAATTCAACTAATTCCCTTTGGTATGCATCGTGTTTCCAAATCCAAGCGTGTAAAAAACTTACTCTTTCGGTTATTTCAACTATAGCTGACGAAGTTATTACACAATTAATATACCTTAAACACACAGCTTTTGCCAAACAAATCATAAGACATGTATTCTTGAATAAAATAACAAAAACAAAAAACTGCACAATTTGAAATAAATTTAGTTGATTTTTTTAACAATAATTGCCATCCTATCAAGTATTTTGAACTCACAAAATCATATTTTACTAATCTTATCCAAATTTCAGAAAATTGCAGATGTTTATTTGACATCTTCTTCGGGTCTAAAAATACATAAACAATACATGTGAGAAAGAAAAAATAATAAGCCAATAACACTAAGACCAGACATTATAAAAAAAAATCACAAATAAAAAACATTTTTGAAGACAAGATTTCATGTAAGCCGTGTGCTAAAACGTATAAAATAAGTTTGAGTCATCGCTGAAAATGAATTATTTTTTGTTGAATTATTTATTTTCAAAAACCTTTGCGCGCGAAGTGTTCATAAAAGTAGGAAGCAATTAATTATATTGGACAATGATTGGTTGGTAAGTAACAACTTGTCGAAGTATTAGCTTTATTACAATTCGCGCGACAAGCTTTTTGAAACCACATAATTCAACAGAAAATAATCAAAAATCATTGTCAGCTATGACTTAAACTCATTTCATACGTTTAAGTACACGACTTGAATGAAAGCTTGTCTTTAAAAAGGTTTTTCATTTGTTATTTTATTTTTGGCTGAACTTAAACTGCCGTTAAATGGTAGCCTACTAAAATGCCGTCATTGGAGCGTCGCGTCGGACGGCTTTTTATTGGATTTGCTTAAACTGCCGTCAAACGGTAGCATACTAAAAATGTCGTTAATCAATTATTGCGTTATCCGACAGCCTTTGCGTTATCCGACAGCTTAAGGCTTGAGCCTTGAGAAGGGTTGAGGCTTAAGCCTGTCGGATAATGCAAAAATTGATTAACGGCATTTGTAGTATGCTACCGTTTGACGGCAGTTTAAGCAAACCCAATAAAAATCCGTCCGACGCGTCACTTCAATGATGTCATATCTAATAATGGCATTCTAGTAGGCTACCGTTTAACGGCAGTTTAAGAAGTACAGCGTTTATTTTTTTGCTTTTTAATTAGTTCGCCTCAATCTATTAATTTCTAATAGAGCATCGTTATTACAAGGTCTCTTCCCTGTCGTCCACCATCCTGAAGTCGCCATCTTGATTTCATAGATTTTGACAAAAATTTCATAATCTCCGACCCCGATAACCCCCACATACCAATTTTAAATCAAGTCGGACCATAATTACAAATCTCGTCCGCCATTTTGTTTTTTTCTCTAACACAAATTTCATAATGCAATGTCACCGAAATTATGAACACCCGCCAAATTTCAAATTATTCGGACGACTACAAGTCGGTCAAAATCCACTTGCAAAATTTGACCCAAACTAACGAACTAACTAACAAGTGAAACTAAATGAATAAAATCTTGTAAAATGAAAAAAATCACAAACAATATATTGAAATTGGTTAAAAAAATTATTAACTCAAATTAAAGAATACCTTTTTATCCGACTGCCTCCGAGTGTATGTATGTATGTCTATTTAACTGGCCCGCTCTGTAGCCTAAACGGCTTGATGGATTTTTTCATGTGAAGTGTCGTTAGATTCGTTTTGATTGTGGAAGCGACATATAATATTTAAATTTTTAATCTGCTTTTTTCAGCGTGGCCTTTTCGACATAATCAGAAATCATTAATGGGTATTCTATCATTTAGGTACGAAAATATTGTTCTATTTAAAATACAAACGAAGTGAAATTTATTCAAACAAGTAATCCCATAATTTAGGAAACTATAAAAATAGAGATTGAACTCGTTCATTAATAAAACTAAAAAGTTCAAAATAAACCAAATTGATTAAAAACAAAAAATCCGACTACGTAAATAATAATCAACTGAAAAGATAAAAATAAGCTCGATTATCTATACAGTGCGGGTTTTTATACCCCCCCCCCCACTGTTAACTTTTGAACGGTTCGACGCAGAACAATGGGACGAAAACCGTTTTGAATGGTATCACCGATACCACTTCTTGAAATAAAATACATTGTGATTGCTCGATAGATGGCGCGGGGGGTCACATCAACTTGAAAATTTCAAATAGCCAAGTGGCACATCGTTGGAAAGATAATTCAATTCTCTTTTCAACCAACCTATTTTTTCGAATTTCATTTATAGGTTTTTTCACAATATGCATTTGAAATTTCAAGTATAAGTACGGATCTGAATGGTACCCTCACCTCGATAACTTTTGAACGGTTTGATGTGAAATAATGGGACAGAAAATATCTTGAATGGTATTACCGATCCTACTTTCTGAGAGAAAATACATTACGATTACTCGACAGAGGTCGCTGAGGGCACATCAACAATCAACAAATTTTCGAAAGGCATAGAGAACGAGTTGCACATCGTTGAAAAGGTGATTCAATTTTACCTCCAACCATGAAAACACAATTGCGATGAGTAACACGAAATACGGTCATTAGAGGAAGATTCATGACTTGAATAATTTTTCATTTTCGAATTAGTTTCAAAGCTAATAGGTACAAATTTACAATAATCCAATTTCCGACCCAAATAATACCCCATTATTTATTTTAATGACCATTTATTGATTTGGTAACTGATAATTAAGCAGTTACCTGAAATGACTAATATCAATTGGATTATTTTGTCGATGTTTAAGACCTTCTAATGCATACATGATTATAACACTACCTACCTGCTCTTCATATCAAAAACGAATTATCGCATTTGTATTTAGTGGAGAGTTTCACAATGGTGGGTAGGGAGGGGAAAAAACGAGTGGACACAATTGACAACAATTTTGCTTCATAATCTCGATAAATAAAAATCCTACATAATTGATTTATTTTTGTTATACTTGACATTTCAAATGGATATTATTACCGAAATTTAGATGGTTGAAAAATGAATTGAATTACCTTTTCAACAATGTGCTCATGACCCCCCATGATTTTTGAAATTTTTAAGTATATGTGAGCATCTATTGAGCAATCACAATGTCTTTCATTTCAAAAAGTTGTATCGGTGATATCATTCAAAACGATTTTCATCCCATTGTTCGAAGTCAAACCGTTCAAAAATTAACAGGGGAGGGTGGACTATAAAAAGCCGCACGGTAGAATTGTGTTTCAGTTATGTGGAATGCACCATGCAATGTTTTTTTGAATACCACTCGAGCACTATATATATACAGAGTGACCCATTTGAAAGCGGGCCACCCCTCTAAAACTGTTATTTATTATCCGATTCAGAAGTTTTTTTTTCAGTAGATAGAGCATCAATAGTTCTAGTTGAATGCCATAAATTCGAAATAAAAATTAAAATTTCAAGGCCCACTTCAAATTTTTTTTCAAGGTCAAAAATCCAAAAAACTTACTAGCGATTTTTTTAAATGAAATTCGACGACGCCACTGGATTCGTGATGCTTTCAAATGGGTTTGACCAGAATTTCACGATGAAATGAATCTTTTTAACAGAAATATGGCATAAGTAAAATTTATATCACTTTATCAAAATATTTCGATTAGTCGTCATATAAATCACAATCTTGTTAAAAATATCATCTAAAATGCTTTTTCAGGTCGTTAGCAGTCGAGTTTGTTAACAGCAGTTATTCAAAATGGCGTCAAATTATGTTTCTTCCAAACGTAACTCCATAGTATAGGAGATAGTTATGTCCATCAGAACACTGCAGTTTTTTGCCAAAGAAATTAAATGTACATCTTTACATCAAATAGTAATCAATTTTCAATAATCAATGATAACCAATATTGATAACATAAATAAACTACAACAAAAGAATGGATTGAAATGAGAGTGCTCACACAATAATTTTCGTACTTTTCAACCAAATCCCGATTTAATTCGATACATTTATTCTACCATTTTCTAATGCTAGCTAACCATAAGATTCGATCAACATTCGATCATTGGTTTCGGGTAATATCTGTGCAAGCCTGTCTTATTCTTTCACGCAGTTCCTCTTTGGTGGTTGACAGTTATTCCAAATATCAATCTTGGTTTCATTCAAACATGCTTGGGATACCACATTTCAAAAATATTATTTTTGTCAGGAGTCTTTGTAACTTAAGTTGCTATAGAGATGATAAGACATCAGAACAATAGACGAAAAGACCCAAATTTGTCAGTGTTGATAGTGAAGTTTATAATTCCTCAAGACCTACACTAATAAAGAAGTATGGCTGATAATTTGACTTTGCAGGAGAAAATTGAAACAGTAAGACTTTTTGGTAACAACGACAGATTCGAAAGGGAAGTATTAGCAGAGCTACAGTTGGCCGAATAAACCAAATTTTCAATCAGTATGGAGCTGTTTGTAAACATATTCTGAAGAATAGTAATATTGTACAAAGACAGAGACGAAATAATTCTGAACGAATTCGAAATTATTTCAATAATAATCCGAAAACAAGTGTGAGAATTGCAAGTTTGGACATTAACTTACCGCGTGAAACAATGAGGAGAAATCTTAGGAAATATAGTAAGATGAAGCCCTTTGAACCAAAGTTTCTTCACACCTTAGAAGAAGGCGATAATGAAAAGAGGATGGAGGATAGTCTATGGGCTCAAGGAGAATATCTAAATAATAGGAGTTTTCTGAAAAAAAAATTGTTCAGTGACGAGGCAACATTCACAACCAATGGAACAGTTAATTCTCAAAATACAAGGTACTGGACGGAAGAAAATCCACATTGGATAATGAATTGCAGAAGACAGTACTCACAAAAAATAAATGTTTGGTGTGGAATATTACATACCAAAATAATTGGCCCTTTTTTTTAAAGCAATTCGAATGGTTAAAATTTTTGAATTTTTTGAAAAACGAATTTTCCAACGCTATGGATGCACTTCCACTGGCAGAAAAAGCTCATCTTCTATTTCAATTAGATGGCTGTTCCATCCACAATAGCAGGATTGTGAGAGATTGGTTGGAAGAACATTTACCTAATCGGTGGATAGGGCGAAATAGTGCATTGATCGAGTTTCACCCCAGATCCCCGGACTTGACTCCATTGTTTTTTTTATAGGGCTTCGTTAAAGAAAAAGTTTACAAAACTCGCCCAACGAGCAAAGAGGAACCCGTGAAAGAATAGGACAGGCTTGCAGAGATATCACCCCAAACCAATTACCGAATGTTATGGTTAACATTAGAAAACGATACGATAAATGTATCGAATTAAATGGAGATTTGGTTGAACAGTCCGAAATTTAATGTGTAGGCACTGTCATGTCAATACATTCTTTTGTAGTGGTTCATTTATGTTATTAATATTGGTAATTGGATGTAAAGATGTGCATTTCTATTATTTGACAACAAACTGCAGTGTTCTAAGAGACATAACATATCCCACATGGAGTTATGTTCTGAAGGAGTATTTTAAACCATATTATTTACAAAATTGTGATTTATATGACAACTATTTGAATTATTTCGATATTAATATGAATATTTTACTTATGCTATATTTTTGTTGAAAAAAATAATTTAACGTGAAATTTTGGTCACACCCATTTGAAAGCATCGCAAATCCAGTGGCGTCGTCAAATTTTATTAAAAAAAATCGCTAGTATGTTTTTTGGATTTTTGACCTTAAAAAAAATTCGAAGTAGGCAGTGAAATTTGTATTCCGGATTTATGGCATTCAACTATAACTATTGATGCTCTATCTACTGAAAAAAACTTCTGAATCGGATAATAAATAACAGTTTTAGAGAGGTGGCCCGCTTTCAAATGGGTCACTCTCTATATATAAAATATATGACATATGAATGTAACTTGAATGTTATAAGGGAATGCAGGCGGGGACAAACCAATAACCAAAATATGTTTGGTGGTGGTCTTTAAGTAAAAATTTATATTAATTTTTACAACAAATATGTTTTCTAATTTTTTTTTGTCAGCGCCTGCAATACCTCATAACATTCAAGTATGTTTATATTATAGTATTTTTTATCATTTGTTTCAGTAGGTATTGAACAAAAAACATTACATGGTGCATTTTACATTGCTGAAAGAAAATTCTATAGATTAAGGCGCTTGTTTTCCTCTTTTCACTTTATTATTTTTTATGCAGTCGGGTTTTTTGTTCTAATCATTTGGTTCATTTCATATTATTTAGTACAGTTTATTGTGAAAGACTTTATATTTTTTGAGAATATAATTATAGCATCACTCAATCTTTCTGTGCCAGTTCTTATATTCACAGTACCACTGAGGAATGTATAGATCATTTTGCTAATGTCACTTTTATAAATATTATTTTCCCTTTCAAAAATTTTAGCTATCGTCAAAATTGAATTCTCTTTCTTTGATGTGATATAATAAGGTTGTTTTATTCGATTTGTCCTTATGTTTTTCCTTGCAGTCATACCTGTGTTGTTGAATGCGAGTTTTCAAATGTTGTTTGGTTATTCTGAAGTATAACTTTTCACAGTTATATAAGACAGGATAATAGGCTAATTTCATTTCAGAAGAGTAATGAGTTTCAACGAACTGCCCTTTTCGGTGGTGCACGAAACCGATCTGAATTGATGTTTCCAGATACCCTTCGGAAAGTAAACATGTGCATTTTCAAAACTCCATTTTACTAATAATTATACATATCTGAATAACTGAAGAAGGTAGGTCTCTATTTGTATCGTTTTAGTTTAAGATAATTATGTTTTCACCATTTTTACATATTTTAACATATCACTGTTTGTGATTTTTTTATTTTATTTAGATCTGGTCATATTATTGTTATTCGCACAATTATTTTTTCTATCTCGCATGTATTCTTTATGTATTTAAGGCCTGAAGAAGACGTCGAAACGTCGGAAATTTTCTGAAATTCTGATGAATTTTTATTGTCCATGATCCCGCTATCACAATCTCCATTTTCCAATAGTAATAGATTAAAGGAAGTATCTTAGCCTACATAGGCCTAAGCCCAAAGTTCCTGAAGTTTAGGCAAGAATCCTCAATATTTGTGACAAAAGAACCACATGCTCTAGAATCAACTAACGAAATCAGTAAAACTTTCTGCAAGTCGTAGCGCACACATTTAATTTTTAATTATAATCATTTCTTTTTCTAAAATTTGTGTAGAGAAATATATATTATTTATCACTAGCAATAAATCTATTTTTCTCTTATATATTTAACAGGCGTTCCCGCATAATTCTCCGTTCTTTTGGTCACATGTAATAACAAAATCAGATTGATATAAAGTGCGCATATATTAATAGCTATAGATAAACCTGCTATCAATATTATTTTTACATATATCGGTAGCTTACGTCACCAATGTTACTACCTTGACACCTACAATGGTATGTTTACGGTTTTTAAAGGTCATCGTTAGCATAATGAGGACATCGAAATATATTAAGGATAATGTTCAGCCTTTTTGTATGAAAGTAGATTATTCGATGGGAAATATTTTCTTCCAGGACTACCTGGAAATCTGTTAATATTATGTACGTAATCGATTAGGATAGTCGCTTGTAAAGGATTTTCATTTACATATTGTTTTTATATAATTTTCGGTTGTTTTATTTGTTGAAAAGTTGTACTCCAATCATATCTTGAACTAAACATAATTCGATATGACAAAAACCAATGGCGCGTCAAATCGGAAGCGGTATATTTCACAAAATATTGCTGACAAATGCTGGATGATGCTTTGACCTGACATATGACATATAATTACATTCCTGACTGATGATCAACGGCCAGAAGAAACCGCTGGACCTAAAGAGCTGAAATGGGGGGTGAAATTTTGTATGAGGGTTCCGTTAGTTATTGAGTTGGGATTATAAAAATTGTTATTTGAGGTCTTTGTTACAAATAAAGAAAAACAAATTCAGTATTTTTAGAAGTTCAACACCTAAAGGTGTGAAATGGGAAATGATTTTTTTTTTGGGGTTTCCGTTAGTTTTTAAGTAATCGTCATGGAAATTAGTGTTTTATCTCTCTGTTACAAATAAATGAATCGTGTATAACCCCATTGGAAAAATCCGTCCCTAAAGGGGTTACTGAATTTGTAATAATCGGCAAAAAGCATTACTTCCGCTGTCAAATCAATTATGTCACCCAAACGAGAAAAACACAAAGAGAAACGTAGGCTAGTGTAAATTGTAAAATTGTTTTTAACTGCTTTCTCAGTTGTTTGACCAACCCTCAAAAGTTAATGAAAACTTGAACTAGTTAAGATCACTGGGGCCTTACCTTTTATAGTGGGATCCAAAACCACTCTTGGGGCCATGAAATTTTTTTCGCAGGCTGCGGGAGTCGAACCCGCGCCGGTGGAAACAGTGGGCACAAGATTAACGATTGTACCACTAGCCGTGTGTATCTATATATATATATATATATATATATATATTTTTTTTCTTCAGTTTCTTGACCACATATATATTCTCTTCAACTTCTCGGAGTAAAGGTCTGATTCAGTCAATTCATATAATTTCTCTTAACTACGTTTCGACATGGTATTTGTCATCATCAGGTTAGAACAAAATTATTTTATTTGAATTCTGCGTTCGCATCGTACGAACAATAACGTTCGTACGATGCGAACGCAGAATTCAAATAAAATAATTTTGTTCTAACCTGATGATAACAAATACCATGTCGAAACGTAGTTAAGAGAAATTATATGAATTGACTGAATCAGACCTTTATTCCGAGAAATTGAAGAAAATATATATATATATATATATATATATAACTTTTCCGATTTTTCGAAAGTGATAACCACTCTCACAATACTAGACATGGTTACCTTCTGCGGATACCGTATCACAGAACAACTTTTTTCGAAAACGACCCTTCCTACGCAGCAATGCAACTTCAACCCGAGCAAATTGTGATTGAGAATGATAACAACATATTCAAAAATAAATTGAGAAAACAATTACTTTAGAGGAAACAAATTTTTACAAGATTAACAATGGTGTATGAACTCATTATTCACTTGTTACTGAATATCCACTGTCGCATTCATTTCAATATAATGTCTCTGTGATTAGAGATATTTCTAATAGTATTTTATATACATTGAAATAATCGAAATTGTGATTGCTCGATAGAAGGCGCGGGAGCACATCCACTTGAAAATTTCAAACAGCATGGGGGGGTCAAGTGACACATCGTTGAAAAAATAATTCAATTCTCTTTTCGACCATCTAGTTTTTTTTCAAATTTCATCAATTCGTTTTTTTCCAATATGCGTTTGAAATATCAAGTATAAGTGCGGATCTGAATGGTACCATTACCACGATAACTTTTGAATGGTTTGATGTGAAACAATGGGACAGAAAATATATTGAATGGTATTACCTATCCTATTTTTTGAGGGATTTTACTTCAACCATGGTTGTTCTACGGAATCACAATTGCGATGAGTAACACAAATAGAGGAAGATTCATGACTAAAATAATTTTTCATTTTCGAATTTATTACAAAGCTTAATTAGGTAGCGATTTTGAATCCATACAATAATCCAATTTCCGGACCACATAATACCCAATTCATTTATTTTTAATAACCATAATCACCACGATCACCAGATCTCACACCTTGTGACTTCTTTCTGTGCGGTTACGTCAAATCGAAAGTATATGAGCTACAATCCGACTTTTTGGAAGAACTGAAACAACGAATTACCCGAGTGTGTGCTGGTATACCTGCAGATATGTTACATAATGTTGGGGAAGAATTTGCGAATCGAATATTTCATTGTCAAGAAGCATTAGACAGACATTTCGAACATCTAATTCGTTAATTGACAACAATTTTGCATCTTATTTTCAAAAAATAAAAATCCCACATAATAGGTTTGTTTTTTGTTTCACTTGACATTTCAACTGCATATTGTAAAAAACCGTATCAACTAAATAAATAAAAAATATATTGTTGAAAAAAAAAATGTAATTATTTTTTAAACGATGTGCCACTCGGCCCCCCCATGCTATTTGAAATTGTCAAGTTGATGTGTGATTCAAAACCCCCTCCCCCCACTGTTATCTTTTGAACGGTTCGACGTAGAACAATGGGACAAAAACTGTTTTGGATCATACATCAACTTGAAAATTTCAAATAGCATGGGAGGGATCGAGTGGCACATCGTTGAAAAGATAATTCAATTCTTTTTTCAACCATCTGATTTTTTTTTGAATTTAGTAGATACGTTTTTTTACAATATGCATTTGAAATGTCTAGTAATACAAAAAACAAAACTATATGAAATAATGATGAGTTCAACGGAAGATCAACTGTTGTCAAATAGCATCTGATTACCAGCAATGAGCAAAACTCATATAAAAGGAGCATACCTACAGGGTAAACAAAAATTATTAATTTATTAAAAAACAAAACTAGTATTGTCCACAATGTTTGTATATATTATTGGTATAAAAATGGGAATTTGATATTTTTTCCAATCTTTCAACTGCCGCCATTTCGAAACTCCATCTTTGAACTCATCCGAAGTATCCTCAGGAAGTATTTTTGTGCCAAATTGCGTTCCATTCGGTTGAAAGATGTTTGTCTACAAATTTCGAACTGAGGGTATTTTTAGATTCTGGGACCATGATCAGTGAAGATATACCTATAAATTTTTTTAAAGTGGTGACGTCCCCAATGATTTATGAAACGTGTATTTGAATGCTCATTATGCTTTTATAGTTTTTTTTTTCTTTCGAATGAAAACGCAACCTATATATTTGAAACTCGCATTCGCTATTTCAATCAAATATGATACCTTCCTTCTGTTTTATCGCAGGAATTATTATTTGATACTAAGATAGAAAAAATGTATTGATCCTCTAAAACTAAATTTTTGCAGAAGTCGGTAATTGAATTCCCGAAGAAAATAGTTTCGCCATATTACCACTATGGGCAGAAAAAACAAATGTAGGGAATGTAAATAAATAAGAACAAATGTAAGGAAATTGATTTTTGGTAAAGGTTATTTTTGAGCGAGAGCGATATTAATCGAGAAATATCAATTTGGAAATTATCTGGATACTGCTAGTATAGACTGTTGAAAGCTTAGAATAGAGTTTCAATAGTATTCCTTGTGTTATTTTTTTTATCTCTAAAATTGGATTACTCTGCAGAATATACTGTACTGAAAAAAACAATTTGTGTAACACTGTAAATTGTTCCAAAATATTCCTTAAATTGCTGCCTTAGAATTATTTAAGAAAGTGACTAGGAAATTCGATGAAAAATATAACATAATGAAATAAGGAAGTTCATATCTGCTGGTAAACTGAAAAAAATGATAAGTTTTGAATATTTTAGTTGAAATAGTCATTCCCGACTACCCAAATACTTTTAAATTCCCTCTTTATATGATTATTCGAATACTTCTAACCCTCATCAATAAATGCCCTGTATATTGAAAACCTTTATTGAAACGTTGTCTATTATAAGGTTGAATAATACTGACTTTCGGTAATTTAAACTTGGCAATGCACTCTTTGAAATCGATGAAGCAATAAATTTCATTAATGTTTAGGTGGCTTTCCATAAAGTGCAGTCCAACAATTTTGTGTGGGATATTTTTTGTTTGTACAATTTCGATGTCAGCAATTATAAAAAGAATCACTTTCAAGACAGTATAAATAAATTCCGGTCGATTATATGATTCTTTCATAGCATAAACAGTATCTCGTATAAATTGATTTCTGGAAAGTATGATGTAAACGAATATTTCAGTTAACCTCTGTAGGTTGTTGAAATCGAAGAATGTTGAAATAGAATTGTACACCAATGGAAATCGTGATATTCTACTAAATACTTTACCGATGATGTACACATTTTCAACTGGGTTTAAAATGAAGTTTATCAAAGATAGGTGCGTACTAAGAAAGGAGATTGCAAAATTCAAGGGATTAAAATATCCCTTGAATATATTGTATTCATGAAACTGTTTTTTTTATTTGTTCTTTTCGCTCAGGAAATAAATTGGTTGTGTCTGGATTTTGCATTCCAGCCGGTAAAAACTACCCCTATTATAAAACGGGAATAAAAATGTGGTAGATATATAAATGTTATTGAGCTCCTTCATTGAGATGAAATAGTCAGAAAACTAACTCACTAATCTATATAATAAAAAAAATGTGTTGCTAAGTGCATCACTTGAGAACTGCTGGACCGATTTGCCTAATTTAAAAAATAGAAAATTCCGGAAAATTGAAAAAAATGGTGCGATTTTTGTATGAACTCAAGACCATAACTCACGATTCGAACGATGAATATGCGTAATTCTTTTTTATTTTGTTCGTTATGGTCCTGTAAAAGTTTTCAGGGAAAAATCGGGACAACTTCTATACCGTTCAACCGATCGCCATGAAACTTTGAAGAATTTTCGCGCTATCAATAACGGGATAATGGGATAACGGGAAAACGGAATAGAGGACTAACGGAAAAAAGGAAGAAAACGAAATAAAGGAATAACAGGATAAGTGGATAACGTGAAAACAGGAAAACGGGATAGCGGAATAATGGGATAACGGGAAAACAGTATAACAGGATGACATGATAGCAGACAAACGGGAAAACGGAATAAAGGAATAACAGGATAGTGGGGTAACGGGAAGCGGGCAGAGTCACAGGCATAACCTAGATGGAACGACACAAAAAAACTAATTCTACGCGGACATAAATTTTCAGGCAAAAAAAAATAGGGAAATTGTGGGGGCAGCTAGTAAGTAATGAAAAGGGAGATCGCCTTCTTCACCTTTTTTGTACATTTTTATTCTATTATTCAATTTTTCATTTTGTCCATTATTTTAGTTTATTACCCATCAACTCAATAATAATTTTTGAAATATAAATAACCTCGGAAAAAAATAAAGTAGTAACACCAATGGTTAAATAAGTGGAAATTTCATATATTTCGTAGTCAAATGTAGTTAATTCAAAAAGTCATCATAACACCCAGAAAAAAATCCGGAAATGTTCAACTTTGATGTATCCTACAAAAGAATCCATGCTTTTATTTAGGTATTCTAATGGAACAAAAGCTTTTCATTTGTGTTTTTTGAGTCCTTCTTTATTTTGTTTCCGACTCAAATATTTTTGAGAACTTTCTTAACATTGGAATCTATTTACTTTTGTTAACAGAATCATGAGTCATGGCCACCTATTTTCAAAACATAATACACTCGAGATGAGATGCAAGTGCATGTTTTCCACAAGCACCCACGCCAATGTAGGTATATAAATCGGGTATTTCTTAGCTTAAAAATACAACTCTACCACCTCTTGTGGATTAAAATAGTCCTAAAACAGTACCTACATTACGGCATTATCACAACTTTTCAAAACTGAGGACGCATCTAAACAGTTTTGATTCCAGTGGTATCAATTCAAAATGTTAGGTTTGTTTTCAATTTCATCCATATTCCTCAGTGAAATTTTCCAAGACAATGCCATATGCGCATTGATTTATCCTCGTTTTTTTAAGCATTTGCATAAGTAAAAGCACAGAAAAGGTTTATTTCTGGTGATATTCAAAATAATTCATGTTAGGAGAACTGAAAAATAAAAGATATAACAATTGTTAATTTAAAAATGCACGAATGAAGAGATGATTAAAAATACTTATGATGGCGTTTTTGACTGAAAATATTTAAAATTTGAAGTAATGGCGCCTGAAAAATTTCTCGTATCCGAATTCTTTCAAATTCCAATTTTTTATCAAGCACATGATCTAACATATCTTTTTTTTCCGGTCAAGTGAAAAATTTCCCCCCATTCTTTATCTAGTCCAAATAAACTTGATTTTTAATTCAACAAAAAACTTCTTGCGTAGATAATTGCAAAGTACCTACAACGACTTGGAAACTTGATTTTCGAATCAATGCATCCAACATATTATTCACCTTTCATCAAAATTTGTTTAATAAATAATTTATCAGGTGCGCTGAATGAGATCATTTTAACAACTGTTTTTTATTTAGCAGGAATATGAGATGTTTTACGTTCTCCTAAAACATCTGTATTTTGCTAAACCTGGCACGTAGGTAGTGAGTGTATTTAAAAAGTTAGATCATCTCGTTAAAATAAAATATATACACTCACCTTTTCTCAGTCGAAGGATGAAGGTAAACAAATTTTCAAATAACCTCAACGAGTCTGGATAACAACAATAACAACAATAACTAGGTATTCGGATTACAACTAATTCAAAAAGTATCCTTTTTGCGTTCGCGAATAAAGTTTTAACTGGGCTCGCAAAACTACTGAACCCGCGCAGTTTTCGACGCTTTGCAAGGAAGGATTCTGTAATACGTCACAATCGTTCTTTTCCGATGTTTCTCGCTCACCTTTCCATGTCCATAATTTGTTGGCTTGATTGGCCGAATGACCATGAAAATCGCGTAATGAAAGAAATTGACCATGTGATTCAATTTTGGACTAAGAATAGATACAGAGTGTTCGTAAACAAACATGCTATATTTATGAGCTTCGCAATTTCAGTAAGAAAAATTCTTTATTGATTAAAAAATACGAGTTTTGCGAGCTTGCATTTTCCAGATAATCGCTTTGCATTTTCACTAACTTTATCTATAGTTTGATTTCGAAATGCTAACATAACATAATTAATTTAAAAAATAATGATATGAATTAAAGTATACAGAGATTATAAAATGAAAAAGGAAAGTTTCTTCAAATTCAAATTTCACAATAAAAAATTTCAATTTTCGGGAAACAACTCTGGTCGTTTTTCCAATTTCTAAAAAGCATATTTAATATAAAATTAGACATACAGCACATATGATCACAGAATATTCCTTTTCAATATCAAATTTCTTTTGTTCCACTCTTTTTTACTGGGACATCCATATTTTATCCACAGATATGAGATTACATCCTCTTATATTTTCGTTGTCTCTCAAGTATTTTTTGTGACAGTTGGTTTGTGCAGGAGAATTATCTTATTGCCCTAATCTGATGTGTGTGTGTGTGTTATTGATATATGATCGGTTACTTTCGATCTTTTTTTTTTTATTCGTTATACCTATCTTTTAGCGTTTGAATTATCCCCTCCAGAATACTTTTAGTTATGTCAAACTCGTGAAGTGAAGTTATAAACTCTTTTCGAAGTTATCACTTTATGGATATAGATATGACCGTCAATACTTGGATGTTTTCAAAAGGCTGAAACGTTGAAATACAAGTTTTAATAACTCCAACATAATGTTGGTCCTTCGAGCCAGATTTGGAAATTGGTATATTGAAATATTGGCTGGTTCCCGACTTGACGACGAATCGAATACTATTGGTGTCATGTTTTGGAACATCTGTTTCAATAATCGCATAGTGACAATTATTGGTTTGGAGAAGAAATAAGTGCATTTGCAATAAATTAGAAAAAGAAAAAGGGAAGAATCACGAAATGTAAACAGTAACGAAAGGGTAGGAAAATTGTTAGACGATGATGACTCACATCTTCTAGTATGTTTCAAGGGGTTCGGACCTTTCGTATAATATTTTGTTTGTAAACAAACTGTTACTCACCTAGTTAGTAGTATTAAACAATTGGGTAGGTATATTCTAAAAATCTAAATTCTAAATTCACCAGTATAGAAATGAGAGACACAAAAACCATCAAATAGTTTTTTTCAGAAATTGTATTTACCTAAACCATCGATTTGATTATATAGGAAGGAACGTAATCCTTGGTATGGCTTTATTGTCTCATCTGATAAGTTCTTCTACAACTTACCGTCAAACAATTCTGCAAGGAGGGATAGCTTCATTCACCAGAACAAATGACGAAGAAGTCAACTATTCGGTATGAATCACAGACATATAGAGTGGAGTACGGAAATTGCTTCTGAAATTTTGAGAATATGTCTACTACAAACCATCATATAGCAAGAATATATTGAAACATCCACTTGGAATCATCTTACAGCAACATATGTATTACTGCCCTTCAAATAAATTTCAAAGGAAGAAGACAATTCCCATCATAAGTTAACCTCTACTCATGCGATATCAAAATGGAAACTATCCCAAGTTATCACTCTTAAGTGTCAATGATTGAATATTGTTATACGTATGAAAAAATAAAAAAAATTCGGTGAACTTGGAAAATTTCGAATTTAGTGTTACGAATACAGTACACCACTGCCGTGACCATATGTAAACAAACCGAGTAGGTAATTGTGATGCATACGGAAAGACAGTTATTCATGTGATAAAATATTTGTTTGATCAGTACAGTTTAGTATTGCAATGTCAAGCGCTGTATTTTGAACTGTAATTGATTAATTGTGTTGTAATTGTAAAATGTAATGAACGGACAATAATTATTCAAGTATTTCAAGTAACGGACCACATTTTTGTAACAATAGAAACGTGGAGGGAAATAATCGCTCTCAAGAACGTTTATGACAATGCACCATCAACAAATTATTGAAAAAAGTTCTATTTTACCCAGGATATGAATAGGATATCTTTCGGTTAGTCAAACTGGAAAAATGAATACCTCCTAAAAGGTTATCTTGAACGATGTACAACACTTATATGGTAAAACCAAAGTACGTTACCCGATGGTATTCCATTACTTTTCCACACCTAACCTAACTTCAAACATACAGATGTAACAAAATTGAGAATTTTCTTTTCAGATGTATATATTTTTTTTAATAATAAATTTTACTGAAGATGTCTCCAAACGAGGGAGAAACGTTTAAAATAGCGTTGATTTAATTGTCTGTCTACAAGCGAATGAAATAACCAAGAAAATTCCAGAAAAATGGCTCTTAAAACTAAACACCGAGCTGTTTTTTAATAGTAGAAGACAAGATGAATCTCTCGTCGCATTTATGAATGAAGTAGTAAATTTCAATTCTGGTTGGATTCTGGAGTCGCCAATCACTGTGCATATCTAAAATGAGGAAACGCTTCGGGCTTTTTCGTACTAGAAATATTAATATAACATAAAGAGATCAAATATTTTTGACCGAATGGCAAATTTTTTATGAGACAAAGACAATAATGTTCAACTTAATTCTTCTGCACATCGCGTACTGTTTTCTGATTGGTTGCTAATTAGGATTTTTCATTCACCAGTCAATCAGAAAACACTAATACAATCTAACAAACTTTCGTTCGTAGACAACTTTGTAAACCGCGCATGCGAGAATCATGCTTGACAAGTGTTCAGTGTTCAGTTCACGTGTTGTTTTGAATCACTACATACAAGGTTCGCGATATAATAATTATCAACTGCGAATGTTTCCCGTTTCAATACTGTTTGTGTCGTTTGCTTCTTTCTAGTGACTGTGATAATTATGATAAGCAGATGAAATTAGGCGGGCAGCGCTACCCAAAATTTTGACGAGTTTTACAAAGAACAAAACATGTTTTCAATTTATTGTTTTCAGATTTTGAACCACTTTATGAAATGGCATTGCACACTCGTCATTCACGGATTGGTTGGTTTTTTATTCAAATCAAAACTTATAAATACCCTACTCTGCGATAGATACCTTATACTAGCAAACAATGACATAAAATACTGCAATTTGGATGTTTGAGACAATGAAAGATTGATGAAGAAAGTTTGAACTTATTATCAGTCTTTTTGCATGGAATTTTGATGATCTGCCCAAAACAATATAACCAGTGGTTTAAACACGTAAAGTTATTGTTTCAATGTGAAAGTTGCACTTTGATGAGTTCAGTTATTGAATACCTTGTGGCTGCTTTTCTATTGAAGTTTCCAATCCCGTGGACGTATTTCTGGGATCTCAATGACAGCTTACTTGCTCTCCTTCCAAGATTTATCCTCTAGACCAGGTAGGTGGAATTTTTATTCTATGTACTTCTTCTGTTCAGCCTTTCAAGAATTTTTCCTCGTTGGGAATTTTATACAGGTTTTCTTATATTATCTATGAAAGCTTTTTTAAAATTTTGTACGTGGCTTCACTTTTGAACTTTTTCCAATCTCTTCCAAACTTTTTATCTCATCCCATGGTAACACTCACAAATTTTTATTTTTTCACAGATTTCCGAATTTGTATCACTTCCTACCTAATTATTTGCTGTTCTAATTAATATTAATGATTTTATGAATGATATCTAATTCTAACTCTCACATACTATTAACAAATTCCTATAAAATTATTTTTTGTATTATCACTTTTCCCACAAACTTTTCGAATCCCATTGGTGGGTTTTCTGTTGATGTGAATTGTCATACAGGATGTTCAAAACTTATTCATACGTTGATCTCACTTTAATTCAATGTTTGCTATAAATTTCAATTTTGATATGGTTTAATCGTGGATTTTTGTTAGATATATCGTTGGATATATATTTTTGATACCAGAACTACTTCAGGAATGCCCTCTTTATACATATGTATCGACTAGAGCATAGTATAAGGTTCTATAGTCGTGAAAAAAGGTAAAGAAATTGTAAAATAACAGCATTAACAATGATAATAAAAATAACTAATTAAATAAAATATAATAAGTTTAATTATTTAACAACATTTCCTAACATAACAATATATATATATATATATATATAAAGATTGTCAGGTGTCGTTGGCTTTAATTCAATTGCGGGAATCATTCCTAACCTAGGATTTGTCACACCACATAGGATACACGTTTATATTTATACAATTTCAAACAATGTTAATGTGTTTTTAATACTTTGAACTTCGTTCAATTCCTTGATTTGCCTTTTTTCTTTTGTTACTGTATCTATGTTAGATGAATATGTTTAACATCATTGAATCCAACCTCAACAAAGTTGTAAGTAGCATAATGATTCGCACTTATGTATTACTATTGGTTTTTTCATCTATTGTAGATTCCCTGATGTGGAAATAAACATTTCCGAATGCTTGGATATATATATATATATATATATATATAAGTGTTGTTCATCCTTGCACTTCTCCACTGTACTGATGAGGGCCGAGAGTCCGAAACACTGGTAGTACATAATTTTCCATGTGCCGGGCAGTGCATATGAACACTCCTCGTAGTGCTCTTATTTTTATTGCCGTTCCAATTGGGATTAGAATAACTATACAGAAAACCCATTAATAGTAATAGACTAATAAATTACCATTCATATCACCCAAATAATATTGAAGTTGATGTTATTACCAATATGAAAACAAGAGTGGAGAAATCAACCCAACCCTCTTTGAGAATAGAGTGTTTGAATGAATTAAAAATCATACTTCTCGAAAATTCATACCCAAATTCTTTAGTCAATAAAATTATTTTCAGTACTACTTCATATAACATTCCTCCAATTCTAAATTCACCGAATAACAGCAACATAAATAGAATAACTTATAAAAGTTTACCTCATATTCAACATCTGACTCCAAAATTGGTCAAAGTCCTCAATAACAAAAATTTAAAAATAGCAAAAACGAATATAAAAACTATTTTCAATCCCCATACTAAATTGAAAACACCAATCCCAAAGAAATTCCAATCGAATATTGTTTATAAAATACCATGTATTGATTGTGATAAAGTTTGCATTGGTCAAACAAAACAATTATTTAAAGATAGAATCACAGGCCACAAAAGTGATTGTAGGAGGTTTATAAGATCTTGTGCGCTATCCAGTCATTCTATTGACGAGGACCATTGTATCGATTACAATAATTCGGAAATTTTAGATTTTGATCTAAAAGACTTTTTTTAGAAATCAACAAAAATAAAAATAACATCATTAATAAACGTACAGATATTGATGATCTGAGCTCTATTTACACTTATATTTTTCACAAACAAAATGAACTGCATTCAAATAATAATCTTCTTAAAAAAAAATTAAAAAAATTCCATCTCTATATATTTTTTTTGACATTTTGTAAAAAGTCAATTGACACTGTCTAATAATTTTTCCTTCATGAAAGAAACTACTAATGCCACTCTTTGTAACTAATTTTGAATATTTTCATGTTAGTAAGTATAGTTGTTAATAATATGATTGTGATATTGATCAAACATATTGTAGAGAAGTCTTGATAAACATTATCGAAAGTTCGGCAGAAAAAACGAAGAATATTCATTGAATCTAACATACGTGACTGCTTCCCAAATAAAAATAAAAATAATTTCCCTTGATAATTCAGTCAATAAATATCATATATATATATATATATATATATATATATATATATATTATATATTATATATATATATATATATATATATATATATATATATATATATTTATATATATTTCATAACATGTTTAATAAAGGAACCTTAAAAAAAAAGCCCACAATTGCACAAGGTAAATTTTCTTAAAGAAAATTTGCATGAATGAATGAATGATATTTAATGAGAATATTTTCCGAGTTGCAATAAAAACTGAATTAAATTAGGGGAATAGTGCTCCAATAATGCAACCTGAAAAATACTACAATTTCTTCTCTTCAAAAATTAAGTAATAATTTCCAAATACCTACCTTTTATTCAAGTTTTGTGCTTTGTTGTATGCTAGCTTTCGTAGCTTCAGAAATATTATTTATCCCTCTGAATGTGAATGAATCGAATCATATTTGATAATGATTGATATCATCGCAACTCTCTATTAGAAACAAGAAATTCGCAAAATACCCGTAAAAAACAAGTTCAAGGAATGTATATTAACACCACTCGATCCTAAACGTAAGTTAATAGAAAAAAACCCACATTTCTTTCAATTTTGTTTGTTCAGGTGATGAGTAGGGTGAAAAGTGTAAGGTTATTTTACTTATTTATGCCTACTACCTATTGGGCAAAATGTCTTGATTTCCGAATGCCTTCAAATTTCCTGAATTTTTTTCAAAACTGTTGATCTGGGGTAAAGTTTACCTTCGCTAAATCCAATTTCGAAGGACAAAATGACGCCCATTTTACCTACCATAACGATCGTTGGTATAATGTATATCTTATGTATTGACATATTTTTAATAAGTTAAACCTCTAAAAGGAAACAAAACACTACATGGTTTCAAAACAATGAAAAGTTACAAATTTTTCAAATAGTTGCAACTCTTTACGATGCTCCTTAAAGTCCAATCTCACCTTCACGTGGTATGTGGTGAACGGACCGTGGCAGTGCGGTGAATGGGGATTTTACGAACATTCGCTTTGGCACATGGACGGCCGCCACTTGACTTACTAACGAGGCTCTGGCAAACAGACCTAAATCCAAGCTGTGGGCGTCGCGTGGCGACGGATGTATGGCATCGGGGACTCAAAAGAAACGGTGCCGCAACAGAGCCTCCGAGAAACAAGGCGAAATCTCGGAGTAACCAGCCTCAGTCCCGTGCAGGGGGGCCCACAGGGCTTGACCAACCCCTTCCCCCCACTCACTCGTGGGAACAAATGACCACTGAGCCGAAATACCGAAAGGGAATGAGAACAACTCTTGGCCTTCTCGGTTTCTTTCAGGGCACTGGAGAGGGTGCGGTTTCGAGCGTTCTACAGGATCGGAAGAGAACTCTTCAGAGTACTGAACAAATTATAAGAGCCATCCAGATGAACCAACACTGCAAGGTAGCCACGGCAGTACTTGCAGTTGCTAGGAGGGATCTCGAAGTGGCCCTTAAGCGGAAACCATGGATACGACATGGTGAAACAAAAGGTCTGGGAAAGACAAGTGGAGAGCTATTGTGTAGCAGATCAACTGAGATCTGCCGGACCTGTAGGTATTCTTATCAGGTAAGATACAATGGGGGAGGAGGTTTCAGTGGGTAAATCTAAGTCAGGGAGTCCCACACTACCGCAAGGTGTCCGTAAAGGATTTCCTCCGCAAAAAAAACTCCTCACGATTCGAATTTCGGAAAATCCTTTCTGTGAACGCAGCTACCCTTGGAAAGGTAACCTTAGGCAAAATGTCATTACTGATATCCTTTGATGTTTCTCCGCCACTAAGAACGTGATATAAAAATGACGTATTTTGCTGATTTTTGTTAAATCAAAAGTTTCTTAAAAATTATTCAATTATTTAAGGGATAATTTTAGCCCCTTGTTATTGGAATTTTGTAAAATCCTTGCTCAGTACGTATTTACCCCTGGAATGTAACACTTTCATTCTTCTATTGCTGATTTCAAGATACTACCTGTGTTATAATAGGGTTAGACTTAACCGGCTGTGTTGGAAAATTTTCACATGAAAAAAAGGTATTCGCAAGCAAAAAAGAAAATAATAATGTTGTATTCTGCCAATTTTTCGTTAAATCAACAATTTCATATCGAGAAATAATTCGAATATCCAGAGGGTGTTTCATTCCCCTGGGTTCGAATTTTTGGAAAATCGTTAGTATAAAATAAAACCACTGACCGAATTTCTAAAATAAAACTACTGACCGAATTCGTGGGTATTCAGTCAGGTCTGCTTTTTCAGAGAAACTCTTCTTTATGATGATGAAAAGGAAAACATTCTCAATTGAATAGAAAGATTTTTCTGAGAATTGAAAAAAGTTGTTCTTGTGAATATCTAACAGAAAATAACTACTTCCCCGGCTAAAGCCACGCTGGACATTGAATTACATCTGATAGATATTTTGAAAAAGGGCCCAAGCTTAAAAAAAATATGGAAGTAAAAATTGTATTCTCTATTCCAATCTTAATTAAGAACTCATATAGATGAATGACATAAAAAAAAACCCAGGAGGAGCACTTACCAGAAATCATTTGTAACATCGATGCGAGACTGGCTTCGCATTCACTAGGTCTTCAAAGCATTTTTGTCGACGGAAATCTATTTCACGCTTCCACGATCATCAGGAAGACCGGAAGAATTGAGAAACACATTTTCTAAAAGCAATATCACTTTGCAAATATGGAAAAATGTTAGGAATATTTCTTTCACAAAAATGTATTGGAGACCTAGTGAATGCGATGCCAGTCTTGCATCGATGTTACAAATGATTTCTCGAGACTGCTCCTCCTAGGAAAACATTTTTCTTTATCTCATTAATCTAAATGAGTTCTTAATTAAGACTGGAATAGAGAATCAAATTTTTACATCCAGATTTTTCCTTTCAAAATATCTATCAGATGTAGTTCAATGTCCAGCAAGGCTTTAGCCGGGGAAATATTGTTTTCTTTAGACATTCACAAGAGTAACTTCATTTTTATCGTGGATATTTCGAATTTAAAGAAAAATATTTCTATTCAACATTCAATTGGGAATGTTTCCCTTTTTAACATGAATACCCCACAAGAGGTTATCTTGAACGATGGAAGATAGTGACTAAAGTTTATCTTTGAGTTGCATATGATTCCAAATCTGATTTTATGAAAACCCTGTTCATATTTTCAAATAAATCAAACTCATCACTCTGCCGTGCTTTCGACAATCTTTATTGTCTTTTTCAAGTCTAAAAATGTAATATGGTAACCTAAATATCGATTGTGAATAAAAATGGTATAAACTTACAGGTAAAATGTGTTAAAATAATCAATACAAAATAATCGGCATGAAAGTTGAATTCCGTGACTAATGATAATAATAAAAAGGTTATTCACTTTTTTTTTCAAATAAATTACACTAATACACAGTGATAGAAATATATACATTATTATAAATATTAATACAAAATAGATAATTAATACAATATAATTGAGAGTGTTTTGTGAAAAAACAGGTAAAATCACTTAAGCAGTCATTGAGCTGCTTGTGCGTGATATTCGAAACTAAAATGAAATCAGTCAAAATGGTGTGTTTGGCGTCATATTCAGTAAGTATATTGTACGAAACTGGAGTTTAAAAATAGTCAGATAAATTCATCTGTTTTATTACACTTTGAAACACAACACTATAATACACTGACAATACAAGACATGTTTACTGCACCATACTTCTTCGATATTATTCAAATAACATCAATACATTAAACTAACTCACTGACTAACCGTCTGACTCCCGCGTGGGGCATGCTTACATGTAACACGGCCGAATTCTCCAGAAAAGGGTCGATACCTCGAGAATGTTCTCGAAGTCATGACAGGGGCATACTCAGGGAATTCCGTTACACTGCCCCCCCCTCTAATTTTGATCGTCCCGATCAAAAATCATTGGTTCACCATGATAGGCCTTCAGTATTTCGAGGTGAACAACCTTCATCTTAGTCCTAGGGCTGCGCTGGATTCTGTAAACTACGTCGTTGATCCTCTTCTTTACCTCGTTTCCAAAACGGTGTTACTTTGGGAGATACACCCTTCTTCCATCGTGCGTTGTACAGCCAAACCTTCTTGGAATCTTCCTGAATTAGCTATCAAATCAAAACAAGCTTTCATTCTGTCACTGGCCATTATCAACCTCTTCCGAACTGTTTCGTGGGTTTTCAGCAGGCTGTCTCTCAGTTTATCTGCATAGTCGTGTACTTTTACCTCTTGGGTGCCTGGTGATCCAAACACCAAGTCACAGGGCAAACCCTTCCAAAGATAATGCTAGTCGGGGTAAGCTTGGTGGAATCGTGGACGGCTGCTCAGAAACAGTGGATGGTGTCTGCCCCAGTCCTTCTGATGTGTATCTACTACCTTGGAAATATGCTCTTCCATCTTTTGAGAACATATTGTCCACTAATGACCTGGCTACTGTTGGTGCTTCCTGGTCTGGAATGGCATAGACTTCCACCCATTTGCTGAAGTAGTCCATGGCAACAAGAATGTATTTGTTCGAATGGTGCGCCTATGTTGCATTTCTTCATCTCACCCCTGGACCTTGTCTTGGGACCTTAGGTGGCGTCGCACTCTAGACATCTTCTGCACCAGCTTCCTGCATCGTCTCGACATTGAACAAAGTGAAACCTCTGCCTGATCTTGTTCAAGGTCTTATTGACTCCCAGAGGTCCTCCTGATTTTCCTTCGTGAATTTCCTTCGAGACTTCACCTATCCTCTTCCAAGGCAGAACCAATTGGAAAATTGATGACCTCCCATCAGCTGATTCCCATACCCGTTTATGTAATCCATTTTCCACAACCAGGGAATCCCAATGTGCCCACTAATACTGAAATGCACGGGGGCGCGCTCTGTGATTGGTTCAAATATATGTTTGATTTGGCGGCTAATAATTAAAATTGAAAATTTTGCTTATATTGTTACGCCAACCTAATTGTTTTTCTATTTATGCCCAATCTATGTTTTTGTTATTATATACTCGTTTTGTTTTTAAAAATTGTACTTACCCAACTATAACTGGTTTCAAGTTGTTAAAAAAACATTCAAACATTCATCTTCACAAGTGAATAACAATAATGAACAATTACTTACCTACTTTATTCTTGTCCAGTGTACATATTTCGATGTCTCAGATGTGTATCTTGGTTATTGGCAAAGAGATAGATTGTTAAAAAAACAAATATGCATATTTACTGCTAAACATGAAGATGGGATCTTTGCCCGAAATATATCCTCAGGAGGGTCTGCCGATTCCGATATTTGGATCAGTTTCCTGGTCCTGTCTCATATGTGCGGTAGTCCAGTCATCCTCAAGTAGCAGTCTCGTTTGTTTGATGCCGGCAATTCCTTTGCCTGATTTTGTTCCGATGCTCTAGGATGCGGTCTTCTAGACAAGACATCTGCATTGCTATTTGGTCGTTCTATGTGATGTTCGGTATTAACACAATACTGGTTAGTCTTTTCCTTGATGGGCGGATTATCAGTAATTCTCCTTTGAGTTGAGTTGGATGACCCTGAGAGCTTCGCTTTCACTAGCCCGCATGCTTCTCAATGTATTGGCCAATCCAGTTTTTTGGCATCTGCTCGAAGACTTACTAGATGATCCAGTCCTCGTCGGTGAGCAAGAACGTGCGGGTGTCCTCCAAGGTGATACGAACGTGGTAACCCCTCACAATCTCTCTGGAAATGTCCGCTCCTACCATATCTGAAACAACTTCTTCTGGCGATCCTGTCCTCGTAGGTGAGTAGGTACGTAGTGGTATTCTCCAGAGTGATGAAAAACCACACCTGAAGCAGTTTCCTCTTGATTCTCCTGGCTATCCTGTCCTCATAGATGAGCAGGAACGTGATGGTGTCCTCCAACGTGGTGGTAACCTCGCCCTGCAATCTTTCTGGAAATGTCCGCTCCTACCACACCTGAATCAGTTTCCTCTTGCCTGATTGTTTGTGCTGTTATTATTAGGTTCCAGTTCAACAAGTATTCTGCTAAGCATATGTTCTATGCTGTCGCATTGTTTCTCCTTCTGAAGTGGTTCCCCAACCGATACCACTATTGTTTTTGGACTTGAGGTGTTGAAAGCCGCTTCTACTTCCAAGGAACGAATCTTTTTAATCTTAGGGTTCTCTGTTTTTCGATATCCCTCCATCCACCAATAAACACCTGAACTGCCAATTGTTCTTCGAATTCCTCGGAAGTTTCTGGGGAGGCAAGCTGTGTGAGCCTTCGTACGTCTGCTTCGAACTCCTGCAGACTTCCACCCGATTTCCGCACACGTGTTTTCAACTGTGCCCGATATAGCTGCTCTCGATGTTGGTTGCCATATCTTAATTCTAAAGCAGCAATAAGATCTTCATTCTTGCGATTTAGGTCTTCCGGCATGGTCTGTAACATTCCCATCTACTGACTGTTGCTGCAGCTTCAAACTGCCTACGGTACAAGGACCATCAAAAGACGGTGGCTTCACGGAATTGTGCGATGTAACAAATCTGTTACGGTGGTCTTGGCTCTACAGAGAAGCAAATTTGTTTTCTAGTTCTCGCACCGCCCACACGTCTTCCTTTGCTTCTTCTCGTTCCACCAATACTTATTTTTCCGCTCCTTCCCGTATTGCACTAACTTCTTTTGTTATCTTACCGTACATCGTTCTCCACACTGATTTTGGCCCCAATTCTATCAACATCCTCTTTCAGTCATTTGATTTGCCCCTCGGTTCTCTGGACAATCTGTTCGAAGAATGTTTTCTGTTTTTCCCGTTCTTGTTCTGTCCTTCAAGAATTTTCCGAAAATTTTCTCGCAGCCGATCATTCTCCTCTTGTTTTTCTTCTGACGTCGTACCTCTTCCTTTTGTCCGTTCCTCTCCCTTTTGTCGATGTTCCCTTTCCTCATGTTTTTGTAAACGCCGTCGTTCCTCATCCTCTTGCTCTTGTAGTCGCAGTCGTTCCTCCTGCTTCTCGTTTTTTTTTAGTCGACTCCTTTGCTCTGCAAACTGCTGTTTGATCATCTCCATCATGGCCTCCATCTCGTCGCAGGATGTGTTTCTCGTATTCAGGATTGTCCTCAAATTGTCACTAGAATCCTGACTTCCGACACCAACTGTTACGACACTGGGGTTCAAAAATGGTCCAATAAATTCATCCGTTTATTTACACTTTGAAACACACACTTTAATTCACTGACAATACAACATAGTTTACTGCACTAACTCACTGACTAACTGTTTGAATCCCACGTGTGACCTGCTTATATGTAGCACGGCCGAAAAAACATTTAAACACCATATGTTAGTTGTGATTGTGTCAACTATTGAAATACACTGAACTTATTATTGTGCGTTTATTACTCTTTACACAATAATTAAATGAATCAATTACAGTTCAAAATACCGCCTTCTGTACTGTACTGTACTGTACTGTACTGTACTGTACTATCTTCCAACTGATCACATAAATAACATCAATAAAAAAACTATATGTCGCTCTCCTGCGACGCGCTAACATATTCGTCTGTCACACATCGCAGAATATGCCAGTAAAATGAACAAACTTCATCTTACTCCTAGGGTTGCGATTGATTCTGTAAACATCGTCATTTATCTTCTTCCTCACCTCGTACGGTCTCTCCCAAAAGAGTGTTAGTTTGGGGGATACACCTTTCTTTCCGACATGTGTTATACAGCCAAACCTGGACATCTTCTTTGAATCCTCCTGAATTGAATTTCAAATCATAACAAGCTTTCATCCTGTCACTTGCCAGAATCAACCTCTTTCGAGTTGTTTCGTGGATTTTCCTCAAGCTGTTTATCTGCATAGTCGTGTACTCCTACCTCTTGGGTACTCGGTGATTCGAACACCAATTCGCAGGGCAATCGAAGTTCCCTTGCGAAGATAATGCTAGACGTGGTAAGCTTGGTTGAATCGTAGACGGCTGTTCCCCAGATAGCACACAATATCCCCAGGGATTTCCAGTTTGATCATCCATGTCTTCCAGAGGAGATTCCTAATATTTATCACACCATTGTCCGTGGGACATCATAAAAACTCCTAATTGGAACCGCAGGACCTCCCAAATCAGCGTCCGAACCATGACCCGTGGACCTCCCAACTTGTCCCTCAGGACAATATCAAACGCTGTCCAGGTGATATCCCTAGAATATTCCCAACTGATCATGATCGAGCATGGTGGGATGTCCCAGTAACATATCCCTATCGTGTTCTCAGGACTTTTATTAAATAATTCCTGAGAATATCGCAACATTATCTCCATCGTTTCCCTAGGATATCCTTACTTTGCCTAAAATTGCTGAGACGAGCGCGGAAAAGTGTGACGTCACTGTCAGGTTGGTACAAATGGACATTTTCATACCCCAGTATCTACAGTATTTTCGAAAATTAGCGAATATCGATATCATTTCTGTGAAGAACAAGATAATCATTATTATATTATCAAAAATAGAAACAGGTGAGACTAGCTATAAAATTCAGTTGAATATCAACTCTATTTTTGATATAGGGGAGACTGCTGTACTTTGCCCCTAGTGTACCTTGGATCACCCTTCAGTTTCTTGACAAATGCTGTTGTCTACGTAACAGAACTGTACCAAGACAATGTTTACTCAGTAGAGTGCAAGCAAGCGGTAGAGTGGTTGTCCATGTGCTATTGTTTTCGAGTAAAATATAAATATTTATTTTTAGCTCAAAAAGTAACAACTTTTTGTTCTACTGTTTCTTTTTTTACTAGTTGACGATTGTGTTGTGTGCTTTAAATCACATTCTACCTGAGTCTCTGCCCATTGGTGAGTAATATGTTATGCCATATTTCAGTTTTAAATATAACCTAGAATATTGAGGAAGATAAGTTTGTAAAAACGCACCATCATGTTCCTTGGATCGGCTAGAAATGATGGACAATTGTAGTTCCAAGTGGACATTTCTAGCTTTAACGTTAACTATTTTTGTTGAAAGTTTACTAATATTGAGAGTAAAATCAAATTTTTGCCTATTAGTTTTAAGTTATAAATTTCATATTTTAAGTTTTTGTACATATGTATACAAATAAAAATCAGGTTATACTTCAATACAATCGTATTTTTTCCTGTAATGAAACAATATAATATAATTTCTATGAAAATGTTGTTTTTAGTACATATTATCTATATTTTAGGTACAAGACGATGATGATCCAAGGAACGTTTGGGCGTGAACCATGGTACATTATGGTCTTGTACCATTGATTACATATCAATAAAATATATATATATATTATTTTCAATACCTGTTTAACATTTCAATTCTCAAAAAATGACTTTTAAAAAATATAAAACTAAATTTTGCAAGGTGCAACAGTCTCCCCTAAGTTTATCATAGTATCATAGTGGAAACTACTTTATTAACCGACGAAACCAAAAAGCAGGAGGTTTTCTAGTCGACGCGTATATTTTTTTTTATGTATGACCACGCATAACTTTTTACTGAGACGTCCGATTCCGATAATCCTTCCTTCAGTGGATAGGGTGTACTTCGAATTGATTACTCACCCTCTGAATTCTGGTCCGTTAACCGATTCTATCAGGCATAACTTTGTACTGGGTTCTTCGATTTGGATGATTCTTTTTTTATTAGTTCATAGTTGATCGTATTTAGATTCGGTTCCCCTTGGGCCTTCCTTAGGATAGGGTGTCTTGGGTAGAAATAGAGATAATTGATTTACTTGTGAACATTGGCACACATATTACAATTACGATCCTATTGTCATTATTTATGCTCCATCCGTCACAATTATTATATTCTATGAGAGGGTGGAATGATATACAAAGTAATGGAATGAACTAACCAGAACAACGAAAATAATTCATATTACAACAAATAGATAGATAATCATATTATTCAACTGGTAATAGTTGAAGTTAGGTGGGTAAGTATTTTGGAAGTAATAAAAAAACAAGTAGGTAGTAATTAGTAGATCTCAGTCACAAAAAATTGAAAAATTAAAACTTTTTTACAAAAAATTAAACTGACGAAATACGGAACTGAAAAGTAAAAAATAAAATTAACCTTCTGAGTCCCAATAACTAAGCTCCTAAACTAATGTGAGTAACTAATTTTGAATCGGCGCCAAACGAACAATCAACGAAGATCATTAAATTACTTCAAAAAAATTATCAGAATGTCACCGCGCAACTCGATGCCTTACTTAATTCATTTGCTTGTTTGTTTGGCGCCGACTCAAAATCAGTTACTTACATAAGTTAAGGAGCTTAGTTATTGAGACTAAGAAAGTTTATTTAATTTTTTACTTTTCAGTTCCGTATTTCATCGGTTTAATTTTTTGTTAAAAAGTTTTTATCAAGTTGTCATCTATTATACATTATTTCAAGGTTGAGTAATAACTGATATCAAGAGTAGAAAATGCAGTGGAATCATGTTGAAAACATGATATTCGATTCAGATTTTGAAGGGGTTTGTTCATGCTAGTATGCGTGATAAAACGTATAAGGTGTAATATATATTATATAGAAACAATTGAAATATTTTAAACACTTTTTTCAGATTAAATTTAGTAGTAAGTGGATGATTGGAATGCTGATTGTACCTGCCCATAACATGGCAGCTTTAGCAATATTTGGACACTATAATGTAACAGAGCAGTAAAAAACTCACCTTCAACATCTGAAGTAAAAAAAATGATCCAATTGTATCCCACTCAGATACATAGACATAGATGCACAGGAAATCGAAGGATTCAAAGGTAAACTGAAAATATTTGATGGTGCAGTTGATTTACATGGTCTTGTCAAGCGAACCAGAAGCAATTACTGAGAGTCTTGTAGTTGGCATCGAGGATATAATATTCGATGAGACATATCAAAACTGTTGATTAAATGAAATATTTCTGTGAGAAACTGCAGATGTCTCATGAGAAGATTCTGGAGGTATCTGAACTAACAGGTCAAGCTCCAAATGAAAAATGCTTGTTTGTAGAACATTGCCTCACAGCCTGCAACTTAGGAGTAATTTTGGGTGCTTTTAAAAGGAACCGTTTTCCATTATTCCATTATTCAAAAAATTGGCTGGTAGGTTGTTGAAACAAACAGTGATCGAAAATATGAAAATTAAATCTTGTTTCAGGAGCAAACAATTTGGACCACAATAAATCTGTTCAATGAGGGGCGAGAACATGATATGTAGATGCTATTGAGCAGGCTTTAGGAGTGAACTGGGCTGTAGTTGCATTCATGTGGATTTTTGGGGGTAAGCCCAGATGGATTAATAGGAGAAGATGCCATTGATGGGTGAAATGCCCTTCAAGTATAGGGCCATGTCCAGAATAAAATCATGACTATTTTTTCCAAATACAAGGGCAGAAGACAAAATTTGTCACTTGGTATTCGGATCCCCAAGAAGTTGTGATTTTTAAATAAAACAGAAGACTTTGAAAGTGACATAAATATCTAGAAATGTTTGGATTTCGTGGATCGGATGTCCCTGTTTGTAATTTGATCATTTATCATTGAATCAGACAGAAGAATGTACACCTATTGAGTTTTTCTACCAAAATTCCTAAGTATGACCGGACCCAAAGATATTTCTGTACCAAAAAAATATTGAATGGTACAAATTTATATTGGTTCTTGTCATACTCACATTCAGAAATTATTTAATCCAGAGCAGTTTTATTTAATAATTGTCCTGAACATTTTCTTTGATCAAATGCCGTATTGCTCCGGAAAAAATGCAATTTCTTATTGCATGTGCGATAGTTTATTCCTCTGAAAGTTTAAGAATAAAAAATAAATTTGGCGTTCTCAATTATTTCCGTAGATACGACCCATTGAAATTGACAAAATGGTTATTTTCAAGAACTCATTTCGGACACTAAAAACATGTAAAATTTATTCTTGTTTGAACTTTTTCACCCACACATTCCTTTCACACGATATCAGTATTTTCTTACGAATAAACTTAAATTTTTTCCGAAAATTCAGCCTTTTTTAGAATGTAAACAAGCACTCCCAACTTCGCAAAAAAAACCAAACATTTCTTGTTTAGTTGTGAAAACCGTGTTTAAATTTCAAAGTAGGCTGAAAATTAAAAAAAAATTACGATAATTGTGGGATGTCCTAGGGACATCATTCATCAGTCCCTTGATCATCATGCGTTTGTATACAGGATGTCCCTAGGTTGTCATAAAACATCCCGAGGACATCATAATGGACAAGTTAGGGATACATTCCAGGGATGTCCCAATCAAGCAGTAATTGATCCTAGTTATGACCCAGTTGTATTCCTGTTTCATCCCAATGGATAGTAGAATGTTTTGACTATGTTGTTGTTAGCGTGTTTCTCTGGAACTCTGATGCCATAGCAGGTCTGACTCAGCTTTGAGCATAGATAATCAATATGGTAGTTGAACTTCAGTGTTTCGTCGATGAAAATTCTCAACAATTCAACGTGGTCGGAGAATTCAATTTTATGTTAATTAACTGTACTGTAGTCTGGTGTGGCCCAGGCTTGATTGACTTTGAACAAGACCATATTAGTTTTGTCGTGATTTATGGCTAGCCTGGAGTTCTAGAACCATTTTTCAGTTGCAGTTATTGAGGAGTTTACGTTAAATATAAGCTCGCGGAAATGGGAAGCAGTTAGAAGTAGTGTACTGTCATCAGCATAGTTCATGATAGTATTGTCTTAATCCGCAAGTAAAGCAAAATCGTGCAGGAATATAATGAAAATCAGTGGACCAAGGACACTGCCCTGCGACAGGGATATCACATATGAGGCGGCCTCTGGGCGCCAAACCATTTTTTACAGAAATATGTCCACTCAAATAAATGTATATCTACTGGAGCTGAAAGTGGAGATGGTTTTGCAGCTTAAATGAGTAAAAAAAGTGCAATTTATCAAATTTGTATTCTTTATCGTTTAAACAATAACTTATTTTTTAACCTTGCGAATGATATATTTGACATGGTACACGAAATATGTCTGACACATAACACTTAGAAAGTTATATTCATTGTATTTAAACAGGTATGTGTAGAGATAGAAAATTAACAGTACAGTTACTCTTCGAAGGATATGTCTGAAATATCCTGTATCAACAGAATTTCATAGTGGATATACTGCTAACATATCTCTGTTTTTACTGGCAATTATTCACTTATATAACTGTCAAAATGTTTACTCGGAGCTTATACATATTCGAAATTATAAATCAATTATATGAGTGGAAGTGGTTCAAATCTATGTAAGTCACAGAGTATGAAACTAAATGAAAAGTTGGAATTTGGTTGAGGCACTTTCCAAGTTGTCGTAGAAAGCTCAAAGTTTGCACGGAATAAATTGAGGTCTGAAAAGGGAAATAGAAGTTAATCCCAAAACGTTACTAAAGAAAGTATATTTTGTATGTTTTCTATATTTGTAGTTAGTGAATAACTTGGGTTAAAATTTTTAAATTTAATTAATTCCCTATTTTAAAAATTAAAAAACAGTAACATCGAGGAAAATTTACTGATATTTACTTCCAGGTGAGATTAAACCCAAAAGTAAATTCCAGTACCTCTACCAAAAAAAACATTTAAAAGTTCATTTTTGGTAAACAGGTATTTTTGAAGATTTCCGGGTACCTAGATGTTCACAATCAAATCCAGGAAATCAAAACTTGCAAAATTGAGAAATTCATCAAGATGACTACCATTACCATTGGGTCAATTCTACTGGAACTTACTAGTATGTATTTAACATTGTGCAAAATCTATTATGGTGAAGAAATATGTTTCATAATTATTACAAATGTATTTCATTGTTGATCACTGCTCTTCCTTCATAATCTGTGAAAAATTATAACCATTTTTTTAAGCCGCACCTAAAAACTAGTGTAACAAGGATCCCAAATGATAATGAGACGTTATTCAAACTGAATTTATTATTTAAAAACTACATAGATTTCAAATTTAAATATGTTTCTTTTTGTTCTTTCTATTCATATTCCTATGATTTCTGGATTTGGACACTTTTTCTTTGATTTCATCAGTATTGGCAATATTTTCTATTGTATTCAATTCTTTGCTGATTATTTCATTCTCCATAACAATTTGTTTGACACCATTATGTTTTGCCTGCTTCTGGCTCTGTTCATTTTCCAAGAGATCGCTTATCATATCTTTCCTGATAGTTTCGATAGAAATGCGTAGCATTTTCATTTCAGATAGAGCCATTCGAGCGATTCTTCCTTCTGGACTTCTGAGAGGTTCTGCAAAGATATTTGATGGCTTCCTTCAACTTGGTTTCTGCTTCCATCAGCCTAACTATTAGATCATTTACGTTGATGATTCGACTTTGGTATTGTTTATGGGCTAAATCTATGATGATGATGAAGTTGATATAAGGTAATAGCTGAAATAAATAATATATGTAATTGACTTCTAGAGCATTGTTTGAATTCATTTGTAAATTCATTTTGTGATGCTGCAGATGACATAATATCATTAACGAATATTTTGAGTCGTTCTTAATAGATCGCACTCCAAATGTGTACTCTCCTATGTAGAAAATTGAATAGAATAAAATCTGCTTACTCATTATCAATTGCTAACTGATAACTATTAAAAACAACTCAGTAAAATACCAATGATTATTTATTCACCTTACTGCCAATTCTGAATTTGATAAATCACGTTTCATTGCTGACAATGAGGTAGATCATAAACGATTCTAGATATAAAAAAGCCAAAGAAAGTAGCATAGTATTTTTTTCGAATATATATTTTGTTCCAGTCAGATAAGTTTGTGATAATCAAAATGTCAAAATTATTGAAAATAATATTTTCATTAAAAATTAAAAATGTCTTATTCCCTGGCTAATGCCTCGACGGACGTTGAATGACATCCGATGGATAAACGTGCAAAGCCCTCGAAGGTACTTTGCAAATGTTTGTTTTGTGAAATGGATCAATATTAACCACTTCACTCAGGCTGACCACCTGTAGACCGGTTTCAGGGTATTTGTCCCTCATCAGTACAGGGTGGGTCAAGCAGACAATGATTAATGTCTGCATTACCAGACTAAAATAATTAATATCAATCCAATTTCAAAGCATGTGCTGGAATCAAATTAGCAGAACGGAGCTAATGTTGCCTTCTACTATAAGCTTATCGTACCCAAGGAAGGCTTTCCTTCCATCTGCTCTGGCCATTTTTGAGTATGGCATTGAAGTGTTCCTCTCTTATTGAACCTTTTTTGTGTAGTCGTCAGTTAAGCATCCATATATTAGACCGTTTTAGGGTTTTCTCTTTGTATGAATTCAATGAAAACTGGTCTCTTTTTATTGGGTTGAAATATTCATATCTTATTTATTTCACTCGCTGCCAGTTTTATATTTACTCGTGGTCCTTTTTTTGATAAGAGGGTGGAGAAAATCCTTCATGGACACCACAGTAGTGTGGGAATCCCTGAGTTCTGGGGCTTGTACACCCTCGGTACCTCCGTGTTATCCACTCTGAGAAACTAAACTTGGTGAGTAGCTAAACTTGACCCGTATGTGTACCAGATCTTGCCCTGTAGGATGGTGTTGAGTTATGTGTTGTTCCATACATTTCTGTCCGATATAGATACACTGTATGGCTTTTCAAAGGAGAATCGTTCCGCAATGTGATCTGGTCTCAGGTCTAACATGTCCCTGGTTACAATGCTTACGACGCTCATGGGTCCTGTCCCAACGTTCATATTTTCCAGTGTGTTTCTCAGTCTGAAGGTACCTAGCCTTGCCTCTCCTTTATAACCAAGTAAAGGGGAGGAGGCAATCCCAACAGTGTCCCCATGGTTCTATGGGCGTTGATTTCATTGCCCATGTAGCCTACGCAGGCACGTCTTTGCACCTTGCCTAGCTTAGTTTTAACGCTCCTGTGTTGTATCTTTGGCCACCACACCAGGGAGGCGTACGTTATGGCCGGTTTTGCTACCATGTTGTACAACCAGTGTACCATATTGTGGTTTCAACCCTCATTTCTTCCCAAAAGAGCGTCTTGCTACAATTAATATGGGCTCTGCTTTTCTGGTCACATAAAATGTTGGTTCCAGGTCAGTTTCGAGTCCAGTATAACCCCGAGATATTTGGCCTCTCCCTTGATCTGTATAGTTTCTCCTCGAAGTTTTATTGGTCCTAGTCTCTCTAGTTTAACGTCTTCGATGGAATGTTACTATGGTGGCTTTTTAAGGATTAATATTCAACCCCTTCGAATTCGTTCATCTGGTTACCAGGTTGAAGACCTCTTTCGTACGTGTTGAATTTCCCCTGTTATATGACAACTATGTCAATAGTGTACCCAAGGGTTTTATGACCTTCATCTTTCAGAGACATCAATAGTCCGTCCATGACCAGATTCCACAGGACTGGTGGAAGAACTCCCCTCTGCGGGCTTCCTCTGGCCGCCCGGGCTACTACAGTCTTCTCCATTGGGGTTGTGTGTATCATACTGTGTTCTAGCATTGAGTCTATCTAGGTCACGCAAGGTTCTTCGACTCCCCTCCGTCTAAGAGACCTGATGTTTGAGTCTATAGAGGTGTTATTAAAAGCCTGTTATATATCTAGAAAGGCCGATATGAATACTTCTTTGTTTTCCAGCGTATTCTCCACTCTCTCTACAAATTTGTGGAGTGCTGTTTTTGTTGAGCAGCGGGTCCTGAATGCATATTGCTCTCGATGCAGTGGTCTTTCTAACAGTGCACCGTCCTTCATATGCGTATCCACCAACTTCTCCAGAGTCTTCAGCCTAAAGGACATGCGACTTATAGCTCTTAGGGACTTCGCCGTTTCCTGTCCAAGTTTTCCAGGTTTTGATATAAAGATTGGCCTAATGTTTCTCGATGCCATTAGTATGTATTCAAGTGCCAGGGTACCGCAAAGTATTTTTCAGAGCTTACTATGCCTTCTGCAATAGTCCAGGTGATTTGAATAGTGTCCATTGTACTTTGTCATAGGCAAATGTCCAACCTTCCATGGAACCCCTTTTCAGAGCCTCCAGTCCATTCTCATTAGCCGGTGTCTATACTATTTGAGCCCCAGGAAAGAGAACCCTAAAGTGTTCCTTTATAGTTTCTTCTCCTGTAGTTTCTTCTCTTTCATTTTTGAGAGAGAGGATTCTTTGGAGTCTGGCACACTCTTGGGTACTTCTCTCCTCACAGTACCTCCTCCAAGAGTTTCCCTTGGCTTCATTTAGTGCCTTTTTGTAGCTGGTCAAGGCGTTCTTGTAGTCATCCCACCTTCCAGTTTTCTTGGCGCTATTGAATTATTTTTTTAAAGCTTCCTCAGTCGCATTCCACCAGGGCACATTCCTGGTGGAATTCCTTGTGATGAGAGGACAATTGTTGTTGAACGCAGAGATGATTGTGTCATTGAGTTGCTCCACTGCTATCTCTAGGTCCTTATTTATACTCATCTGTCTTTGTAATCCCGGAAGGTTGCGTGCTAGGTCTGCCTTGTATGCTTTCCATTCTGTTTTCCTTGTATTCCGATAAGTTTCTGTAGTGGTGTGCCTGATTTCAAAGTTCATGTGTAGTCGGAGCAGCTCCCCTTTTCAGACACATGCCATTCCGTAACAAAATTACTCACATAAGGGGCTATTGTTTTTTCAAGTACCTTCCTCCTGTTTTTTGTAACGAACCTGGGTTTATTGCCTGAATTCAGTGTGTTTAGTTCGTTCGCTATCACGAACTGTAGTAGCGACCCTCCCCTTTCGTTGGTCTCGTCACTGTCCCAGGCATGACATCAGCCCCTCCACAGCCTTCGTGAGTGGTGGTTCAGAATCATCCGAAGGCAAATAGGCCGATGCAGGAATTACCTCCCTCGGCCCATTATCTTCCCCAATCCTTAGCTTCACTGCTGTCAAGTCTTTGGAACATAGGTTCGTTAACGGCAGTATATTAATATTTTTTAATCATAGAGATCCCGGAGGGCCCAGTGGATCTGCTATATAATAGCCCCCCACTTATCCCTCCCACACCTTTTATTTCAGCCTGTCGGGTCCATGGTTCCTGAATAAGAGCCACTTCGAAGTCCCTCATGGCCCCTACAAATACTGCCGTGGCAGCCCTACAGTGCTAGAGGTTTATCTGGATGACTCTTTTCCCCCTGTTTTGTTTTTCCAGGACTTTGAAAGTACTTCCGACCCGAAGTGGTCGGAATTGCATCCTCTCAACGTCCTGATCGAAACGTCGCCACGAGGAGGCCAGGAGTTGTCTCCTTCCTTTTCGGTGTTTTGACTCATCAGAGTCTATTCCTGAGTCCTCAGATCCGGGTTCTGAATCTGAAGTCTCCGGCTTACCGATGCTGTGTTCACTGACTCAGGGACGATTAAACGAGTACTCTGTGTCTTCCGGGAAGTTCCTAGAAGTTGACCACCGTCAATTCACCTCTCTCTCCCATAGCCCAGTGGGCCAATCGTCTGCTGTTCCTTGATTTGTTCCCTTTAGTATTTTTTCTATCTTCGATTTCAAGTAGTCTGAGTTCACTTCCCTGCTGTCTTAAACTCCCTGTATTATTAAGTTATTTCTTTTTTATTTAGGTTCCATAATTCCCAGCCTCGTATCCTGCGCCTTCACTTCTTCCTCTTGATGCCTGTATTTCTATGGTGTATTTATCAATCTTGCTTTCATTGTATTCTTCAAGAGAAACCAATTGGTGCAAATCATGCTAAATGTCATTATTAGAACATACAGGCTACTCGAACATCAGTTGTTCATTGAAAAACATCGATACTATTCAACAGCGATATTCTTATTTAGTGGTGAGGCTCAATCACCTAATTTATCATACGTATTTAGCATAAAAATGTAATCTGATTTCTGGAATATAATTTTTTACGAGCAAAAAATTAAAGTTACTATGTATTTGTATTATCACATCGAACCAGTCATGAACTAACCTTTTAGCCTAGAAATTCCAGGTTCAATTTTCGAGAATACTTCAGATAGAATCTGGCAAAGCTCAATTTTTCTCAACAAATTCTTTTGATTGGGTGGTAGACTGGTATAGAACCCCACCATATTCTGCTGCAGTTCGAGTACCAAGAAGTGATTCTGATGGAAAGTCTGAAGTAGTTTGCTAAGTAGTTTTCCATATTTTTTATATCAGCTTGTCCTGTGGAACAGAAATAAGCAAAATCATCAATGTGGAAACAAACCTTGAACAAAAGTATCAGAATTGCTTATAGCCAATAATGTCAAGCATATTTTCACAAAGAGAATGTTAGATTTAAGATAATTGTTTAGCTTTCTATTTAGTTATTTTTTGAAATGAAATGCAATTTGACAGTTGATAACCCTCTTTCAGATGTGGAAATCACACATTATTCAGTTACAAAATAATTTTTCGACACAATTTGATTTTTGAAGTTCCACAATCTATGTTATGGATCAGAAACAAAATCAAAGAAGCATTTTGCTTGTGTGTAATTAGACTGATTTGAATAAAGTTTCTCTACGACTATCGTATTCTACATTGATTACATATTGGTTATTAATTGATGAATGAAGATAATTCCAAGACACCGTGGATCTTAACTCATTATTCAACAGTACTCGACCAATCACAGATTCAGAATTTTCAGGATCCACAGGGACTGAGAGGTTTAGACTAATGACAAAACAGCAAATCTACCAAACAAATTCCTCAAGAAGGCCTTGTTTGAGATGTCTAAAAACCCTGTTGAATGAACTAGTGCGTGCGGAATTGTTGTGTGTAAGGATATTTTTTGTAGAATGGGCCACATTTGTATTTTGTGTGGACAGTATAAAGCCGCACATTCGAATATTCACCTGTATTCATTACCAAAAGCAAGTACAAATCTTCACGAATTGACTAATAATGATATTTTCATAGTTCATCATATTGTATGCATTGAATTTTATTTTTTCTGCAATTAAATGACAATTTCATTTCCAATTCTCCGTCTGTCAAAATGCAGTTAACCTCAAATTCAAATTGTACAAAATACGAAAAACAACACGACAGTGCTTTCTTTGAGCAATGTTCGGGGGCTCCTAATTCTAACTTTGCTATTGGTGAAGTTTGACAGATGTCTCTTTTCAACCAATAGCAAAACTAGAATTAGAACCCGCGAACAGTTCGCCTCAGAAAGAGAGCTGAGGAAATAAATATACCCTGTTACTGAATTGAAACAAAACCGAAATTGGCGCCATCTGACACGCTAGTAATCTCTATTATCAAGTAGGCCAAGTGTCGCCAAGTCGATCCCAAACTTCTACAGGTATAAGTGCAAGCACCAGGGTTTTTAGACATCTTAGCTTTGCTTCATTCGACGTGTCACGGCTTGTCTTCCGCGAATGTCAGATTGACTGTTTTCTTAGTTTTACCTTTGATCAAAATATAAAATGAATAATTGTGATTGGGGAAGCGGTGATAGTGAGAGTAATGAGATCTGTACACCATCGGATTTATTGGAAACGGCGAAAACAGCAACTCTGAACTTATTGCCGGAAAAATAAAAAAGGCAATATTCTAAGGCATATGCAGAGTTCATGGATTAGCGAAACTTGAACCAGGCATATTCTTTCTCGGAAAATGTCCCCGCTTATTTTACAAAACTCTCTGAGAAATATAAGTTGTGGAAGATATATCATTTCACCAGATAATTCTGAGATTCAAAATGAATGAATGAAGTATCTATTATTTTCATAAATGATATTTAGATTGCATTAAAACTTTGACTATCGTATAGTCGTAGAGAAAGTATAGTCTTCTACTCGCGTATAATGCTATTATTCTCGAGGATAATTCCTAAACTCGCCTACGGCTCGTTTTGAAATTTTTATCATCGAGAATAATAGCTCTAGCATTATACGCTCGTTGAAGAATATACTATTATTTTCATGATGCTATGATATACGTATTTTAAAACACGCTTTTATTACCGAATTATTTTAAATTTTGCACACGTATTAAGAACCGATGACAATACAATTATTTCATAGCTATGACCTGGTATTCTTACCAAGATCATCAGTTCATGATAAAAAAACCTAATTTACATTACAAAGATTTGGTGAGTGTGCTAGTCTCGGCACTTTCACCAACTGTTAGTAAAAACTTCAATACCATGTGGATGAATCAATCGAAGATATTTTCTCTCTTTAATTAGAAGGTTTAAAAAACACACTTTCATAGCAATATGGTCCGAAAAGTCAAAAATAATAAGAATAAAGTCATAAATCAAAAAAATAACTTCAATGTAAAAAAATGGTGAGGTGCTCTGTAATGACTTTTCATAATGACTCTGCCCTTATGACAACTAATTCCAAGCAGTATACGCTTTTTTACATTAAAGTAAATTTTTTGTTCGATGGCTTATTGCTACAATAAACTATTTTTTTTTTCTATGAATGTACTATTAGATGCGCTATATTTAGCCGTACCCAAATATAACATTTATTATTTTTTTATAACATTCTTTTGGTATTTTAATTTAATAGAACTGACCTTTGCCCTATTTTGAACTCAACAAAATAGAAAGCTATGGCTTTTCATCTATTTTTCAGTTGAGTGACTTTCACTCTTACTGATTGAAAATAACGTTAAATGTAGCTGACACCCCTAAGAATTTTATTTTTCACAGTTATTTTTTGACTTCCCAGGAGAGGCAGGAAAATCAAAACAAATTGATCTTTTCTCAGGTGGTAGGTAGGACATAAAAAAATTAGACTTTATTTCTTGAAAAAAAATACAGATTTCCTTTCGAAAATCCCAGAACTCCAATATATTCGTATTCAATGTAAAATTTTCCAACTCATTTCAAATTTGATGTCATTTTTGGTGGCATATTCAATAACAGACCAATCTTCAATTTGGCGCTTTTCAAGGATTTAAAATCCTTTCCTCCTTCTTTGTCATCTAGGACTTCATCCTCTTAAATTGACGTCATCGTCAGTATCATCCAGTACCAACTCGGTGTCCCATCCGTCTCTTCAATTTCATCAACTGACTTCCTTTTCCCACATTTCTCGAAGGGTCTCGCTACTGATTCCTTTTTCAAAATAGCAAGAACATCCTGAGACGTGATGACCCCTTTCTCCTTCCTGCTTTCGCCAATTTCGGTGAATTGACTCGAAACTTTTGAGGTGATTAAACGGTGAATCTAGTGATGTTGGAGGAAATTGTGCACCAGAAGTCGGTGTTCGGATGGGTGGTACATTAAGAGTGGTTGTTAAAGTGGATTGATGTTGAATGGCATGGTGGCCAAGAGTTGCAATTGAAGTAGATGGTGTGGTAACCAACTCTTCTGTTTGTTCTACATCGTGCTGGCATTGTGACTCTGGCGCTCACATCCTGCTGAACGCTTGTGGATAAAATTTGTCAATAGCGGTAACTTCATTATTAATGGAATTCCCGCCTTTTCAAACCCTTCATAATGAGTTAGGTTTTACTTGGAGATTATGTACAAAATTCAGCTTCTGATAACTTGGTACCATAATTTTGGCTTCGCCACTTAACGACCTCCGCATCCCATTTTTAAGGACTTAAACACCCAAAAATCCGTCTGCAGGAGTAAATGGCTAGAATGAGGTGGGAGTTTCACAATAACCAAGTTATTGCTCATTGCCTTTTTTATCAAAGAAGTACTAATGTGGGAAGCATGACCGTCGTAGATGAATATTACAAGTCTTTCCGTGATAATATTTTGCAAACAATTATCTCAGAATATTTTTGAGAAGTTTCCGCTTCCATCCTTCCACTTTTCGTTGCGGAGTACGTGGTACCAGGGAACTCCTCCCTTGATATCCAAGAGTTCCAAAAGTTCTTGTCCTTGAACACCACCAGTGGTGGAAATTTTTCACATGCAGCGTTTCCACCGAGAAGAACCGTGATGTTCTCTCTTCCAGGTCCACTTGTGATCCTGTCCGCCGTTTTCCCGTTCTCCCCAACAACTTTGATTCGGGATGGATCCAGGCAAAAACTTCTTCCATCAATGTTGTATATTCGAGATACCAAAACATTTTGGACGTGTTCTTGAAGAATATCAAAGTAATAGTGAATGATGAATACATCTCTGGACTTTTTCTAACAACCTCAACAGACTGCGGTTTTTTCTGACTTAAATTAACAGCTTTTTTGAACCCAATGAAGAAGTCGTTGTCAGGAACAGCATTTTTGAACAGTGTCACTATCTTATTTTCGTTCGCATAACATCCAATCTTTAGTTCCAATTTAGCCGCACTGCTCGAGCACTTTTATGCAGTTTGCGATTTTCTCTTCCATATCGTGAGATAGAGCGTGTGCCCTACCACTTATCTGACCTTTTGCTTCCCTTTCACCAGATACATGAGTGAACAGCATAGGTTTGGGTATTTTGTACAATTTCGAGGCTCTATATAAGGTTAGGCTTCCAGCTTTAACAGCATCCCTTTCCCGCACGTTGTTTCGAAATTTCCTGCAACCATAACATCAAAATAAGTGAAGGAATGTGGAATAAAATAATAAATAAGAAACCTTTTTGAAGACAAGCTTTTATTCAAATGCACTAAAAAGGAAAAAATAATTGCTTTGTATGTGTGACGTAGTTATATAATCTTCGACCCTGAAAACACCCACATACCAATTTTGAATAGAATCGGACCACATGAGCATAGAGATCATCTTGGAGCCGCCATTTTGATTTTATGAATTTTGAAGAAAAATTCATAATCTTCGACCCTGAAAATCCCCAATACTAATTTTGAATCGAATCTGACCATAAACCTAAATCTCGTCCGCCATCTTGGAGCACCATTTTGTTTTTTTCTATAACAAAAATTCCATGGGCCACTATTTAATTTTTATGAATTTTGACAGAACAATCATAATCTCCGACTCTGAAAACCCCCACATACAAATTTTGAAGAGAATCAGTACCATAATCACAAAACTCCTCCGCCATTTTGGAGCCGCCATATTAAGTTTATAAATTTGGACAAAAAATTTATAATCTCTGACCCCGAAAATCCTTACTTACCAATTTTGAATCGAATCGGACCATAATCACAAAACTTGTCCGCCATTTGGAGCCGCCATCTTGAATTTTCAATTTTGACAAAAAATTCACAATTTCCGTCTCCGAAAACCCCACATAGGTACCAATTTTAAATCGAATCGTACCATAATCACAAAACTTGTCCACCATCTTGGAGCCGCAATTTTGTTTTTTTCTCTAACAAAAATTTCCTAATGCATTGTCACCGGAGTTATGAACACCTGCCAAATTTCAACTCAAACGGATGTCGACAAGTGCTCCAAAAATGGATTACAAATTTTGAACCAGAAAGAATGACAGAATGACATACGAACGAAGCAAGTTAAATAATAGCTTGTAAAAAGCAAAAGGGGGAAGTGTAAACGCAATTTTTTGATAGGTTACACTTGCCCAAGACTTTTTTCCAGAGGCAAGTGCAACCCACAACAATGTTAACAAACGGTCGTAAGTTTCTTCAAAAAGAATGATATTTTTCAACAAAGTCTATGATGAGAACTTACCGATCAGTGGCACAAAAACACAACACTTTTTCACAGTAGACAATTTTTACTAGAGAGCGTCGAATATAAACCGGGACCATAAATTCAAGTGGATCAGCTGACCGACTGCATTGATCCCTTAGTATGCTTAATATGAAAGTCAATACCTTTGCAGTCCTAATAACGGCAGATGTCACAACTACAGCCAATTTTCGGAACTCAAATCTCCGTGGGTTATTATTATTTCTTACCCAGTTCTTGCATTATTCTCCGCCCCTTCCTCCACTGTCCTAGCAACCAAGTAATGTTTGTAAATTTTCTTGCATGCTGAACATTGCCAGTCCGACTTTTGAATTGTCGGATCTATTTCCCGAATTATTCCTTTTCTACACGTATGGCATTTCAGAGAACTCAGTTCGGTGTTCATTTCAGAAGGATCATTGCATCTGTTACAGGAGCATTCGAAATATTTTCCTTCCCGTAAATGTTGTTTCCTATCCAAGCTTCCCTTGAATAAAAGATCAGAAGATACTGTTTGAATGAATCACTAATGAGTGTTAATATTCGACAATGACAATGCAAGTATTTTCATATTACATTTTCAATCATACAGAAAGTAACGTAAGTACATCAAGTAAGCAAGAACTTTTCACCGCTGTTTTTGCGGGGGACTGACTTAACGAATTGAGATTTAGCATACTTTTGACTCATATTAGAGTGTGAGGGAAATTTCAATATGTGAAATAAATATTTACAGGTCACTGATTCACACCAAAGACAGACAATCAAGTGTATCACGCTAATTTTCTTCGCGTTCTGAATGTTCTGAATGAAACCCGAGAGCTTCAGCTCGAGAGTTTTATTTCACTGAGAAAAAACAATGAACAAACCTTCTGGATTGTTCTCATCGCAACAGTTCATAATACTGATATATTCGTTTTCTCCAAGAGGTGTAGAATTTTGTTCCCTCTTGTTCGATTCATTTTGTAAAAAAATCTTTCTGTATTCCTTGCATCTCTTGCACTTTTGAACTCAATATCCATGGAGGAATTGAAAGGACGACCAAATTACCAAAAATTTATTTAACTGGTAATAGTTGAAGTAAGGTGGGTAAGTAAGTATTTTGGAAGCAATCAAAAAACAAGTAGGTAGTAATTGGTAGATTTTAGCCACAAAAAATTGAAAAATAAAAATTTTTTAACAAAAAATTAAACCGACGAAATACGGAACTGAAAAGTAAAAAATAAAAACTTTTTAACAAAAAATTAAACCGACGAAAAAATCAACTGAAAAGCAAAAAATAAAATAAACCTTAGTCTAAATGATAATTGAGCTCCTAAACTAATGTAAGTAACTGATTTTGAGTCGGCGCCAAACAAACTAGCAATCGAATTAGGTGAAGCGTAAAATGATGACAGCGAGATGCATGGCTGCGTTTCGATGACTTCTTTCATAGATAATGATCTTCGATAATTGTTTGTTTGGCGCCGACTCAAAATCAGTTACTTACATCAGTTTAGGAGCTCTATTATCATTTAGACTAAGAAGGTTTATTTTATTTTTTGCTTTTCAGTTGATTTTTTCGTCGGTTCAATTTTTTGTTAAAAAGTTTTCATTTCTAAAACTTGATTGCTTCTGCTATAGCAAGACTCAAATTTCTTCCATACTGATTCTTTTTTGTACGGAGAGTTGTGTGATTTTTCAGGTTTGTTATATTTCATTTCTTTTAATTTTTATAATTATATCAAAGAATACCTAGAAAATGTCAAAATACTGAATTGAATTAGAAGTTCCGCACGTAGTAGATCTATTTACTGCAATATAGCATACAACGCGAGTTTATCAACAAAAAAACTTTCGACAGATGAGAGGAACAATTACTGTAAATATACAGCATGACGATTTTCTACTGCCCAAACAAGTGTATTATGAAAATTATTCATTTCATTCATGTGTTTGTCGTTTTGATTATGATTCAGAAGCAACTGGTAGTATTCCACCCTTGCGAGGCGATCTTCAGGTTCGATTCGATAACGGATGACAATCTTAAATATGTTATCGACGAGCCAACAAGGATAACTCAAGTACATGCCTGGATAATTTTATTATTAGGGACATTACTGACTATGAAGTGGCAGTCAAAAACTACTGTCTATCTGATCACTTTACCCAAATCATTCGAATTCCAACTATAAAAAATTAAAAACTGGAAAAAAGCTCATCAAGTTACGGTAGAAATTTTTGGAGAACAATATCAATAACTTCAAACTCTATCTAGATAATGAATTATGGGGAAATATCTACAATGAAACCTGTCGAAACAAAGCTTACGAAATGTTCCATAATTTAGTTCACCATTATTTTGAAGTATCGTTACTCTTAAATGTTTCCGCAAAGAAACAAAGAATTTCAACCCGAGCATAGTAACACCAGAAATTCGAGAATTAAAAAGCCTAGTATCTCTATACTCGGACTGTGCAAGAGTTGATGAAAGATACGTAGACATAAGTAGGCAAGTAACGCAAACGTACAGAGAAAAACTCAAAGACAGTTACAAACAGGGTATTGAGTATAGAATAGCCAACTCGAAAAATAAATCAAAAACTATGTGGCAAACTCTTAATCAAATTCAGAAAAAAGTAAAAAATCCCGATAATATTATAATTAATGAAGGTGGTGAAAGTGTCCCTAAAATTGACATGGCTAACAACTTCAACAAATTTTTTTCTGATGCTGGCAAACAAGAAGTTGTTGATATGAGTTTTTTTTTATTGGTGCCCCTTTTTACCCATTTAAAGCACGCCTCAGCGTGTTTAAATCGAACTTTAAAAAACGCGCGTTTTTTAAAGGTAACCATGACAACATCAACAAATCGAGAAACGTGAAGTCTAAATGACAAATTTTTGATTACCTTGTAATGTCAGGAATACCTTGTAATGTCAAATAAAATATTACTCACAATTCGTTCATTTATATGTGCTCCTCCATCCATTTGATGAACTTTTCATATTCTTTTATATATATATATATATATATATATATATATATATATATATATATATCACTGGATTTTCGCGGTATAAACCGCGATTTCTCACTATTCAAAAAATCGATTAGAATAATTCATTTTTGAGCTCTGGTACAACAAATATTGATTTTGTAAAAATTGCAAATAATGTCTTTCTCATTTCCATGACAACGAAAGGTATACTGATGTCACATCACGAATTCAACCTTCTTGCATTATTAGTTCTTATATCTATTTTTTGTAGTAATAATACCAGTATATATGATTTCAAAGTGCACCAATAAAAAAAAATAACGTAAAGTATTCGTGGATAACTGGTCTTAAAAACACTTGCTCTATTTCGAGCACTCCGGCTGCGTCGTCGTGCTCGAAAAATCGCGCGTGTTTTAAAGCCCTTTTTATCCACTTATACTTTAATATACTATTTTGGAAAATAACATAAAAATCTGCCAAAACTCCATTTTTCTGCATCCTATAACTGGGCATGACGTTCTAGACCTTGCAAGAACTCTGAAGAATTCCAACGCATGTGGTCATGACGAAATCTCAAATAATATTCTGAAAAAAATGTGTTTTTCAACTATGTGAACCCTTGACATACATCATGAATCTATCGCTAGAATGTGGAATTTTTCCTGAAAAATTAAAAGCTGCACTCGTTACACCAATTTAAAAAAAAAAGGGATTCTAATCTGTACGAGAACTACAGAGGAATAAGTTTACTTCCAAGCTTTTCAAAAATTTTCGAATTGAATATCAAGAAGCAGTTGATATCCTTTTTTTCTACTAATGAACTGCTTTCTCCAAACCAGCATGGCTTCTCGCAGAACAAAAGTACTGAAACTGCACTGTATGACTTCCATGAACACGTCATAAATGCTCTCGATGGCAAACTAAACATCTGTGGATTGTTCATAGACTTTTCCAGAGCTTTCGATAACGTAAATCACACGCTTCTACTCCAAAAAATGGAACGATATGGCGTGAGAGGTACTGCCCTGAAACTGATGGAGTCATATCTACAGGGCAGGACCCAGAAAGTAGTGATTCGAAAAAAACAGTCATTCAGTCAGTAACCATTGAGCAGGGAGATCCTCAAGGCTCAACACTTGGTCCCTTATTTTTCCTTATATATGCCAATGACCTAATGAAATTCTTGAATAGTCTCACAGGAATACATGTAGTTGCTTACGCGGATGACACCCATTTCCTCATAAAGGACAAGAATGCTATAGCTCTGGCAGAAAAAACTCAGGATATATATGAGCGGGTAGTAACATGGGCAAATAAAAACCATCTGACACTAAATATATCGAAAACAACATTAATGAAGTTCTCACTGAATAATGTTCATGATAACTCCAGCATTTATGAAAACGAGGAGTTGCACATCGAATCTTGCTCAACAACAAAGATGCTAGGCCTCACGCTAGACTACAAACTCACCTGGACCCCTCACATAGAAACGCTTTGCGATAAACTCCGTAGGAATTGCTACGCAAAGAGGTTTATGTCAAACCACTGTAGTAAACAGGTATTGTTGAATCTGTACTATGGAACAGTACACTGCTATCTACGGTATGGAATACTCACCTGGGGCACAGGAGCATCTGCAGCGAGGGTTTTTATGTTACAAAAATATGCTATCAGAATCATGGCCCACATCGTATGGAGGCAATCATGCAGAAGCACTTTCAAAGAACTTCGAATACTATCTGTTGTGGGTATATATATATATATATATATATATATATATATATATATATATATATATATATAAAAACTATGCATGTATATGTACAAGAACGGGCAGAATTTCGCTGCAACCCATCATCAATACCAGACCCGCTCCAAAAATTTATTGATACCCCACATACACCGAACTACCATATACCAAAAAGCCATCATTTCCTAGGCCCAAAACTGTACAATAAGCTTGATGAATCGATAAAAAACTCGGCAAATGTTAATATTTTCAAATCCAGACTGAAAGCTGCTCTCATAGAAAAGAATTGCTGCACCCTCGAGGAATTTTTAGGTTGAGTGTATTCGCCCCATGGAACCGGTATGAAGACCGCTTCCATTTTCAGATAACTGCCAAATCATTAATTCCATGCAGAAAATATAAAAAAAATCGCTATATCATGTATCTATCTCTACTTTGTAAAATATCCAAATAAATTTTAAAAAAAAATTATATCGTCATAATTGTTTATTGGATGAATATTTGTTTATCCCTGAATACTTCTGTAATAGGTTTTATTAGTAATGGCATAAGACCAGATATTTCTAACAAGCATAGATTTGGCACAAACAGTTGTTCTCATGGAAAGATGTTTAAACTTCAATTTGGTTGTTGTTCGAAGCTATTACTTGATAGGTAAAGTAATGAACAAAAAAAATCAAAAAGTTTTGTGCTAAGGCATTAGAACAAGATTTAACGAGGCACTGAAATTTTTTTCTCACTCTGTAAATACTGAATTTAAGAGTAATTCCAAGCTGTTACTGCATTGGTATGGTTGTGTACGAAAAATGTTCTGGAGAGAGGACATACAAAACTTTGAACTAATTCTGCTCAGGTACTAAATTATTTTCTTATGGTCGCTGTGAGTACTAACATTTTCAAAAATTTCATTCTGTTACTCGATCGGAACTAGAGGAATTGATTTGTTCGACAATATGAACAGGGAGTTCATAAAATCAGATGTGGAATCATCTGCGATTCAAAAATGAACTTCAGTCACTATCTTCCATCGTTCAAGATAACCTCTTGGGGACCCCCAATGTTGAAAAGGAAAACATTACCAATTGAATATTGAATAGAAATATTTTTCTGTAAATTGAAAAATCCTCGATAAAAATGTGTATTTTTCAATTAACAGAAAAATATTTCTATTCAATATTCAATTGATGTTTCCCTTTTAATATAACTATGAAAGTCTAGAAATTGAAAGTGGCCACAGAGTCTGAATAAAAGAGATAACAGCCAGAAACTGGAAATCTATCTTGGCCCACTGACAAGTGAAACAAAATCAGAACGGAGATATGGCAACAACGGATCCATCATTGAGTCCTTCAGGCTATACACAAAATGAGGCGATTCTGAAGATGGCAAATGTAATTTTTCCGAAACGTTATGAAATCTTCATATATATATATATATATATATATATAGGGTCTGTTAAAAACAAAATGGAAAAAATTTAATGGACATAGCCCTCAAATAAAAGTGTTATATAAAAAGATACTCACATGCAATGAATTGGCGTAGTTGAATAGGATTGCAGAGTTTTTAGGAATATCTACACTCGCTTTCACCCTCAGAACAAAATCGTCATCAACCGATAAAAGTGTGTTTCCTAAACAGTCATGGGCCATGAGTGCTGCATTGAGATATAATCCTGAAAAAAGCATACAAAACGTTTATTTTTCGATTGATGTAAAATCATATTGCAAAGAAACTAAAGAAATTTCAACTCTTTGGTCAACTTCTCACACTATTATAATGGAAAAAATATGTTCTAGTCTGAATGTAATCGCCTAAAATTAAAGTGTGTCTTTGGAATGAATTTGGTATTGTGAACATTCTTGTTAAATTACCACTCATCATATAATTACCTCTCAAGCATTGCGTTTCTGGACTGGAGATAATCATTGAATTGGTTTGAGGGGGTCTGACTTCGAAAGTGTTGACATCCAATACTCCACATACTCTCTGTATTTCCTCGTTTTCCAAATCATCATTGCATATAAGATTCAAATCGCTTCAAAAATTATCCCAAAACAGAAAGGCAAAAATATCTCTGATTAGGAAAAAATCTTTATGTTAAAAAAATTGAATATTTGGGTACAATTTCATATTCCAAATTGAAATTTAATGCCCGTGCAGACTATGTTATCAGAAAATTATTAAAAAAAATTGGATTTATAACCAGAATCTATCAATGCACCCCAAATTGTCGCTTTACAACGCCATTACACTTCCTCATTTACAGTTCTGTTCAACTTTATTTTTCATTTACCAGAGTATAAAATGTATAAAATAAGCCAGTTGGAAAAAATCCAAAACAGAGCTATGAGACTAATTTTAAAATGTAATCGTTATTATATACCTGTTGAATCCATGTTGAGTGTCCTAAATATGTTGTCTGTTAAACAAAGATTATGTTCAATGTGAATTTGTTTATATTGAACTGAAACATAATCTGTTACCCAAATATATCTGCGATAAACTAATAGTATTTCATGTAATAAGTAAAAAAATATTTTTAACCGCTTTCTTAGTTGTTTAACCAACCCTCAGAAGTTAATGAAAACTAGTACGAGTTGAGATCACGGGGGCCTTACTTTTTATATTAGGATCCGAAACCACTCTTGGGGCTTTGAAATTTTTTTCACCGTCTGTGGTACGCAAAGTGAGGCTTTAGCGGACGAATCGTTTACGGGCAAGGCGCCAGCCGAGTCCAGAATGTGAAGATGATATCCGCTAAATCCATTTGCGTACGTGTACAACATACAACATTTTTTTTTGTATTAGATGTCCAAATAAACAGAACAGAGATACCAAACATATTTCCTTGCCATGCAAACATTTTCAATTACCGTCCATACGGTAGTGTAAGGAAGGTGTGCAAAAATGTAGTAAGCGATTGTTTATCAATGACACGTTTGTCAAATATTAGTGTTAATTTTCCATGAAATAGGTATTCCAAGAGAATATTTTGAAGAAAACGTTTGCTGTCACTACAAAATTTCATATAATCTATAGTTTATTGCGTCTCCTGAAATGTTTTTAGGATATTAGTATAAGTTTTCTGAAAAAATAAATTCAGTCCGCTAAAGTGTTGCCATGACGACTTTAAGTACAAGTCCGCTAAAGTGGCATTTTGCGGACTCTTTTCAGTATCCAAAGTAAGCATTTTATGGAGCGTGTACAAAAAAAGTTTTTAGAGATGTACATAATTATAATAATAGAAATTGTACAGACTTTATTTTACCCGATAGATGTAACACTACCCAAATGGTAAACTGCGTTTTATACAAAGGCTTGATTGAATAAACTACCTGTTTCTATTAAAAACTGTGATAATTCAAAATAGTTCAAAAAGCTTCTGAGAAAATTTGTTTATAACTGAATGTTAGCGTATTTGTCATCATTTATTTTATTCTTTTAATTTTATACCTACTTTTAATTTTATATAGTTGAATTAACATCCTATACATAATAATGTTTGTAACAAATCCTGATTGCCATCTTTTGTAATTTTTATGTAGCACTGATGCTAAATAAATACATTATTATAAAAAATGGTGAACTTTGAAATGGAGCATTAGTGTACGCAAAATAGATCTTTTCTTTTATTTCTGTCTATTTCTATGTATCTTTCAAAGAATAATCAGGAAAGGTAACGTTTACCAAATCGATGGTATATTGTTGATCGAATGCGTACAACTTACAAATAATTTCAATTTATTACCTCAAACTCCTTTCAACAACCATTTTGTGTCTTCTCCAAATCATTGTATTTCTCCTGGATTCCATATGGGGTTCCAATTCCATTATCGACTTCCATAATTCCGGTTTATACTTTCTTGTCAGTAGACAACGAAGCGGGAATACCACCTGATCATTTTCTGCTAAAACTTTCCCGTCCAGTTCTATTTTCTTAAAAACCATACATTCCTCTTTGTGTGTAATTTACCTAAAACAGTATAATGTCTTTATCATTGAATCGATCATCAACAGAGTAGCACATCGTTGAAAAGATAATTCAATTCTTTTTTCAACCATCCATTTATTTTTTAATTTCGTTCAAACGTTTTTTCCCAATATGCATTTGAAATGTTAAGTATAAGTGTGGATCTGAATGGTACCTTTACCTAGATGACTTTTGAACGGTTTGATGTGGAATAATGGGACAGAAAATATTTTGAATAGTATTACCGATCCTCCTTTTTGAGAGAAGATATATTACAATTACTCGACAGAGGGCACTGGGGGCACATCAACTTGAAAATTTAGAATGGCATAGAGGTCGAGTAGCACATCGTTGAAAAGGTAATTCAATTTTACTTTCAACCATGGTTGTTCTACGGAATCACAATTGCGATGAGGAACACGAAATATCAATAGAGGAAGATTCACGATTTTATCATTTTCGAATTCGTTTCAAAGCCTAATTAGGTAGAGATTTTGAATCTACACAATAATCCAATTTCCCACCCAATTCATTTATTTCTAATGACCATAATCATAACGGGTACCATTTATTGGATTTGGTAAACTGATAATCATGCAGTTACCCAGAAATGCCTAATATGAAGTTGGATGATTTTGTCGATGTTTAAAATATTGTAATGTATGAATTTATGGCTACTTACCCTACAGGAATATCTTCATGAGTAACGCGATCTATAAGTAGATGATTCTGAAAATTTGTAGAACGGTGAAGGAAACATTTAAAATACAACTAAATATTTTCGTTATTGTGACATTCCGATTTCTCCGGGAGTGACGTCATCTTGTTATTTTCAATAAACACCCTGTATTTTATAAAATTTTTGGATTTTTCTTATGATTCTGATTCAAATTTATGAATCATACCCTTCACCCAAAATGAACCATTTTCGAGTTATTCGAGCTTTTCTAGAAAAAGTGACAAATGCAGCCAGCGAACATGCGCCATTTTCATGTGAATTACAATGTTTAGTGATATGCCATGACTGAATCATGTATTCTAGTGTTGAATTGGCGGGAGTTCGGTCGAAGAAGAGACAAACAAAATTTAAATTGTCGACGTTTCGAAACTTTATGCTTATACAGTGTGACCCATTTAAAATGGAACCACCCTGTATTTATACACATTTTCATAATCTGATTGTTTTATTTTAAGCATCAGGGTATTTTTCTTTTCAAAAATCGGCATAAGTTTATTACGCAATTTTGTTTTCAAATTTGACTACACCACTGGATTTGTAGTCGCTATAGATAAAAACCATCAGAATTTCATAAAAAAATATTGGTTGACAACAAGTTACAACAACTTTAATTTTGGAAACAAAGTATTTGATTATCATTTTTATTTAGATTATAGATATATTAAAAGTCTGGCAACACTGCCGATACAAAGTAGATCACCAGTGAACTTGTACAGTGGAAATCCGAAGTCAATAGCTCATTCCGTTCTACAGTTATAACTCCTGAAATTATGGTAATGTGAGCGATTTGAGGTTGAAGCGATATTGTACTAAAAATCTGACTACGCCACTGGATTTGTGCCGAAATTACACCTCAACAAATGAGAAATAGTGGTAAAAATATTCGAAAGAGATACGATAAATGTGTCGAACTAAATGGAGGTTTGGTAGAAGCCACAAAATTCAAATATTTAATTTTACAGTAATGTTTATTTTAGTTTTGGTTTTTGCTTAATGACGTTTTATTGTTTCTGTTCATTTCGTTTTTATCGGCTATGGAAGAATGTACTACTGTATAACTTGAAAATGAATTTGAAATTTTCTGTTCTTTTCGAATACACTTATAACCTACACTTAAATAAATGATTTCAAGGGAATATAATTTACAAACCCAGTGGCCTAGTCAGATTTTTATTACAAAATCGCTTCCACCACAAATCGCTCACATTACCATACTTATAACTGTAGAACGGAAAGAGCTATTGACCTCGGATTTCCACTGTACAAGGTCACTGGTGTTCTACTTTGTATCGACGTTGCCAGATTTTAAATATGTCTATAATCAAATAAAAATTATAATCAAATACTTTGTTTCCAAAATTGAAGTTGTTGTAACTTCGTTGTTAACCAATATTTATTTATGAAATTGATGGTTTTTATTTAAAGACTCAATCCAGTGGTGTAGTCAAATTCGAAACAAAAATTGCCTAATAAATTTTGCCGTTTTTGACAAAAAAAAAAACCATAGTGTGCCTTGGAAATAAAACTCGAGTTATGAAAATGTGTGTGAAGATACAGTTTTTGATGCTTAATATTTAAAAAAAATCGAGATTTATTGAAAAATGCGTATTCTACAGGGGTGGTTCCATTTTAAATGGGTCACACTGTATATACATTGTTCAAGAACTGTATTCTTGATGTCTTGTTTTTTATACTTCAGAGTACTGAAGATGAAACAATAAAGTTTCGAAACGTCGGCACTAAATTTTTTTTTCCTCTCGTTCATTCTGACCGAACTCCTGCCAATTCAACACTTGAACTTATATCAGCGGTCGATATGAAGATATGAATCCTGAATATTGAAGGTTAAATAAAATATCCATACAGGGAATGTTGGCAAAACACAAATGGCTTCTTTATTATAATAATTTAGCTCATGGCCAGGAGCTATCCGACTATGAGAGGAGGGTAAACTTTGCGGAGTGCATCATTATGAAGAATCACCAAAATTACCAATTTGTGAAACACATCATATGGAGCGACGAAACAAACTTGACCAAAAATGGAATATTCAACAGGCGAAACATTCACTACTGGAGCGATAGCAATCCACATTCTGTTCGGAAACGTCAATTTCAAGACCGTTGGAATTTCAATGTTTACTATGTTGTTAGAAAAAATGCCATAGTGATGCTGTACTTTTGTGATGACAAATTGGATGGTTAGTTGAAGTATCTTTATTAGTATAATGATCTGAATCATATGATAGGTAAATTACCCTTTTGAAAATACCAGCAGAGACTATGTGTATTATAGAATGTAGAAAAACAAAAGTGAACGATACCAAGAAATCCTGAGAAATCTCGGTACGGATTATTTGGAATAGCTGTTGCTAGCCGACCATAGAAAAATATGGTATCAACATAATGGAGCACCCCCATATAATCGGCAGATGGTAAAACCCTATTTAGAAAGATTTTTTTATGACTAATGATTTGGAACCGACAGTCCGCAAATATGACCACTGGGATCTCCCGAGTTAACTCCAATGGTTTTTTTCTTTTGAGGTTATATTAAAAATTATGTGTATTTTCATACGCCAACAACTGAAGAAGATTTTCAGTAGAGAGTTCGCACAGCCTTCAACTCTATTCCACTTGAAATGATAAGACGAGCTGTAGACGTCATACGAAGGTGTGAAAAACGCTTAGAAGTTGAAGGCGTTGTATACGAACATTTGTTGCCATGAAAATGGGAATATTCATGTATAAAAATGTCAAATGTTCTTGTGGAAACTTCATTACATTCGTCATAAATCACCAATAAATTAACGAAATCTGGATTATTATACCCAACACGAGCCATATGCACTTTTCCAGATGATGAATCTGACAGTAAACAACTTCACTTCATTTGTTGGTAGGTATGCACAGCTTACTAGAAATATCAAAATATCAGGTAGTTACCCAGCGAGCACAAAAACATATCAGATATGTCAAAAGTACGTGATTTTGATGCATTGAACATCCACTGCGATGTTCTGTTTATACATGAATATAACTTTCATAGAATAGCCAATGTCCGCCGCAGGTGGCTATTTTCAGGATGTCCCTGGGATGTCATAAAAAGAACTTGTCCTAAGTTTTTTTGATAGCCTTTTCATAGATACAACAGAAAATTCCCAAAACGTTTTGCGCACATTAAATCGCTGTAAATAAAACATTTTTAGAAATCACTTTCTGAAGCCTTTTGTTATTTATTTGGACATTTGAAGGTGTCACATTCTATTTAAAATGGAGTTTCAATTTTTAGGATGTCTATCATGTAATCTGAATGGAGATTCTTCTTGGAAATACGAACTTTACACATTCTGAATGAAAGTTTTCCATTGATTTATTCTGTTAGGATGATATGGTTAATGGACAAATAAAAATAAAGTTTTTTTATAACTTCCAAGGCTTCTATATTTCTTAGGGTAAGTACTTAAATCAAGATTTCATCTCATGAAACAGATTCGATGTGAAATATACTAACTACCAATTTTGAAAATAATTACAATATAATTAGATATTTTCTTATATATAATTTCAATTGTATCTCTAGGAAGGAAGATTTAGTTGAAATTATATTTAGAAAAATATTCATTTTCACAGTGATTCTTCAGTTTTACACAAACCGAATTATTCTATCACAAGAGTCAATATATTTGAAGTCGCATAGTCTGTTGGAAAACATGAGAAGTTGTTTTTTATTTTTCTCCCATAATCTGAAAACTGATGAAGAAATTATAAAGGAAACAGGTCGTTTTTTGAGAATCTTCAATGATACAGTGTGACCATGTCATTACAGATTCGAACTTCCTATCAAAAAATACACATTGTATGCTTTTGAGGTTATATTATGTTTTTGAACTATGCTAATGCATTTAATTCATGTAATACTTTATTTACTTATTCAGTGATATCAAAAATGTCCATTATATAATTGGTAAAGTTCACTACACTTCAATCACTCATCACTTTTCACGTTTTTCTCAGTTAATTAAAAGTAAAAAATAAATTTCAACCGACGCTGTCAACTCCAAAACAACGCAGAAAGCGAAAAGTAGAATCTACGAAAGCACCCTGGTGTCTCACGTTCTCTATTTTTTCGAAAACTCATTATAATGAATGTTTTCTCAATATAATGATTTTTTTTCTCATTGTAGTGACTTTTTTCTCATTATAATTAGATTTTTCTCACTATAATGACATTTTTGTCATTATAATGACTTTTTTCCCATTATATTGTCTTTTCTCTCATTATATTGACTTTTTTCTCGTTGTAATAACTTTTTTTATTATATTGACTGGGACTAATACCAATAGGGCCCAATTCTTTCAATATAATTCTCACACTTCTGTTTGTAATTACAAAACCTTGCTGGATACATTTCGAATTCGATAACCCGCACTACTCAACTTGTTCTGTTATGAAATCCAAAACTTTTGGCAACGGAGTAAAATATTTGTTTCTATAGAGTCCCATTATCTTCAATATTCTTTTTACCTTTGATAAACTTATAAATTTTTTGGGAAATAAATTGGAGAAAGACTTAATTTCTTTGTAACTAAGACCCAATAAAAAGTAATATGCAATGTAATAGTCCATCACTTCCATTTTGAAAAAAAAATCGTAAGAAATTTAATTAATAACAAAGATTTGAACAGATGATGTCACCATATCATCAACAAGAAAATATAAGGGCAAATAATATAAAAGTCAATATAATGAAAAAAGTCATTACAATGAGAAAAAAGTCAATTTAATGAGAAAAAAGTCATTATAATTGGAAAAAAGTCATTATAAGGAGAAAAAAGTCATTATAATGAGTTTTCGAAAAAAGAAAAGTGTGCGTGACACCAGGGTGCTTTCGTAGGACAGAATTCACTGAATAGTGAATACTGAATGCAGTGTTCCATATGCCATAGAGTACAGTATTATTCTGCGAGGTTCATCAGGTGTACCACAATGAATGGCCAAATTGTAACAATGTAACATGGCGGTCATTTTAAAATGAAAGCAGGAAATGAGTGGACATTGGCTTTTATTATAATGAATTATATTGGTTTTCATTTGCTTATGAAAATATAAGAATGTTGTTTCTGTCCTGTGTAAAATAGGAGGTATTGGTATTAAAATGAATGAATCGGAAATGAAATAAATAGTTGGAAGTGAGGGGTCGAAAAAATAAATAATCTAAGATTTAATTCACATGAAATTTTTAGATTTTTGTTGTGTCAAATGATCAAGTTATAAATAAAATTGTCGAGAACCATTATGAAACTGAACAATAAATGTATATTTAATATTTGGAATGAATCTCTCAAGGCGAACTTTGTTATTTCTAGAAAGAACATCCACACGTTAACATTTGTTTTACTTCGCCAATACCTCTAAGTAGGCATACAATATCATTTAAAGTCTTCTTTGGGTAGTGCATATTACGTCTCACAAAAATATCCTCATGCCAACATTTTCAAAACATCCCAAAGCCTCCCAGGGATGTTTGTGCTCGTTGCGTAATATGCAGGATCAAGTACTATTATGGAATGTCTCCGAAATTATGGGTTTGGTTGAATGTTAGTTCTAGGTCTCATTCTCATAATAGAATTGAATCATAAGAAGAAAAACTTAGGTTTCCATTTGAAAAAATTTAAATTTTCAATGTTTCTCATTCACTTTCTGGACCCACTTTTTTGCGCATCCTGTTCCTAATTTTAGGAAAGCATTTGTGAATACAGGGGTGGTAATGGAAACTTACGAATTAAGTTTTAATATAGCTCTTGGCGAAAATTGCTTTCGAATTGCAAACTACTGGAGGGCAGATGTAGCCTTGATGTTGCAAGAACGAAATAAAGTGGCATTCAAGAATTGAAAATGGAATAGTTTTCTGATTGCCACTGGAGGATCAGTAATAATTATTTTTCTCTGCGAACCTGCGGAATAGGTTTGGATTTTGTAAACTCTTCTAGTGAAAATTGTGTTCTTATTTTCGAAACTCTTCCATCACTAATTGTGGAAAATTGCCATTAAAAGACATCTGCCTGGGTTCAGAAACTTAAGTGAAAGACAAAATGTAATTGAAGAATCATTTGTAAATAAATAATTTTCTGTGATTTCTGAAAGAATTTTTTTCCCAATTTTAATTTTGAAACAAAAATATCCCTTATATCCATAAAGATTTCTCTATATGGAGCAAGTCAAGGATTTGTGTGATTTTGTTGCGTTCACGATTCATGAATTCTCTCATTACTACCAAGTACAGAAATTTTTTGTTAATTTTGTAATGTTGCACTTGGCATTAGTTTCGTTTGGAACGCTAGATAGAGCTTGCAAAACTTCAAAGTGTTGATATACTTTCAGCACACATCTCTTGCAAGTTTTTAGGTTGAAGTGCATACTACCCACCTGTACATTTTGGACTGCATAAGATTGCTGCATCACAGCCTCTGCAAAAAATATATCCATTCCTCACACTTCGACAACAACCGAAACATGTTAAATGCCCATCTATTTGTGGACCTATCAATGCTGGCTCTTCGGACAGAATTAATTCGCCCGCTTTTATAAGTTTATTGGCCACCATATATCTGAAATATAAATATCATGAATAACATATTGATCTCTAATTCATCCGACCCGACAATCTTCGGATGCAGAAAAGTTCGCACTTCTCAATGAAGATCTACCGATTTTCATCTTTCAGATTTACAAGTTTGCACGCGTACTTTATATGAAACAAAAATAAAACTGAGGGCGCGGCCAGTCGTAAAGGTAGATTTTTGAATGTATTTATTGATTTTGAAATCGCCATCAATCAAGCTAATGAAACAATTGTCAAAATAGAAAATTTTCATTAGAAACAGCATATCTATTTTTGTCGATCACAAAGGATTCCGTTTTTTTTGTTTTTAAAATTATTGAAATATCATTTCGCACGTAAACTATACGAGGTGTTTCCGAAAATAGGCGTTCTTTGAAAAAGTATGCAAAAAACGAAATTTCGAACAAAATAGTTCTAATTTTTTTTTTCTTCAAGTAACTAGTTTTTTCAATAATTGAATACCGAAATTCATATGAAAAAGTGATCACGTAACCCCGCACTCAATGATACATTTATGGCCTTCGCTACCAAGCGCCAATACAGTGTTTAGTATTCACCTAAGTAGAAGGGCTGTGCCGGTTTCAACCCACTACCCCATGATTTGGCCGCTGGTGGCGCTAGTGTCCGGGTGCTGTCGGCGGCCATGTTTGTGAAGAGGTGGGTGACGTGTGATTGGTCATGGGTGTGGACTGGGGTGGAGTTATGTTGGGCAGGTCTAACATGCTATTGTTGGGTGCAGACGGCCATGTTGAATGTGCAGGCGATGAAGAGGTGGAGTTACGTGTTATTGGTTGGTAGGTCTGGCATGCTTTTGGGTGCAGACGCCATGTTGGATGTCGGCGATAAGAGGTAACGTGTTGATTGGGGCATTCCATTGGTCAGGACTTACGCGGCCATGTTGGGGGACGGCCGGTGGCGTGTGCGGCCATGTTGACGGAAGGTGGCGTGCAGGTGATCAAGAGCTATCGGAGGACGTGAAGCTACGTGGTACGTGGATTTATGTGGATTTTACGTGATTTCGTAGATTTACTGGATTTACGTGGATTTACGTGGATTTACGTGGAATTTACGTGGATTTCACGTAATTTACGTGGATACGTGGATTACGTGGATTTTGGAGGAAATTGATTATGGAGGTGGAAAAATATATAATCATGCTGATTATATAAGTATATTCGAAAAATTACATATTATTCCAAATCAAGATAATAGACTGGCATTGAATGAACACTGGTTTCCCATTTATTCTGTAGGTGACTTTATTTGGTCTTGTATGGGCTGCTAATTCCTCAAGAGGGTGGAATCCGCAGGAAGAAATAGTTGATTCGACATCTCTCGCTTCACATATTTAGATGCCACAATCAATAAAGTCCTTTCGAACATCGATTTTGCATATGAAGCATTTATATATAATTTGAATAAATATTTGAATTGAAATAAATTCTTATTACCATTTTAGTTCGTGCTTTTTTCAGGTCCTATACACTCAAATAGTCGAACCGTTTCACGTTTTTTTTTCGTATTAATTTTTTTTTTCAAGTCTCGAAGGCGTCTGCAGAATTCTTCAACTCTTCGTTTGAACTCTTCAAAGGACATTGGAAAAATGACTCTAGCAGATAAAGGCTGGTGAACGATATTCACCATCAGAAGTCGACGCGTGTGTTCAATGACGAATATGAATCGACAGGAAGTCGTGTTTCCTGCTTGCTGGTGATAAGACAATGAATTAATTTTTATTCGAATTAGTCAACAGGAAATGGCATCCGGTGGTGATTATGAGTCGACAGGAAGTCGTTTCCGGTTGATAATTATTCACACGGAAGTTGTTTCCGCTACTGGTGATAAGAATGCGCAGTGATGTTAATTTTCTAATTCGAGCCAGTCAAAGGAAACGACATCCGTGATAATTACGTTTTTTCTACTAGGCTGATTGGGTGTGGTCCAAAAGTAAGGTTATGATACAATCCGAAGGAATCCGATCATGATCTAAAAGTAATTAAAGTAGGAATTAATCTAATTTCAAAAAATAAATAAAAAATAAATAAATTTATGGAAGAAAAGGTTATTATGTCATGAAAACGCATTTTGATTTTAACATTTATTCAAATCATTTGAATCGTGATTCATAAATATTTTTTCGATGTTTTTCATCCAGAATAGGTGTGATTATGTTCTTGGATTCTACAATGCGCCTCTTGAAGCGACATCGATCAATCCCAACATTTTCTTCGTGATTTATTGTGATAGATGTTGTTTTTATCCCAAAAACTGACTTTTTTCATTGTAGCTTTTTCAACTTCTGCACCAGTGACACACACGTAATGAAGAAAATCAATCCAGTCGAAGTTTTCCAAGCACAAGGTGGTGGGGTGGGGATGGTCGTCACTCTTCTCCAATCAATCAACGAAAGTTCGATCGTGAGAAACAAGTCTCGACTTGTGGAAATTTGACTTTTCCGGTATTTCAGCACTCAAAACAGGTGAATGTCCACCATTGACTTGGGATGGAATCATTTTCATCGTTTGAAGGCCATGTTTCGTTTGTATACCCAGTAACATTATCGAAAGTAATGAAAACTTCCCTCACATCATATGGAGAATTGATATACAGAGTATTTGAAAAAACAGCTGTCAATATAATGCAACATGATGTTAGCACTGCCATGATCAGAAAAGAACTGAATGAAAATAAATGCAAACTCTTAAATAAAACGCACACATATACACACAGTTTCTGAGTCACCCATTCCGACATTGCGAAACAATGTATCAAACTGCGGCGAATGTTCTTGCTCTTGTGATTCATGCAGAGCGATCCTTCATCCAGAAAAACTGGTCGTGAGGAGTTGTTTTGACATTTCTCGATATTAATCAGATGTGGCGGCACAGCTCGCATGCACCAAGTGGAATAATTCTGCAGAATATCTACTTTTCGGTGTCCTTTCACATAAATAATATCAACATCTTTGAGCAGCTTCCAGATGTCATCTAAACCAGCGTAATCGACATACCCATCTGAATATCTCAAACCATGGATGTTATGCATATCTGACTTGCTTCTCATCGACAGTGAAAAGCAAGTCGAATGGCTTCGGAGGTTGGATTAGAAAATGATTCATCTTCATTCCATCACAAATATTTATTTCTTTGGGGTAAAACTCACGAGTCAAAGTGAAACCTTGAATATCCAGTACAAGAGTCTCTCGTACAACTAAGATAAATGTCGAACAATCTCATTCAGTGCCAAATATTCCATTACGCAGTCGTGAATTATGATGCAATAGGCTCGTGTGTTGGCGGAAATCCATTTTTATTTTCGATATCGAGTTTCACATCCACTGTGGATGACTTCAGAAATTCCGATCTCCTCGAGCAGTCTATGACGAAATCAGCTCGATTTTTGAATGTCATGTAATCGAGTAGAGGTTGTTTTTTCATCACGCCCCCCATGTAACTGGGATAGAAGTCACTGTAGGCAGTGTGAGCTTCTACGAATTTTTTTTTTTCTAAAATCCAATCGCATACGTTCATGTGGATATATATCACTATTCAAAGTCAACCTCATGTCAATCAAATCGATATTATCGAAGTATGTGGGATCTCTTCTTGCACACGACTCGTTTGGAATACTGTTATGTATCGAGGACTTTCCACAGCCGAACAAGTTTTGACGGCCCCAATTTCTTTAGTTGATCCTTCTGTTAATGCTGGAAGTTCGTGCAACTCCCATTTTCTATATGGAATCATCATACGTATATCTGACTTGATAGATTGCAATAAATTCAGACGATATTAATATTATTGATTTTCAATTCGGCTTTCGTCTGTTCAGCTGCATTCGCAGCATATTGTATCAGCATGCAGTTGTTATCATTACGGGATCTGACCAATCGCAGAGATTGCCTTCCACACGTAGCAAGTGTATACTTATTGAAAATGCCCAAAAGATGTTTTAGCGGCACGTGAAAAGTGAATGAACTATCACCATCGTTTCGTAGGGATCCATTAGGGTAGTTCCATCCGCAGGTGCAAAGATGACTTGTATCGTCCGCAGAATAGCATGAATATCTTCTGAGCGCACTCACCATCCCAGGATTTCGCACCGAATCCAATTTTTTGCCATTGAGATCGTACAAAATCGAGTCGAAAAAGAATGCTGGTGCATTATTCGCAAAAGTGACTGTTCCACCTCCAGCAGTTTTCGTCAAAGTCCCTTTGATGGTTACGACAGCATCATACATGAGTAACCATCCTCCACTCTGCTGAATGGATATTTCAATGATATCATTATTCCCGAATGATTTTACATACGGATAATGGGTGCGAGTTTCCAAGCGTTGATGAAAATCAGTTCGCAAAATTCTGAGACATTGATGATCAGCAAAGAATCTGTGATTTTTCACCTAACCAAAAATGATTTGTATGAACTTATTCAAATAGACTCTCTCATGGTGAAAAAATGTGATGTATTATCAAAAATGCAATTTCTCACTTATTAACATAATTTCCTCCAAACTGTTGTGAAAATTTCGAAAAATTGTATTGAGTCAGATGAAGATCACTCCATTGTGCGATGTTTGTCGAAGTAACGAAAGTTATTGTTTGAGGGAATGTATGTACTATATGAGAGACAAGGTGCTTTTAGATTTGGAAATTATAAAAAAAATTCAATAAACATATAAGCTCATTTCATAGTTTTATTCCTGTCGTTCTATGGCTTCCACAGAGAATGGATGTTGTGAATACCACGACAGACAGACTAAAAACTTTCGCTAGTTTTACATCTGATTTCCCGAAAGAGAAATTAGCCCAAGCCGATTTCATTTACACCGGTTCAGATGACATGTCGAAAATGTCGAATTGAAGGATTCAGATGGGAAGCGGGAGACGATCCTTTGCCAGATCACTCCAAATGGAAACATAACTGTCCATTTTTCAATAATGATGATTTATCATTCATCCGAAGAAAAAGACAACCTACATACAAAAATATAGTGAATATGGAAATTCGATTGGAATCTGTCGTTGATTGGCCAATGGGTCTAAGTCAAAAACCCAACGAACTAGCCGAGGCAGGATTTTTCTATACCGGTAGAAGTGATCGAGTGAAATGTTTTCACTGCGGTCTCTAAGTGGAAGATTGGATGCCTGGAGATGAAGCAATCACTTTGCATGAATTGATGAATGTGAATTTTGAAAACTCAAGAGTTTCAAAAAAAATTCAACTGTCATCACCGCCGAGACTATCTTGTAAAATTTGTCTGGAAAATGAAATGAGTGTAGTGTTCATGCCATGGGACATTTAGTTAGTTGTTCAGTAACATGTGATAATTATCCAATCAGGACATCAGTTTCATCTTTTTTGAAAATTTTTGTAACATAAGGACAATTTCCAAAAATTTTTGAGGCTTCTACATATGTTGATGTTGATTCATGAAATAAAGAAACAGTTACATCACAAGTTTTTTTTATTTCATACATTTTCAAAAGTATTTACATTTTCAAAAGTAATGATTACTCATTCATGTACGTCATTCATCGATAATGCTGTAATGGCCCCAAGGAAGGGTGTTATGTGTTCCGGAGAGGAGTACACGTCATCAAACGAACTCAAAGCAATTATCAGCTGTTATGGGCTTTGGATAAAATGACTCTTTGAGATTCCATTTTCTGTATTCGTTCATTCAAACAGGTCAAATAGTCTTAAAAAGTTATTTTTCGTTTCACTAGATTGAATTTAACCCCCTTTTCTTTATTCATGCATTTTTGCCCTTTCATGTAAATTCGCAGATGGACTATCAACATCAATCAAAAAATGATACATATTTGATTTCAAACCCACAAATTCCGTCATTATATGACCATTATTCTCATCCTTCATTAAACCCACTACTTCCTTGTTCATCAAAGGAATGTTATATCTATTTTCTTTGGGATACTCACTTGTATCAAAATTATGATCATCTTCTCCGATCGTCTCATAAACGTCATCACAAATAAGTTCATAAATGAGACTATCCGTATCGGTATAAAGAAGTTTCAGTTTTCAATGCTGAATTTCGGCAACATGTATTGATAATGAAAACCAATATAAAGTTTTTTATAGATCCAAAATAGCATGCCAACGATAATGGTTTATCGAAATAACCTCTACCTTCATTTCAAAGCCATCAAATCACCTTCATTAATAGTTCTATCTACAAAATTCGGACTTAAAATAAAATTTTTGGCTCCGTACCGTCCCTCCCATTTTCTAACCAATTTTATGAGTCTATGGTTCCTTTTGTTTTCCATAGTTTTGCCGAAAACGGCGTTATTCATTATTTTAAAAAGATTTTTCTCAAAACTATCTTTTGTTTCCTTTCGATAATTGGTGTTGAGATCGATATAGGGCTTGTGCCACGCGGCTTGTCTGAATTTCAAAATACGATGAATTTTCTTCAGAATGAGACCATTTGCCAAATACTGTCTGAGATTTCGATAATGCGAAACATATTTTTGTTTATCATAAAAGGTGGTCATCAATTTAGGTAACTCTGATTTTGGAGGTATATTGAGTTCAGGTGCAAGTGGTAAGTCACGAAGCGTATCATGTAGATGTTCGGGATATGATAAATCCACTTTTAAAATATAACCTTCAGATGATTCATCGGAAATTTAAGAAACATCAAATTTTTTCACAATTTTCCACCAACGAAATTCTCCCTTAGGAAGATATTGACACATTGAATGACCATACAGATTGTTCATGTCATAATACATGAGATACTTGGAAATTTTTTCGGGATTGTATGTTGACATATATTTATTATGCGCTTTTGAATAGTGATTGCATGCTTGTGAAACCCCACCGCGTATGCCTTTTTCTAAAAAAAGCAACATGTTTACATTTTGTAACGTTTCTAAATGACATCCAGTATATTTCAACATACAGTCCCAAGTATATACGGGTAAAGTGAAACAATGTGCGGGATCAAGACCATATGCTGCGTGAAAATTTTCGAAAACAAATCGAATGATTGGCACACCTTTTAAGATGTTGGTATTCATGTTCAGAAATGTCGCAATCATTCAAGAGGTTATGGAATTCGCTGATATCATCCAGTTTATCAATGAATCCATGAATCGTATGGAAATACACCTTTCCGAGTTAATAATTTGAGAGAATCCTCATTAGATTTTGGATTCACGCCTCAAATTTTGAAAATTTTTTGATCCAGAGTGGATACAAGAGAGTCCAGAGAAGCCCCCAGAAACCTTAATGGATCAATGAATCTGAATTTTATTTTGGTATTTACGTCACATTTGGGGATTGAAATATATTTTGCTTTATTCATCGGTAGCAAACTCATGCCGCCCTTTTGCCTAAATATTTAATTATAAAATGGCTGTCATATCCCCAAAAATTGTGAAACACCATTGGAACCACAAAGGTCCTTTTGTACTGAAGGTTACATTGCGCATGTGTGAAACCCCTGAATGCCTCCGTGAAATGATTATGATCTCTTGTAATCTTATCACCTGCATCGAAAGGTTTTTCACAAATATGACAATTTTCGGTGATATCTTTCAAGTCGATTTCTTCAATCATAGGTACAATATTTTGTATTTTCGATTGATTAATTTTCACTTCAACTTCCATTTGATCTGAAAACCACTTCATTGAGTCTGGCCCGCGATAGCTATTGAAATGTGGTAGAGAGTCATCATATGAACATTTTACGTAATATCCTACACTATACGCTTCATGTTTCTGGTAACGAGTCGAACTCAACCCATCTGTTCCTTTGAATGATATCAGTAAAGATTCTATGTCAGCATAAATGATAAACAGATTTCTTTCTTTAAAAAGATGATTTTTGAATTGTATGTATTTATTTTTTGGGGAAGAGATTTTACAATCATTCATTTTTTCACAGTCAACCATAGGACTATTCAATTTTTCTTGACTGCCAAAATAGTTAAAAAATCTATCACATACGAAACACTTATGATCATGTTTCGATACTTGCTTGGAAATCAATCTTGAAAGATCATTGTCTTTTGGTTTCGGAGAATATTTATTTTGCATTAAAAGTAAATTGACATGTCTATCCATTTTTTGGGTAGTGAGGTGAGATGAAACTGCATCATATTCGGTCCTATTCATTTCCAAACTGTATACATTAACTGAAATATTATTGAGTTTTTCAAATTTACTTATTTTACGAAACTGTATAGGCATTTCATTACCTTCAAGATTCAACACTGTCGAATAGTGGGGGTATTTTGAAATTCGATCTGTGTGTTTTTCCAATGGGTATAGAGCCAAAACAACACTCCATGCAAAACAGGCGTTGTCTTAGTTTTGAAGATTGATACAAGGTTTTTTGTGCGCAATCACATCAGGAAGTTTAATGATCCATTACAAACCTCATATTTATTTATGTTTACTTCCAAATTCGCTATCCCTCTCAGAGCTCATCTGGAATCCCGTTCTTGAAATTTAGAACACTCATTTAGAATTATATCTGTAACATGTTCATGGAACCAAGTCTTCAAATTAGTTGATTGACTGATGGCTTTATTTTTTTAATGAAAATACTAGAATTCAGTTTTGGTTTGCTGATTTTCGTTTTCTATGAACTCCTCACAGAAAACTGTATTCACTTTCAAAGTGTTAAGTGATTCTATTTTTGAAAAAAAAAATGCATTTTCAAAAAATTAATTGATGTCAAAATTAATTATTACCCCTGTTCGAATTCTGTTTTGAAAAGATGAGTGCATATCCTCCCATCTAATTCGATCACTTCTTTTTTCACCAAGTTTCCCCCCACCAACATGTTCAGTTTTTTTAATAGTATTTTTGAATATTTTCAAATGAGATATTTTTGTTTGCAATTTAAGAAAAAATCCATGAGTCACATTCGATTTTAAAATAGCTCTATTCATCAACCTAATATATTTAATGAGTAATGTTATCCAATGTTCCCGTTCCGAAATTGTTTTCAAAATGAGTGGATTCTTTTTGAATTTTTCTATTTCATCACTAAGGGCACCTATATCAGACATTATCGATGAAAGCACACTTGAATAAATTATCAATTACTTACCTCCAAACTTGGAGAATCTCCTGGATTTCGAATTGATGGGCGAATCCCTTAACACCTTTGAACACCTACGTGTACTTATCCGGGGTGAACTTCGATAAATTCTTTGAAATCGCTTCTGTTGCCCTTTTAGGTAGAAAGATCATATGTTCTTGCAATTCCAGCAGAGGAATTTCACCGAACTTCGATTTCACTAGTCTTATGTTTAGAATGGGTTGTGGTTAGTTTTGAGGCAGATCAGACAGCTTGACTTTTTCTTTATTATTTATAAGTGCTGCTGCGTTTATTCCTTGTAGATCCATTTTTCTGTGGAGTTACACTATTTCACTGAACGAGCCATGATGAAAAAGAAAATCTACCAACCTGCAGGAGGAGGAGCAAGCGGAAACGACTTTCTGTAGATTCTAGATAATTATCACCGGATGCCGTTTCCTGTTGACTGGCTCGAATTAGAATTATCACCGGATACCGTTTCCTGTTTGAGTTTATCACCAGCAGCACACTTCCTTTTCATATCGCATGTAACACTCTGAATAAATTATCAAGTTTCCTGCACAGTTGGGTAAATCAAATTCAGTGATACCCGGTCAGTGGCGTATCCAGCAGTTGACATTAAAGATCGACTCAGGGACCTGTAGAGTCTACCGCTCTCCCGTCTGAGCTATTTCGACCTTACAGTTCGACATTTCTTTTTGAAAAAAACATAGTCATCTGTCATTGGAGAGGAAAAAACATGGCCGACGATTTTAGAAATAATCATAAAATACATTAATTCACATACATTTTGTATAAAGGGTGTACCAAAAAAGTCACATTAATTCACATACATTTTGTATGGAGGGTGTACCAAAAAAGTCAATGTATCCGATTCAGCTAACGTGAATTGATGTATTTGAGCCATTTTGGCACTTGAAAACGATTTGAAGAATCAAAATTTCAGTTCGAGTCCTAGCATAGCAAGTGAGGTGTCAAATGGAAGAAGAACACCCATAGATTGTAAATTCATCAAGCGCCGCCCTCCAACTTCATCGTAGAAAAATAAATCACGATTTGAATGCTTTAAATTACATGAATGGCTTTGAAAAACGCTCAATCATGCATCTTGACATCGAGACGAATCCATTGACACCAAAAATTCCGTTATCGCATAAAAATCAGTAGTCACTTCCGGTTCATGAGATTTTGACGAATTTGGACTCTGCTCGATGAAGTCAATCCAAATTGAGCATTAGTTTTTTCCTATCTCTATTTATACAGACCGGAAGTCGCCATTTCATTGCAGATTTGGATTCGTCTCGATGTGGCCAATCCGAATTGAGCATAAGTTTTTTTCTGTCCAAATTTTCACAGATCGGATGGGCTTATTTTTCGATGATTCGTACAGATCCGAAACGTCGGCATTTATGTTTTTACTCAATGACAAGTGACATATGCAAAGCAGGCATGTTGAATCCACGTAAATCCGTATAGATCCACGTACTATGTAGCTCTCACGTCCACCCTCCCGATTGCTCCTGACCATCCGCACGCCACCGTCCCTCAACATGGCCGCGCACGCCACCGGCCATCCCCCAACATGACCGCGTAAGTCCTGTCCAATAGAATTATCCAATCAACACGTCCACCTCTTCATCGCGCGCACATCTAACATGCCCGTTTGCACCCAATACAATGCCAGACTTACCCAACCAATAGCACGTAACTCCACCTCTTCATCGCGCGCACATCCAACATGGCCGTCTGCACCCACCAATAGCATGCCAGACCTGCCCAACATAACTCCACCCCACTCCAAACCCATGACAAACATGGCCGCCGACAGCACCCAGGCACTAGCGCCACCAGCGACACCAGCTGCCAAATCATGAAGTAGTGGGTCAGAATCGACATAGCTCTTCTACTCACCTAATTACGGGGAGATGCAATTTTTGTCGCGATGGCTTCGTTTCCTATTCCTGTACACGTTGATGCCGTGTCTGAACTTTTTCGCTATAAATCGCGATTCTGTATACTGTAAAAGGCGATCGAAGAGAAGGGTCTGGCTCAGTCTCTGGCGAAACACGATAGAACTGGGGATGAGCTAGACTCGCTCAGGCTCCCTAGGAATGTACCTTCCTCCTCCGTGGGCCCCACTATTTGCGGGGGTTTCTTCCATTCAGGTCGATTCGAAGGTTTAGTATTTTCGAGACCCAACACATGCTCTTTGGGACAAACACTGGACTCTTTGAAGACGAGGATGCTTCCCTGTGAGAGAACGCAGGTTCTTTGGGGTAGTCAACAGCTTCTTCGGGGGACGTTACAGCTTTCTTGTAGGGAAGGACATATTTTTGTGGAAAGGTCACAGCACTCGGCCTCGCGACATTCTCTTCGCTACTTTTGAGGAACGTCCACCATTTCTCAGTCATCGCTCTCATCCGATTTAGAATCATTGGAAATGTTCATCTCACTCAGCCTTTTGTTCACAGCCTCCTGAAGTTTCTCCTGGCGTAGCAGAGTCCTATTCCCTCTACTCTGCCTGGAACCGTTCTTGTTCTTCCACATCCTCTCCATCTTTGGAATTGGCGTATTCGAAGCTATCGCTAGGGTTCAAGCTGACGCTATTCGTTGTGCCGGTTTGGGGGGTATCGCAACCGCTTTCGTCTGCCTCCACAATTTTTCTGGGAACGAAATATATGCTGTCGTTCCCGGCTATGCTGTTGCGGCTTTGGAGAAGACTATCGATATCCGAGAATATGTATTTCTACGATGTATTGGCCGCAGAAGATTCGTAATCTGGAAACGTACAGCTGGACATCGAGAACCTCGCCGAATTGGGGAAGCTCGACGTGCTAGACAAAGACTGTCCTATCGTGGAGTAAGAGCTCATGTTCAACGGATAATCCGAACTCAATCCGTCATCGGAATCGTGTTTATCCAGCAAAGTATCGTTGCTCTTGGACAGGTGATGAGGAACTGTGTTATTGTCGGTCTTTTTGTGGGTAACGCCCTTTAATAAAATAATGGGCTTTCACAAAAACAACAAACATCAACTATGAAAAACAAATATTTCGTATTTGGCAAAAGTTTTCTCTTGAACATGAAGAGAGCGTTTTCTCGATCACTCTATTTTTTCTGTACATTGCTGCGAAATAAGTATCATTTGACCTTTTGCTCATTTTGAACCTTCGATTTAGGAACAAAAACAGAACAATGGAATGGGTGAACAAGCGACAGACCAACCTTAATTTCAAATACAAATTACATTCGCTTACATTATTTTCCTAAAAAATAACATAGTAGAAAAAAATGAGAAAAGCAACCCCAAATTGATCTGTACAGTATTATTCAGTAATATTTCAGAAGACATCTGGGAAAATGTCACATATCTGATTTCCTTCATTTGGAAATTATTGAAAAAGAGGGGATAATTGAATTCAAAACTGTCAAAAAATACACTAATACACTACTTCACTCGACTCCACTGAACCTTTCATCTAACTTCTTATCTTCAATGAACTGGTTTTACGCGAAGCGTTGCCGTTTATATGGACTTGGAGCAACTTTGTAAGTGGCGCCGCAGTGGCGGAATCGGGTGAATTACTCCAGATAGCGCAAATTATCTGTATTTGTCCCTTTGATGAATGATTGTTTTTAAAGTCCAAAAGTTTAAATTTGTTTGTTACAAACGTGAAAACTGCGGTTGCGTTGTGATTCGGCATGTATAACCTTCGAATTAAATTGAGCCCCGGTTTCAGAAATTGCCCTAGTAATGAATACAATGCAGATTGAAACGAGTAGTCTGCAAACCGCATTTAAACGACTGAACACGTACACTGCGAATACGTTATTCACCTGTCATCGTATTGTTCACATGTAATTTATTGTCAAGTTGAAAAGTGTTTTATATTCGTGATGGATCAAGTGGTTGCATCTGGGTTTTTACCCATCGTTTTCGAGAATCAGTCTATGGAAAAAGGAGCAGCATTGATGCGATCGAGTCATGTTTGTCAGGTGCGTTATAAAAAAAAAAATATTCCAGCATACATGCGAAAGTGATTGGCCAGGCAGAAGCGACAACAAATCAGTACTCTATCGAATTGGAGGTGAATGAATATTTTCACAAACAATTGATAAAATTCAATTAAAACTTACATGCCTGAAGTAGGAGTTTACACGAATAAAAAAAATTAAAGAAATATCATTAAATATGGAAGAACTATAGAGTACTATATTGAAAATATTGTTTTATTTTCTACATTCATACATTTTCACATATATTTCATATTGTTCATTTACTGAACCAACTACTCGTTACACTACTTAACAACAAGAACGTTAGTCATCGTTTTGTAACATATATACAACCTAACCTCTCAACCTATTACCTCTCGCCATTCGAAAATATGCTAACCTCAAGAAATTGACTTCAGCCATAAAACTTTATATCTATAGTAATTATAGGGACTTCTTGAGAATTATAGATACATAAAAAAATTGTATCTTTATTATTATTCACCAACTTACAGCCATGTTAACTGCACTGTTGAATTTTGATTCACACAATTACTGCCTATTGTAATATGTTTTTACTCTGTTCCTATTAACCCTCCATTTTTATATTGTTTATACTGTTCCGTTCCTTCTTCCTATTTCTGACTTTAACTTGTCTATGTTTTCATGTTATGCTGTTCTGTTTTTTTTCTTTTTTCTCACTACACAATACAAGTGTGTACTCACTTAAGAGTGTGGAGGGAAAAAACATGTTTTTTTCTAATTATTATCAGTAGTATTATAATTGATTTGTATTGTTGGATTGTATAGCAAAACGGCTAAATAAATAAATAAAATAAATAAATAAAAAATGTCAGATTTTGACTGAAAAAATAATTTTGAATGTGTATTACATGAATAAAAATATGTTTCGTGCATGTTTTTAGATAACTGTAATTATTATTATGATAAAATGTTATTGTTTATATTGATATGAAAATTGAACTTGCAGAGTTTGTCAATTGACCTTCATTCGTTTCAAAAAGGGAAACATTCTCAATTGAATATTGAAAAGAAAGATTTTTCTGTGAATTGAAAAAATCCACGATAAAAATGAAGTTGTTTTTTGTGAATGTCTAACAGAAAACAACTACTTCCCCTGCTAAAGCCACGCTGGACATTGAACTTTATCTGATAGATATTCTGAAAAGACCCTAACTCAAAAGAAAAAATCGATTCACAGCCACTCTCGGGGTTTTAACTCAGTTTTAATTTGTTTTGAGCTAAATGTGGAATCTGTTATGCCGTAAATTCAAATTCATATTTATTTGTATTTGCTACAGCAGCCATCTAGAACATGGATATACACGTCATGTTTTGCATTTTACATTCATGCAAACATATTGAAGAGTAGTCAGTAAAATAAAATAAAATTAAAAAAAATTATAAATTTAAAATGGAAAATGTCGTTATGACTAATTCACTCTATCGAGTCATTGAGGAATTCTCTTACCGAATAATATGCTTTCTCCAGCATTATTTTCTCAATTGTTTCTTTTCATTTTCTGGGACTCATGTTCTGTATGTTGACCGGTAGCTTGTTGAAGAACTAACCCGGGCTTTTCTAGAAATTTGGCAGTCTATGTTGAGTTACGCTCAAGGCATTTGCAGTTCTTGTTGGATAATTGTGGAAGGATGAGTTTCTCCAGAATGAATGTATGTTATATTTTACATAAATTAATGTTTTATAGATATATATGCACGGAAAAGTCAATAATTTGTTGTCTAGGAATACAGTCATGCAGCTATCTTTGGATTCCATACTGAACATAAGTCTCAGGATGCGTTTTTGACAAACAAAAATTCTTTCAGAACTGGTGCAATCTCCCCATAAAATGACGTTGTATGAAAGGGGGCAGCTTTTTTCAGTTTCAGTATAGCAAAAAATCCGGAATTAAGTTTTTTTAGAGTGTGTTGAAGATGGCTGTCCCATGATATGTACTGATCCAGGTGAATTGGTTGAGTCTGAGTTCTGAATTTCCGCTAGAGAATAGCTAGGACTGTTTCTTCTGCACTTGAATTGAAGATATACAGTTTTTTCAGTATTTAGTATCAGATTATTTGTATTACACTAATTTCCGAAAGAATTTATGACTTCGCTTGCAGTGTTTTCCAATTCCTTTAGAGTCCGTGCAGAGATCACTACCGAAGAATCGTCTGCAAACATTGTGACTAGTCCATTCGTGACATGGTCGGGTATATCATTGACGAATAGTAAGAAGAGTAGTGGTCCCAGCACTGACCCCTGTGGTACCCCGATATCTACGGGGTAGGTTTCAGAACATTCATTTTTTATTTGTACATAGGCCTTCCTTTCGGTAAGGTATGACTCCATTACTTTAAGGAGTTTCCCCTTATTCCATTTCTTTCAAGTTTATTCAAAATGAAGTTTATTTGTAGGCTGTCGAATGCACACGAGAGATCAAAGAAAATGTCAGCGATAAATTTGCCTGCATCAATATTATAATAGACACATTCCATGAATTCAATTGTCGCACTTTATGTTGATCTCTCCGCACGGAATCCATTGAGATTTCTAAAAACCCTGGTGCTTGCACTTATAACTGTAGAAGTTTGGGATCGACTTGGCGACACTTGGCCTACTTGATAATAGAGATTACTAGCGTGTCAGATGGCGCCAATTTCGTTTTAGTTTCAATTCAGTAACAGGGTAAATTTATTTCCTCAGCTTTCTTTTTGAGGCGAACTGTTCGCGGATTCTAATTCCAGCTTTGCTATTGGTTGAAAAGAGACATCTGTCAAACTTCACCAATAGCAAAGCTAGAATTAGAAGCCCCCGAACATTGCACAAAGAAAGCACTTACGTGTTGTTTTACGTATTTTGTACCATTTGAATTTGAGTTTAACTGTATTTTGACAGACGGAGAATTGGAAATGAAATTGTCATTGAATTGCAGAAAATATAAATTTCAATGCATACAATACGATGAACTATGAAAATATCATTATTAGTCAATTCGTCAAGATTTGTACTGGCTTTTGGTACTGAGTACAGGTGAATATTCGAATCTGCGGCTTTATACTGTCCACACAAAATACAAATGTGGCCCATTCTACAAAAAGTATCCTTACACACTACACTACCTGAAAATAAACAATTCCTCACGCACTAATGAACTGCTGAACGAGTGATTTTTTAAAGAATAAACTCAGGAATAAGCTAAGTAAGATTTCAAATCAAAGAGATAGAAAACGGATAGATACCGACAAAACACTGAAAATAATTGCATAAAAGATGCTGCAGATGTCAGGAACTGTCAACCAAGCAGATGCTTTATTTCGACATTGTTACTATGGTAACCAGCAAATTTTCTGAAAAATTTTCATCCACATTAGCATGTAGACGTAAAATTAATAAGTGGAAATTTCCCGGCACATAACAGCTATCATATAATTAGACAAAAATAATATTGAAATAATATTGACAACATTTTTTATTTACTTACTTTATGAGTTGGAAATATTACAACAAATTATTAAGGTGTACATTCTATAATATCAATAACTCATTTTAAATTCTTCAAAAATTCCACTTCTACCTCCTCTTTCCTAAGTGGTGAATAAAACACGGAACCGGTGTTTTTTTTAACAATATGCCTGTGTTTCATAAAATAAAAATAATACTGAGACACCAGTTTATTTCTTTGAGTATTAGATTTGTGTCCAAAAGAAGGTACAATATCACGCAGAATGTTGCCAATCTCTTTAAATAAGTTCTCTTGCTCAGGATTTAATCCAGATTCTTCCACTAGGTATGTTAGAAATTTTAAATTTTTATGGTACATTTTAATGTGCTGTGATTCTTTGCAAAAGGAACACAATTCATACGATTGAAAGTTCATTTTATTATCACTTTTTTACTAACTTATGATTGTATACAATGTTATGAGGAACTTATAATGCCACAATTAAAATATTGATTGACAGGAGTAGTGAATGTCAAATCCATGGCTAACTTTACAAAATATTTTTTTAACCGGCAACGTACGCCAACAACATTCTATTTAGAATAAAGAATAAAATATCCCGATTTCCTGAATTATTTGAAAAACAAATTATCACCGCTAATATAAATTTTTCTAGAATTCAACCTAAAAGAATATGAAAAATATTTAAGTATATATGTATAGATATAGTTATATATTTTTTGCTGTAAATCACCTTTGTTTGTAGTCAATATTGTCATTTCCCTGAAACCTAGTAAGAAAATTATATGAAATCAATCATTTTTATATAATAATGTATCTGATATTATACATTTTATTTTACTAGGGCAAGGGAAAAATAAAAAAAAAATATCCCGCAATACGAACATCCACTTTTATTTTTAATCAATATCGAAATAGTTCATTCACCAAGGTTTTTAGACATCTTAGAATCCATGTTGTCGAGATGAGAGAATATTTTTCCAAAAAGTCAACAATTCTTTCGCAATAGGTATATTCAAAAATTTTGGAAATAACATTCAGTATTGTCACCTGTCTATAATTGTCCGGTTTTTTTTATGTATAGGTACGACTTTACCCATTTTCAAATATTCTGAAATATTCCTGTGTCAAATGTCAAATTGATTAGGTATGACAAGGGTTCGCTATTAGTTTCTTTTAAAGTTTTTAGTATTTTCACACTTATTTTGTCATTGCCCACGCTTTTTTTGTTCTTCAACTTGGAAATGGTTGAGAACACTTCTTGACCACTAACATAGTGAAAATAGAAACTTTGGCCGATACTTTTATTGGCAGTGTATTGATTTACTTTGACCAAATTTTTTGTAAAATTTTTCGTTTGTTATATGGGAGAAATGAGAAGCAAAACTCACTGCTACTTCTATTGCTTGGTCATTATTTACGTCATCGATTTTCAAGCTAATATTTATTTTATTTTTGCTCCTATCTATTTCATTATTAACGATGTTCCATATGGGTTTTTGTTTGTTTTCACTTTTTCTAATTAAAACTGAGTTGTACTTTCGTTTTTCCTGTATTATTAAATTATTATAATGTTTCTTTTTTTTTATAAAGTTCCCATTGGTTGGGGTCATTGTTATTTTTCGTTTGATTGAACAATACTTCTAGTTTTTTACTGTTGTTAGTGATATTTTCGGAAACCCATTCTTTCTTGGAACGGTTGATTTTCTTTTTTGTTTAAGGGACAGTTAGCTTCGATAGCATAGGTGATAATTGACATAAACTCATCGAATGTTCGTTATTCACGTATCTAGAATGTCTGTTTTCTATTTATTATTGTTCACTGTATATACTCGGAGAAACTAATTTATGGTGAGTCTTTTTATATTTTATAATTAAAAACATTTTTTTATATTTTAAACCCCTGGAAATGTTTTAATATTTTGTGGGCATTTTTCTTATTATATTTTTCTGTTATTTTACCATATTTAAATTTTCTCAAAAAGAAATGTGAAGTAAAACTCATTGTTACAGAGCCCTGATGATGAATTCATTAAAGTTCGAAACGTTGGCGAGTAAGCAATAGTTTTTCTTCGATAACATTGATCCCAATCTCAACCAAACCGTTTGAAGAACATAACTGTGAATCACCAAACTCACCATAATTTAAATAAAAATAACGTTTAAATAATCAAAAATAACTTTTTATTATTCAAAATTATGGAGCTGATTTTTTAACGTAATTCAATCATAACAATTAACAATAAAAAAATCCAATTGTTATAACAGATAACAGTTGAGATTTTTTAGAGAAGATTGAAAAAAAAATCATTAATCTTTTTGGTTGTTATGAATTTTTGAAATTTTTATATCATACGCTTCATTTAAAGCCTTCCTAAATTCCACAATTTTGAGAGTAGAAGAAAAAGTCAGGAGACTATTTTCATGCTTAATTTCATGCTCTTTCATGTTGAAATTTTTTTCTTTAACTCTTACCGTTTTGGAATTGTATTGAAAAAACCCTTTGTTTATTTTTTTTCTCAACCCTTGAAAACACATTCACTTTTACTGATCGTTTCCATATGCCTCAAATAGACTTATATCCAAATTACGATTTAAAGGCGTATTTCATTTAATTTTTAACTTCATGTATCCGGTTTAAATTGGTATTCAAGTTTCAATACATTTTCACTATCCAAATTGGCATACGTACTTGATCAATTCAGTATTGTACAATCTGATTCATCTTCTTTTGAATTCGTGATAATTTTAAAATTATGGATGTAGTTAGTTTGTACCCGCTCAGAAATGACATCCTGTTTTTTCGATGATTCGTTTTGAATACATGTTTTAGTTTTGTAATTAAAATAATGAAATGAATAACTCTTGGTTTTTTTTCAGTTCACTAATACCTAATGTTCTTTCTGATTTGTTAATTATATCACGTATTCATTTTCCACATAACTGCGTACCTTTTATTACATTTGGAAAGAAGCTAAATATTCTGTATATTTTATCGTTTTTCCCTATTTTAAATATTTCTTCATTTCTTGCCTTCATATAGTGGAAAAAATGTAATTTTTACTTAGGGGAAACAATTCAAAATTGTGAAAAGGGGAATACGAATCCATTAGGTAATGACTTCAGACTCTCGGATAGTTAACTGAAATAATCAAGCAATGCGATTTTTATTTTTATCCTATTCGTGCATTCAGTTCATTCTTTCTAATGGACATTTTTTAACTCGACTTATATAATTATTATTTTCTTCAGTACCTAATGATTACTTACCGCCCGAATTTTTCATTTTTGAGTATAATATAGTTCCCTCCATTCATGACTTCAATACTATATAACTATATACAACCACACAGTATTCGAAGCAAACCTGAACTACAGAAGCTCAGAAGGTCTTTGATCGACGATACTTTACGACACGTTGTGAGCTAAAAATATCTAAATTAGTATTAGCACCGTAGATAAGTTACTTCTCTACGGTGGTATTAGAAAGTATCTGAATATAATGCCAAAAATGCGGAAGTTTAATTCAGCATTAGTCAAGGCAGAGTTATAGTGGACAAATTATTTGAGACAGCAAAACACATATTGACTATTTAAACACAAATATTTCTTTTCAAAATTCAACGGATGTCACAGATTACAAGATATATATGTCCGTTTCTCAAACGATCCCAATTAGACGACCTTTCCAAAAAAATATTTATATAAAAATAATGCTCTTCGTAGAGATTATTCGTTTCCAACATTTATCCATCTTTGCAAAGAGAGATTACTTCTAGAAAATGTGTTTCCCAATTCTTTCGAACTTCGTGGAAGCGTGAAATAGATTTTCGTCGACAAAAATGTATTGAAGATCTAGTGAATGCGACGCCAGTCTTGCATCAATACAAATTATTTCTGGAGAGTGCTCCTTCTTGCAAAACATTCTTCTTTGACTCATTCATCAATATGAATTCTTAATTAAGACTGGAATAGAAAATCTACGAAGACGTAGAAGGGCCAACAACAAAATAATTTTAAAAACATTTGGAATTGCCACTTTGAAATGACAATTGTACTTTGAAGTGACAATTGTCACTTTAAGTCTGACAATTGTCACTTTGCGATACAGACATTAATACTTGAATGACAATTGTACTTTGAACTGACAATTGTCACTTTGTGACAATTGTCACTTGGTGAAATATCATTTGAACGACAACTTGCAATTTCACTTTGAACTGACAATTGTCACTTGAATGACATTGAACTGACAATTGTCACTTCGAAGTGACAATTGTCAGTTCAAAGTGGCAATTCCAATTGTTTGAAAAAATATTTTGTTGTTGGCCCTTTTACGCCTTCGTAGATTTTCTATTCCAGTCTTAATTAAGAATTCATATTGATGAATGAGACAAAGAAAAATGTTTTGCAAGAAGGAGCACTCACCAGATATATTTTATATTGATGCAAGACTGGCGTCGCATTCACTTTCAGATTTTATCTTTTGAGTTAGTGTCCCTTCAAAATATCTATCATATGTAGTTCAATGTCCAGCGTGGCTTTAGCCGGGGAAATGGTCATTTTCTGGTTAGATATTCACAAAAATAACTTATTTTTTATTGTGGATTTTTCAATTCACAGAAAAATATTTTTATTCAATATTTAATTTAGAATGTTTACCTGATTCGCAATGATTGAATTTTGTTTCTTTCACTTCAAAGATGAAAAAAAAGCATTCACAAAAAAGTTAATCAATTGTCGAAACTGCTGGTTTAAGCCGAAAACATACTCATCCCAGACATCCCGCAATAAAGAGGGGGAGTTTTCCGGAATTGTTTCTGCATCATCAGCCTCCACGGGCCTGTCTATTGGCATTAATGGGATATGTTTACGTTAATTATGTAGGATCTGTTATTTATTTACGAAGTACTTTAAACAAAAATTAAAGAAAATGTGTGATATATTTCGCTATAGGAAAGTGCAAGAAGATTACAATCTCGTTAGGGTTATGAAAATCTATGATCCTAATAACTATTTCAATGTCTTTGCTCTCACTTCAACTAACTAATTATCCATAGTATTGTCAAAATTGGAGAGATCATATTCAGATACATCAATTTGAGAAAATGCTAATTACCTGTTCTTCTTCCCAATCTATATTCGTCTGATTGGATTATTTGAAAATAAAAAAATAAAATAAGTAAACATTTTTTTTAAGTTAAACGGTTTTATTGTAAAGAAACATAATAGTGATGCAGATAATGTACTAAAAGCTAAAACATATTTAGGTAGGTACCAGTCATCACACCACTCTCCTCATCAATATAGGGCATTGATCAGACTAAAATAGAATCGTGGGGCGTAGCGTAACCGAGTAAATATGTAAACCGTTCTGTGATGTCGCACAATGATAGTGATGGATTTACTTTCACACACATTTTGCATAAGTTGTCTATTGAGAAGATGATCCAAAGCATATAATATGAGCGGTTGACTGTAGATAATAGAAATTCGACGCGCCCCACGATCTTATTTTAGTCTAATCAATGCCCTATATCGATGAGGAGAGTGGTGTGATGACTGGTACCTGGTACCTACCAAATTATTTATGTAAGTCCTCAATACATAATCCTTCCAAATACTTTACTCAGTGCCACGTAAGCTTGTCCTTCCTCAACAATTTCGATCCTAAATACACAACTGCGTGGTCTACAGTGCTGTCTTGCATTTTGTGAACAGAGAAAGCCCATGACAAAACTTCTTTCTTTCAGCCGTCCCATAATGGAACTGCTGGAAACTGATGTATGACCAAGTATTGAGGAGAAAAGGCTAACGACATATCATTTTTGTCCACGCTAATGCCATATAGTTCTCGGCGCGCTTTAACCTTAACTTGGGTGGTGTACCGCTAACGACGTATCATTTTTAGTCACCCTGACGCTACACAGTCCTTGGCACGATACGAAATCTTGACTTGGGTGGGGGATTCATGCTTGAATCACGATTCTAAGTTAACAAAGTCCTTTGTTTTGATTAGATACCTAGATTTCAGTTTTAATGTACTGATTGTCTAAACTCTATGATCCACCATTTTGTTTCGGAAGCCAGCTTAAATTTAGAATTTTTTCATGGTGTACTGTATTCTACTAGTCAAACCCTTCCCTTTGATATCCATATTGAGGGAGTTGTAAAAAAATATGTTATCCGCCATTTTGTGGCGGCGGCCATCTTGGATTTACAGTGATACTAAATACACATAATTGTATTGTCATCAGAACTAAAGGTGCGTACCAAATTTCAGATCAATCGGTCAACAAAAAGGGGGTAAAATTTTTTCAATTACTAGATTTGACCCGCACAAGACACAAACAAGGCAAGCTAAATAAAACCGTTTAATTACGAAAATCAACAATAAATATAGAATAATATAACCAATAAAAAACGTTTTTAAAGATAAGCTTTAATTTAAGCCGTGTACTAAAACGTATAAAATAAGTTAAAGTTATCGCAATAATTTTTTGTTAAATTATTTGTTTTTAAAAACCTTGTCGCGCGAAGTGTTCATAAAAATAAGTACCAATGAATTTCATTGGACAATGATTGATTGGTAAGTAACAACTTGTCGAAGTATTAATTTTATTACAATTCGCGCGACAAGCTTTTTAAAACCAAATCATTCAACAAAAAAGAATTCAATCATTGTCAGCGATGACCTAAACTTATTTTATACGTTTTAGTACACGGCTTAACTAAAAGCGTCTTTAAAAACGTTTTTTATTAGTTATTTTATTTTTTGCTTTTTAGTTAGTTTGCCTTAATCTGTTCATTTCTAATAGAGCATTGTTATTACACGGTATCTTCCCTTTAAGTTTTGAGATGAAAAAATCATGATCTCCGACCCCAAAAACTCGCACATACCAATTTTGAATAGAATCTGACCATAATCACAAACACTAAACTCGTCCACCATCCTGAAGTCCCACCAATTTTGAATGAAATATGTCCATAATCAGAAAACTCTCACCATCTCCGTCCTCCATCTTGAATTTATAAATTTTAAAAAAATTCAAAATCTCCAACCGCGAAAACCGCCGCATACCAATTTTGAATCGAATCGGACCATAATCACAAAACTCGTCCGCCATCTTAGGGACGCCATCTTAATTTATGAATTTCGACAAAAAATTCATAATCTATGACCCCGAAAACCTCCGCATACCAATTTTGAATAGAATTGGACCATATAATCATAAAACTCGTCCTCCATCTTGAGGCCGCCATCTTAAATTTATGAATTTTGATATAAATTTCATAATCTCCGACACCAAAATCCCCCACATACCAATATTGAATCAAATCGGACATAATTACGAATCTCGTCCGTCATCTTGGAGTCGCCATTTTGTTCTTTTTTTCTCTAACAAAAATCCATAATACATTGTCACCGGAATTATGAACACCTGCCAAATTTCAAATTAATCGGACGACTAGAAGTCGGTCAAAATTCACTTGCAAGATTTTACCCTAACAAGTGAAACTAAATAAAAGCTTGTAACAATGGCATATATTTATGATTCATAGCTAATCGCAATTTTTTGCCGCAAGAGTATGAACGTTAATGCGGCGTTTTTTCTCGGATTTGCGAATCGCAAAAAAAGCTTTTATTAGAATGGAGTATGGACGTCAGTGAATTGAAAAAAAAAACGAGAAATATATAACATCAATTTTTCTACGTGGAAATCACTAATACATCCGAAAATCAGCAAAATCGGTCCGGATGAATCCAAATCACAGATTCAGATCTATTTATATTATTTTAGATATTGGTTATTGAGAAATACCCATTAATCCAACAATTTGGAATCCGTGTCTCATTATCAGTATAATAAATATAAATCGAACTCCTATTGATAAAATACATTGGGCCAAATGGACCAAGTATCATCGGCCGGAGGCTACGTCCAGACGAGCCCGCGGGGTGGAATTTTCAGTGGGTTCATCTGAAGCGAAAAGACTCGGGGACTCCCACGCTACCAAGGGTGTTCACAAAGATTTTTATCCTTGCCAAAAAAAACTCCGCCTATTGAAGGATTATTATTGTATTGGTATTGTGATGATTTTAACTGATGGTATACATGCCTTTCAAATACTGTTTATTTCAATAGTTAATGACTAATGTATTTCTGAATAATTCTGATTGCTGGGGCGCGTTCCAATACTCCAACTTTTCATCCTAACCGTTCATAAGCTCGGTGGATTCTCATTTATTAACTCGTGAAAGTCGTTCCTATACCGGTTGATTTAATCGGATGAACAACTTTTTCACGAACTCGAGTCCATCAAAAAGTTGAAATATTTCAACCGCATGCGCATTGCACATTATAGTGATTAAAGGTCAAGTCATAGGTTATATTGTCGGGCACATTTGATAGATAGTCGACATTGGAGGTAAAACAATCTCACTTTTCCGATTTATGTTGGCGAGTTGAACATTTTTCGATTTCGATTTCGAAAAGAATTCGATGGATTACATATGTTATTGTTTAATTCGTAAATGATCATGCTTTCATATTGTGCTGTTGTGAAATGCAATATTTTTTTTTCTTCATACCGTTCTCGGTGACCATCATCTCAACTAGAATAATATGTTGTCAGGTCTAATCACAATATTTCACTCGAAACACAATAAAAACAGTAAACATTTCGAATAAATGTTCCTTAACAAGCTAAGCAAATGTGTTGTTATACCTCCAATGTCGACCATTTGTCAAATGTGCACGAAACCAATATTATTTTCTTCAAACTAAATAATCCATATCAAAAAGATCTTCGTCAGAAACAGAATTTGAAATTTGACTCACTATCAGATAAAATACGTAGTATCTACAAATTATTTAAGTCCTCCAGTAAGGGCAAGAATCTTCCCTTCAATTCCTTCCATTGTTAAATCCTTAAACCATATCTTAAATTTCAATGTAATTTTGAATTATTTTGGAAGATGACAACTGACAAATAACTAATTTGTTTCGTTTCGTTCCAAAAGAATCAAAATGACAATTGACACAATATGCCAAATTTTTCACTAATCATCCAATCGAGTTGGGGTATTGGAACGCGCTTCTGTACTGATGACAGATGTTCTTTCTGAAGTTTATCGATCATCGCTTTTGCGGACAACTTGCGATTTACAGCGCCATCTCTTGTCGTCGTCTGATTTCATCCCATACGAAATATAAAGAAGAAGAATATTGATTGACCTCGTCTTTTTTAACCTAACATTTTTGGCATGTGTAAAAGTAAAAAGTAAAATACACACAATTTCTTGAAATTTAATTAACACTGGTAAAGCCGTCAATCAAAAATGACACGGTTTGCAAGGTCTAAAGGGTCGAAATCATCAAACGAACGAGTTCCGGAAAAGGCTACATCATGGACGGAAATGAAAGAACAGTTATTACTGAAAAATAAGGAAATTGAAGATGACAAGAAACGTGAAGAGTTCATGATACAAAGAACTGCGAACTATAAGGCATTTCTGGACGAGAAAGCCCAAGAGAATGCAAAGTCTCAGTGGTCATCGTTTCCTAATGTGAAACAATTTAAACAAACTAATGTTTCTGCCAGTAAAGATGAGAAGAAAACAAAATCAGCAGACTCATATAATGATCAAAATTATGATAGTGATGAAGCTTTTCACCGTTTAAAGAATAAAGTTGACAAAGTATTAGATGAAGCTGAATGTGGGAACAATGGTGATGATAGCGATGCTCCTCCAGATGAAGAATCTGCAAAAAAAGTAATTGTGGAACCGACTATCAAATCGAAGAAAGTAAAGAAGAAAAAACTGAAGATCTTAACAGATGGCCCCAATGAAAAGAAATTCAATCTTCATAACTCTGGAAATAACAATGGAGAAAGTAAGCATCAAAAAGGTTCTGCGAAGAAAAGAAAAAATGAATTGCAACAGTATCAATGTACAGATGACGAACCTTCAGAAGATAATAAGAAAATAATAAAAAAGAAAGCCTTTTCAAGTAATGACCTAAAGCAACAAATTGTCGAAAATCTCACTGAACAAGATTTGAAAAGAATTGAAAAGAAAAAACAGAGGAGGATTAAACAAATCGAAAAAAAGAAAATAAAACGTCTAGAGTCAATTGAAAATGAAAAAAAGGGGAAACCAGATCAATCTACTAATGAAGAGAAACCTTCAGAAAATAAAAAAATAAAAATAATGAAAAAGAAAGGGAAGCACCCTATTGATAATAATGAGAAAAAAGTTATTAAAGAAAATCTCACTGAACAAGATTTGAAAAAATTGAAAAGAAAAAGCAGCGTAAGTTAAAACAAATTGAAAAGAGAAAACAATTCAAGGAACAAATAAAGCAAAATGGGGAAGCTGCTGATCAGAAAGTAGAACAGGAAGTTGATCATTTTTCGGTTGCCAGTAATAGCAAAAATAATAATAACTGGGTTGGTACTAATAATTCTGATAATTCTGGAATACCAAATAGATTTGGTAATGTTGAAAACAAGAAGCCCAAAATAAGAGACAATAACGAACATACAAGAAAAAAGCCCCTACTTCCTCATAAGATGTTCATAAATGGTAAGGAACTGGAAATAGATTATATTGACGGATTCCCTGTTAGAAAAGAAGATGCAGTGAGGTTGAAGAAGTTACGTAAAGAGATGATAAGCAAAGGATTGCCTGGTAGTGAAATAAAAATTTCTATGAAACTAGAGAGGAGGAAAGCTGAAAAAGCATTTGCAAGGGAGAAGAAAAAAGTAAGTATACATATGTGAATGTGAAAGTAAAATTTAATTGACGGAAGATTTTTGTCAAAACCTATCTTCAATGATTTTGAAGAACAAATAATCTTTGTCTTTTTTATTACAATGAGGGTTAATTTGTTAGTATGCTGACCCTGTCCATTAGTTGGCCACCACCAATTTTTTCCTAATATCATTCCAACTTCACATATAATTTCAAACCATAATTTTTCTATCATCTCATCTATAACACAATTCACTCCTATTTATCTCTCTCAAAAGTGAATTGTTTAAACAGGCTGTTATTGTATATTAAAACAACATAATTTTTACACTGTAATAATATGACCAAAAATGTTATTTCATCATACGTTTCTAGCAACTTTTCAACATTTGAGGAATTAAGGAAATATTAAAACACGTAATGCCAAAAAAATATGTACTAGAAGAACACGAAATGTATTTTTTAATTTTCATACAAAGTTTTTTTCGGTTTTTTAACAATTTTATCAAGAATTGGTAACAATGGTTTTTTATACACTGGTATATACTTCACTCGACTGGCATCCTCCAGTAATAGGGTTTCACAGATTAAAGCATAGACTAATGGAAAAAAAAAGGAAAATGAGACCAGTGTGAAGTTTATGAATAAAATATATTGAATATTGTATTGAACAATTGGTGGTGAGTTCATCACAGCTATCAGGTGTCGCCACATATCTATGTTCATATACATTGCCTTGAAATATGTTTGAACCATTAATGAGTTTCCAGTTATACTCTAAAATACTAAAAGTTAAAAAAGTTTTTTTCTGTGAAGGAAAAAATAGCCATGTTCATATTTTGCAGACAGTGTTTTATGTATGAGAAGAGTATACTGTATGAATGACATCGGTTTGGGAGGCGTTTAAATGGTGGTTTCAGCCTCCTAGAAACTAAAAAAAATCGATTTTTCTGTGAATAAAAATAATAGTCGCGTTCCAGTGAGCTTTTCTAGCTTTTCTGAAAAGGACAAAAATAGCAGCGTTCATATTTTGTAGAGAGTGTTCTATGTAGTAGAAGAGTACACTGTATGCCTTCGATTTGGGAGGTGTCTAAGGGGTGGTTCCACACCCCTGGAAACTTAAAAGGGTTGGGAAGGGGTAGTTCCCCCTCCTGGAAACTTAAAATCTCTACGAAATATATGAACGCGGCTATTTTTTCCTTCACAGAAGAATCGATTTTTTTAAGGAGGGTGGAACCAGCCCTTAGGCACCTGCCCAATCGATGTCATTCATACAGTATACTCTTCTGATACATAAAACACTGTCTGCAAAATATGAACGCGGCTATTTTGTTCCTTCACCTAAAAATCGATTTTTTGTTTTAAGAGGGTGGAACCACCCTTTAGACGCCTCCCAAATCGAAATTGTTCATATAGTATACTCTTCTGATACATAAAACACTGTGTGCAAAATATAAACGCGGCAATTTTTTTCGTTCACAGAAAAATCTTTTTTTTTTATATTTCTAGGAGGATTGAACCACCTCTTAGACGCCTCTCAAATCGAAGTTGTTCATACAGTGTACTCTTCTGATACACAAAACACTCTCTACCAAATATGAACGCGGCAATTTTATTCCTTCACAGAAAAATCTATTTTAATTAGTTTTCAGGAGGGTGAAACCATCCCGTAGACGCCTCCCAAATCGATGTCATTCATACAGTAATTGTACGAAGCTGGGGTTCAAAAAAATTGCCCGATAAATTTAATCCGTTTATTCCACCTTGAAGCACAACTCAATAGTATACTATGACAATACAATACTTGTTCATAATTACAATGCATAACAATATTCACAAGACTAACTGCCGACTTTTGACTGACTCGCCTATCGCATTTGACCCGCTTATATAGGACAGCGGAAAGAATAGCAGCGATCGAGAATATTCCATACCATCATCGTTAACGGCCGGATTTCACCTATATGAAGTTAGCGAGACAACTCCGAAAAAGTTGATAATAGATTATTCCATAATTTGCCGCCTTTTTGTCGCTAATTAGTTGCGAAGAAAAAAAAATTTGTCACTCTTTTTTTTTTTTAATTTGTGATGTTTCGCTAACTTCATATGAAGTTAGCGAAACAACTTCCGTAATTTCAATTTTTCCACAGTTCCGAAGTATCCATAATTTGCCGCCTTTTTGTCGCTAATTAGTTGCGGAGAAAAAAATTGTTTCTCTTTTTTTTTTAAATATGCGATGTTTTGCTAACTTCATATGAAGTTAGCGAAACAACTTCTGTAATATCTATCTTTTCTCAGTTCCGAAGAATCCATAATTTGCCGCCTTTTTGTCGCTAATTATTTGCGGAGAAAAAAAAATTGTCGCTCTTTTTTTAAATAAAAATATGCGATGTTTGGCTAACTTTATATGAGGTTAGCAAAACAACTTCCGTAATTTCTATCTGTTCTCAGTTCTGGAGTATCCATAATTTGCCCCCTTTGTGATTTTATTTTAGTTTTCTTCCTCCCAACCAAAAGTGTTTCAATCACTTATTTTTTCTCTTTGTTATCATATTTTCAATCGTTAAAGCTTATAAATGTCTTCAAAAATTAGAATATCAAAATTGCCCAACGCATCGTCACTACTACTAATAGTCTCCCCTCTGAAACTTACCCATTGAAACCTTGGAAAAGGATGGAAAAATCAAATGTCGTTTACAAAATTCCCTGTCAGACTTGTGACAAAGCATATATTGGACAAACATCAAAAACTTTGTCTGGACGCCTAACGTCCCATAAAAGTGATTGCAATACAAATAAATTAACTTGGGCACTGGCTGAGAATGTCATCTCCAGTGAGCACATGTTGGATTACAACCATTTTAAGTACTTTGCACAGAGAGTAACTTACATAAAAGATTATTTAAAGAAATGTTTTCCATCAAGAATGATACCAACAGTATAAACAAAAATACAGACCTGGATAATTTGAGCAATATTTACAATAACATTTTGAAACTGAAACTTTTTTCCCAAAATTCCCACAATATGAACAAAACTCAACATAATCAAGTTTCAAATTTCCCACTAATTATCAGGTTGGTCATAAATATCCATACAATAGGGTATTCGTGAAAATGACAAATACTTTTCGAACTCAAAAGGAATTTTTACGTGGTTGCGATATTCAGTTTCTGAATCTTTGTAACTTCCATGTCAATAAACAGACAAGAAAAACTTATCATAACATGGTGAAATAATTCAAATGAAATAAATGATGCCCCAATTTTCGACACCTGAAAAATATGAATAACCAATCGCCGACATATATGAGGACCAATTGTCGACACTGTGAGAAATCAAAAACGGGCATCAATGCTATGTTTATATTTATATCTATCGTGACTGAAAAGTATGAAAAAGTTATGCTCATATCTATAATGGGTAAACCTCGACAAAACATAAATTATTGAATAAATTTAAAAAAAAATTGCTACATAATCAATTTCTAGGAACCACTTTTCCCCATTTGGAATACTTCATATACCCCACACAATAATTCTTCTCCCTGTTTAAGTATGGTTTCGAAACATTTTTTTTTTCATTTGATACCCATATTGAGGGGATTGAAAAACAAAGAAATCTGCCATTTTGTGGTGGCGACCATCTTCGATTCGAAATTTTTCACGGAGTACTATCTTTGTACTGGTTCAGTCCTTTCATTTGATACCATATTGAGGGAGTTGAACAAAATATGTCATCCGCCATTTTGTGGCGACGGCCATCTTGGATTTACAATGATACCTACTGAATATACATAATTGTATTGTCATCAGAACTAAAGGTGTGTACCAAATTTCAGATTAATAGCTCAACAGGAAAGGAATACAATTTCAATTACTAGATTCAACCCATACAAATAAACAAAACTGTACGCTGAATAAGACCATTTAAAATAATAAAAAAAGACTTAAGTTGTCCCGCTAACTTCATATAAGGTTATCAAAACATTGCAAATTTTTGAAAGAAAGGATAGACGAATATTTTCTTTCCACAACTAATTATCGAAAAAAAAGCAGCAATTTGTGCAAAAAAGTGAGAAAAGATCAAAATAACGGGAGTTGTTGAAACATCGTATACTTTTTGAGTAAATAGTTTTTTCTCTCTGTAACTAATTAGCGACAAAAAACCACAGATTCTGGATACTTCAGAACTGAGAAAAGATAGATATTACAGAAGTTGTTTCGCTAACTTCATATGAAGTTAGCGAAACATCGCATATTTTTTTTATAAATAGAGCGACCATTTTTTTTTTCTCTGCAACTAATTAGCGACAAAAAGGCGGCAAATTATGGATACTTCGGAACTGTGAAAAAATTGAAATTACGGAAGTTGTTTCGCTAACTTCGAATGGCCGTTATCGAAAGATCTGGAAGATGACGTCGATCCCAAGGTCGTTTCTCGAATTTTCCAATGGCGGTTATAGAACATGTGGAGCATGATGTCATGGGCAACCAGCACAGTGGCGTACTCACTTATATCCGTAACAGTATACTCTTCTGGTACATAAAACACTGTCTGCAAAGTATGAACGCGGCTTTTTTTTTCCTTCACAGAAAAAAACCTTGTTAACTTTTATAGTATTTTAGAGTATAACTGGAAGCTCATTAATGGTTCAAACAAATTTTAAGGCAAAGTATATGAACATCATATATAAGGCGACACCCGATAGCTGTGAGAAACTCATCACCAATTGTTCAATTCAATATTCAATGAATTTTATTCATAATCGGCCGCCACTGGACGTTTGTTGCTGGGGAGAAAGTGGCTGCTAACTTCACACTGGTGAAAATGAGCCAAAATTTCAATTTTGGAATTTTATGATTTGATTTGTCTTCGGGCTTCATATACTCTTGCTGCATTTGATATTTCAATTACATCTTGCAAATCATGGAATGTAATGATTTGATGTGGTATTCAAGAAATTTAAAAATACGAAACATTTGAAAGAACACTTTTTTACTTCTCGGCTGGTTGAAAATGCATACAACAAAGATTTGTTTTCTGCAACTTTGTTGCTTTTATATTCCACTCCAAGTTCCTATAAGTTCTCCAATACATGTAGATATTTTGCATAAACGTCAGTTCCAATTTTTTCTCAGCAAGTTGTCATTATTACACCATTACATACATACATACATACATTATTACTACCAATATTTTAGTATACCTAATGATTAGAATTTGTCCAGCACAATAATGGGCAGAAAGTGAAATATATTATTTGAACTGAATCGAATAATGTGTTTTAAATGCTTCCTCACATATTCAGGTTGATACATTCAACGAATACAAGGTGCTCATTCTTCAAGTGTCCACTCATTGGGTGTTCCTCAGGGTGTTACCTAGAACTACAAAATACACTGGGAAAAATGTAACTCGACTTTTCATAATGTAGAGCTTTTGAAATTGCATGAACGAATTCAGTAGGTTGATCGATATAGGAAATTCGAAGTTCAGCAACTTCTGTGAGACAATCACCTCAAGTCCGGCAGCATCCAGACTTCATAAGACCAGAAATATATAATAACAAATATTAATTGAATTGTTATGGCACCCAAGGTTCAATCACATACCAAATTATATTTGAAATGATTTATCGCTCCTTCAGAGAGTGTTGAATGTGGTGGGCAATTAAAAATAATACTCCAATTACACCCCGTTCGAACATCTGTAATTGATAAAACTCTACATTGCTGTTTGAATAGGAAATTGTTTTTTTTTACCATTTCCATCCCTATTACATTCCTTCCGAAGAGCCGACTAATCAATCATCATTACATTTTTGCAGGTTATTTTGTGATTGTGGATAACTTCAAATCCATTCTAGCACCGATTTGTCGTGGTACTTGAAGAACAAGCTCCAATCTACTTTGTAGTAGATCATCAGAAAAAGTTCACACAAAATGACTCAGTTATCCAATACTCTATTACAGTTTGAAGAATTTAGATATAGATAATCAACATGTTTCAGTTTTTTTTTATAATATAAAATCATATACATACATGAAATTGAAATCAACGTAAACCAATAACTTTGCAGGTTTGCTACAACTGTAGAAAATCTGGTCACAACCTTTCTGAATGTCCAGAAATAGGAAAAGACGAGCTTGCCCAAACACAGGGGAGTGGGATATGCTTCAAATGTGGCTCAACAGAGCATACTCATTTCGAATGTAAGGTGGTGAGAGGACAGGAATTCAAATTTGCTCAATGTTTTGTCTGTAACGAACAGGGACACATTGCCAGGCAATGTCCTGATAATGCTAGAGGGCTCTATCCGAAAGGTAAGAAATATATATTCATTATTTATTTGAATCCTTTTGTTTACAAAAAAGTGTAGTGAAAGGTAAACAAAGATTGACATATCTGCTACATAGTGTCTCTTTTTGCTTGTGTGGAGAATTGTTATATTTCATGAAAAAAAAACATAAATTTGTCAGCCATAATGAATCTTGGAATTTTTATTCAAAGTTCGTGGTACTAGATATCAAAATATCAGTTTTTGAGGCAGATCGGACCAATAATGACAGAATCTGTCTGACATTTTATAGTTATTATATTGAATTTTCATCATGAAATTATCAAATTGTATTGTCACCTAAACTATGTGCACATGCCATGTTAAATTTTAAATCAAGGGGCATGTGCAAGATTCCTCCAAATACATACAAACTCATAAGTAAAGTTGATATAGAGAGGGTGTGAATTTATGCGCCCCTGAAAGCCATAGAAGAGTGGACCACAGATTTCAAAATTTGCCTGCCATTTTGTATGATTACACAAACCATGAGCAAGTGCCAAATTTCATGTTAATCGAACATATGGAAGTGGGTGAAAATCGAGTGTCAGAATTCCTTACTTTCATGTCTGTTATGAAACTGGCTCCGTCTTCATTGAAATACCCCGAAATAATTATTTATTTATAATCGGGGGAAAACCCCTATTCCGCTATTACATTTGGAGTTATACAAAATAAATATAAGTCTTGAATATACCATATATATATAGAGAGAGAGAACAGAAACATTAACTAGGGTAGATAAAAGCAAGAGATATACAGGGTGTTATGTAATAGGTGTCCGATATTTTACAGGATGATTCCTCAGTTATTTATAAGGTGAAAAGTTCGTATAAGCATGGGTCCGCAAGGCCTTCATTTTTGATATACAGGGTGTTGAAATTTTATTTTGGTTTTTCGTAAATAATTTCTAAAATAATGTCGATATTTGGACGAAAATTGGTATTTGAGGATTTTTTAATATCAGAAATTTAAATTTGATCTTAGTTTAGCCCTTAATTGTAGGGGGCGCCGCCTACACGTCTTTGTCTCTTTTGGGGAGTCACAACTTTGTCGTGCATGTATGTATCACATTTTCTAGGAGAAAAATCGATTCCTCTATCATTTTTACGTGAAAAATATAGATAGATAGATAGATCTTTATTTAATTAGGAACCCTAATATACATATAAGAAGGCATATTACAATGTATAGACATGAAAATATATTACAGACATATGGAATGGAATGCTTACAATAATATCAATGAGTAAACAATTGTAAGTAACATATTAAAAGTAAAAATAGAAAAGGAAAAATAAATTATAAATTAAAATGGTAATAAACTAACGAGTAAAAAATTTGAAAAGATCATATTAAATAATAAAAATATATATATATATATATATATATATATATATATATGACTAACGGTGAGTACCGGGACATTTTTGTACATTTGGACCAAATTTGTACCGAAGTGTATATAGGTTTTTTTTGTCATATATGAGTTCAGTTAACAGATGCTATTCACAAAATGAATGTACTCAGGTCCAATTCTTTTATATACCAATTTTTGTATAAACCGTATAGTACCAGGACATTCTTTCAAATTGTTATTTAAAAATAGATTACGATGGCAGATGCAGATGAACTGTTAAGAATCACAGATACTTTTGAAAATGGAAAGTGACATAAATGATTTATTATTTTTATTTAATGTTATTCGTTTTGATATGTTTTGTAGACTTGGGAAAAATGATTGTTTATAATATCCCTCTCAATTCACATTATGATGAATTTGTTCAATGCAGTATTTGAAAAAGGAAGAAAATTAAAAGAACTTTCTTTGGTTCGTCATGACAGCGGCCAAGTACGAGTCGAGGTTCGAACAGTAAATGATTCGTGCCAGTTACGAAATATGCAACTATAGTCAGATATATCCTTACTTTAATTTATATTCTGTGTTTCTGTTCGTTGTTTTCGTTTTAACTTTACTAACATCTTGGGTTCTATATAAGTTCAAATTGTATTTCATACAAGACTAAAAAACATGATTTTTTCCTACTAGCATTGGAAATTATCATCAATTTCATCATTTGTATTCCGATAAATTGTTATACCATACATAAGGATCCTATATGTCGAGTAACTATGACTAATGTTGACAATTGTTGCCATTTGATGACATGATCTCATCGAATTTCGAGCAACTGTCTGTCCTTCCGTCTGTACTCTGTCGTTGGTTAAAAAAAAGGAATATATACGAAACCCCGATCCTCGTTGGCTTGAAACGCGGCTTTTTTGTAGTTGGAAAACCCCTATTCTAACCGAACGGTCGTACTGGTGATTTTTGTGTTAAGAAAGATGACAAGTAGAACTATCAAAACCGGTCGCAATCAAATTTTATTGCTAATTTATTTCTCAAGTGTAAAAAAATGCAACTGTCTTAATGTCTATCATTTATGAACTGCCATTGGGAGTCAGTTACAGAATAATAATGATTAAGACACTGAATAAGTATTTACGATATTTTCAACTACCTTGCTATCTTGATATACCTACACAAAATTCATTTTCTCATGGAAATCATTGGACAAAAATAAAAATCAAAGACTTGAGAAATGAAAAAGATGTTCTGGCAATGAAGACGATTTCCGATTTCCTTACCTCACTCTGCCGTATTATAAAATTGTAATTGTCTGTTTGTTTGTTCGAGCAACACGCAAAAACTACCAAACCGATTTTGATGAAACTTCCAGTGTTTGAAAGCCTACTAATAGACTGGTATGAATTTTATTCTGCTCTGATGACGGGAACCAGAGATATAACAATTAAACTACATTCCGCGGGTACCAGCTATACATATATATTGTCTTGACTGACTATCTCAACGCCCAGTCCAAACCGCTGGAACTAAAGAACTGAAATTTTGACAGCTTATTTCTAGGATGACATAGATAACCACAAAAATGATATTCTATCCCTGAATGGGTGATAAGTGGGTGGAAGTAAAAGTACCATTAGTTTTGAAGTTAGAGTCCTGGAAATTGATATTTGGGCTTTTTTTTCCAATCAAAGAATACATATGACAGGGTTTTTGAGAATTTAATCCTGAACCACACTTACTCAGTTCACACCTTCATGCGCATTTCGATAACTAAATTATCATTATCAGTGGGTAAACTACAATGTGCAATTTCTGAAGAAAATATATCCTCAGTGTTTTCAGGAATTGAACCCCTAAAGGGGTGAAGTAGGGGCAGGAAATTTTCAGGAACTTTCCGTTAGTTTTCAAGTAAGAGTAATGTAAATTGATGTTTTGGCTCTCTGTTACAAATGAATAAATCGTGTTAAAGTTTATTTGAAAATTCCTTCCGTGAAGGGGTGAAAAGCGCATAAGGAATTTGTAATAGTCGGCACGAAGCATTACTCTAACTGTCAAATCGATTATGCCAGCCAAACATGATACAGAGATATTCCAACCCAAAAGGGGGGTAAAATAGGCAGTGCCGTCTTCTCCATTAATAAACACGAATGTTAGGGTTTTCGAAAATTCAACCTTAAAATGGTTGAAATTGGGATTGAAAATGTGTATAGGAGGAGCGTTAGTTCTTGAGTTGAGGTCATGGAAAATGATGTTTGAGGTTTCTGTTATAAATGAAGAACTTGTTTTGGTGTTCTTGAAAATTCAAACCCTAAAGGAGAGAAATGGGGGGCTAGATGGGGATTGAAAGTTTATATACGTATTCTGATAGTTTTCAAGTTAGGCCCATAAATAATGGTATTTGACGTCTTTGTTACAAATAAAGTAAAATGTGTTTTGGAGTTTTTGAAAATTAAATCCTTGAAGGGGTGACATGGGGTGTGGAGGTTTGTATAGGGGTTGCGTTAGTTTTCAAGTTAGGGTAATCAAAATTGGTAAGTGAGGTCGTTGTTACAAAAAAAAGTACATATTTCAGTGTTTTTAGAAATTAAATCTCTAAAGGGGTGAAAGTTTGTATGAGGTTTCCGTTAGTTTATTTGTTTGTCCCATGTGCGTTTCTATACCATTCATCCGCTTGCGATGAAACTTTCGTGAGTTGTGCGCCCGCGAAATTATTCTGAATTAGTACAAGCACGAGTCGTTTTATCAAATGAGTGTACTTCATATAGTTTAGTGGCAGTTTGTGTATTCAATAGAGAGATTTTCAATGTGATGGTTTTTTTTTCGAATGTAACACCATATATATTCCTCGTCTGTATGATATTGAATTGAAAAAATATGTTTTTGTAAATACATCTCTATGTCTATTGGTTACCGTTTACGCTCTATTAATCAATAAGAACAAAATTCAAAAACACCTGTCGATATCGTTAATTTCTGTGCTTTGCCTTCAGCAGTGTGTATACTCCTAATAATAACTACCAGAATATACAAAATGATACATTTCATAACCCCAGTCAATCTCGGCACACCTGGAATATCAACCGAACAAATAATTGCAGCCTCGAAAAAAATAAAGAATGAATTTACTTGTGGACCCGATAACTTCCCAACTAAAACTGTAAAGAAACACATAGATCACTTCCTACGTCCCCAATTCATACCATATAATAAAATGATATTGAACGAATAATTCCCAGGAATCTTTAATCTGGGTTGACATCAGACGTCATAAACTACCGACCAATTGTGCTCATTACCGTTTTTTCCAAACTGATTGAAATTATTCTGTCAGCCATCATTTATGAACACATCAGAACCTCCTCGACTGACTGACTGCCAACATGGGTTTACCGAATTCGTTAGGAATGCCTTGGATAACAGGAAACAAATTGATGTTGTCTACGCTGACTTGAGCAAGTCATTCGACAGTGTTTTCATCAACACCTTCTAAACAAACTTTAATACTTCGGAATCTGCAGAAGGCTCCAAAATATCTGTCGAACAGAACATTGTATGTTGAATACGGAGGGGAAAGAAGATTCAGCTACGCTAACCTCCGGTGTACCTCAAGGGTCTAATTTAGGCCTCTTACTTTTTGTACTGTTCATAAATGACATCGGCGACTCCATTCACTCAAACACGCTATCATTTGCTGATGATCCTAAGATGATGATGATGATAAACAATATCCTGGATTCAATAGCAAACAAAACGATCTCAACAACCTAACCTATAAAAAACCACCACTTTATATTAATAAATGCAAAATTATGACTTATAACAGGACTTTTTTAGCAGTATAATTCAACTATGCGATTAATACATCTCTAACAATCGCATATCTGAATGTAAAGACCTTTAAATCTTATTTGATAGCCAAATTACTTTTGCAGCATAACCATGGCAGCCCACCTCCTAGGCTTTGTTATTCGTAACTGTAAAGAATCCAGTTATATAGACGCAATCGTACTATTTACTTTTCACTAGTTAGAACTAAGCTGGAATATTTTAGTTCGGTTTGGAATCCTTCACAAGAGGAGTACATTGACTCTCTAGGAAGAATTCAACATACATTTTTAAAATTCATATATAATGAAAAACAGAACACGTACCCAGATAATAACCTAACTCTTTGACAATACAGAAACTTCCTTTTCAGAGGTATTCCAAACTGAGAAATCGAGAATATATCATTCTTCCTTCCTTTCTGTTAGTATATCACATATCTCACTGAAGACAGTATTACTACTACTTTGTCACATGGGCCACATTATTCATTATCACTACTACATTATTACCTATGATATACTGGGATCACCATTATATTATTTCAGTATTTTTATTATTTGAATATTGTTATGAACTCCAATTAGAGGATTTATAATCCATAAATTATTCTCAGCAGCAATTTCAAGAACTCCACCTTATTGCAATGACGTATTGACATGTGTTTTAATCAAATAGTTTAGTGATAAAAAATAGTCATAATGGTATTTTAACAAAAAGAATTGATTTTTCAATCCCACTTCACACAGCCGAAAATTATGGAGGGGGTTTCGTTTGAAAAATTTGGGGAAATTTTGTTCAATGATCTCCCAATTTTTAATGGCTTCTTTATTTCTAGGAATCGTATCACAAGAGTCTTCCTTACAATCCACAATCATTGGAGCTTGTAAAGGGGTCTCTCCCCCTATTATCAAACTTTGTCGCCTTTCACTATTCTCGGTTTTCCTTCGAGTGCCACCTTTTGGATTATAGTGGAAAAGGCCACTTTTGCTTCGGGCAGTCTCAGTGAAAAAAAACACTCCAGGGGTCAGTCGTGACAATGTAACGGGGCCAGCAAGGCAGGCTTTAAGTTTTGAACCTGAGTGCCGACTGCGCACTAGGTGCTTGAATTCTACTCAAGATAGTAAATGAAAGAATACTCTAATAACAGGATGAACAGGTATATTAATGAAAGAAATACAGGCAGGGCGGCTGACGGTAGCCTCAACTTATCACAACAAATAAACAACTATGGCAAGTACTATATACAGAGAAAATCGGGGAGGGTGTTTTCAAGCAGGCGGGGTAGATTTAGCTCAGGCGGGGGGCATCGTACGGATCAGTAAGCAAGCTCAACATTGAAATGCAGATAAGCCTCTTACGGTTATGGTTCGATCATGCGCGCATCGCACCTGTGGTACTTACAAATATTTCATATGTGTTTCACCCACCGACATAACCTTAATCTAAATTGCTGATCCCGTATGAGAATCCATCCAAATACAAGATATCAAAGAGGTTTTAGAGCATGCGCATTTTGTGTCTGTGACGATTCAAAATCACATAATTACTCCTCGTTAGATGTCAATGTCTGAAATGACAATATTTGTGCTTGCTGCGCTCTCCGCAGACACGTTCACGAAAATTCCATTAGGATGAATTTTTCGAGTAGTGGGGATATGACCTCTAGCGGTCTAGATTAAGGTTATGTCGGTGGTTTCACCTGACATAAAATATTCTCCCAAACTCCGATCTCACTGCTTCGGCAAGGCTCGAGACAGTCATGGACTGCTTCGGTCTCTGGATACTTGTTGTCGGACGTGTGACTGCTTCTGCTACACTCGGTAGGCTAATGAATCTTTGAACTATTTCGAAACGGAACTACAGTCGGCTTCCCCCTCTTTTGCGGATTCCCCCTCTTTTGCGGATTCGTCTCGATCGAATTTTAGTCGCGCGCCGTTTTGTGGACTCTGCCGATTGGGATACAAATGATATTTTTCATAGTATAATTACCAAGCTTGTAAAATTCTCCGTAATGTGACGTCAGCTCGCAGCGTGTGCTTTTGTTTCGACTGAACTGCTGTCTCTGGCTTCTATCGGGCGACTGAATGTGCTCGGCGGCCTTCGTTCCTAGCACAGTTGGCTCGATGCAACGTGCTTTCTCGATTTGCTGGCTGGCACTGGTAACACTCGCGCGTGCTTTATATATACGCGTCGCGGTATTGGCGTGATCTACGGAGGGTGTTCAGTCTATTTATTAGGGTAGGTGTAATCCACGAATTTATCACGAACACGAATGGAATTTCTAGACCTATTATTACCGTCAAGATGAATTTAAATCTTTACAGGGAGCTTTTGGTTGATAAACATAGCAGGAAAATAGTAACTTCGATACAAGCTGTAGGGATTTTTTCAATGTGCATCTACAGGTGACATTATTTCAACAACAAAAAATTGCTTTCACGTGGTTGGGAGATAGTCAATAATAATACAGGATTAGAAAAAGGCCTCTTGTGAAGTACCGATACACAAAGCATTCCATTTAATCAACATTTACTTGAACTCGGGCGCATTATTACCTCATTCGGTAAATAGAAGGAGTTCTAATACTCTTTATTTGACGTATATAAAGCTGGCACCGCCGTTGCGGCACAATCAACTGAAAATTATCCAGTATTCAATAACTATTTATCATCTATTTTCTAACATAAACAAAAACACTCTAAGTCAGCTAGTTGGCGAAAAAATGGTGTTGTTCTAGCTTAACGCTCACGCTGGCACAGTTTTTCATTAATTTTTATCCAGAATGGTTAGGAAGTTAATTCAAAGGCTCAAATTTCTATCTTTTCAATAACTCCCGGATAGTGTTTATAACTGAATATGAATATAATAGTTTTATTGAATTTCTAAATGAATGATGGAAAATGAATAACGACAAAACATGTAACACATCTGTCAGTGTCTCTGTCACAAATCAAAAGTCATCATCTCTCTCCTTCCGCCAGACGTAGATACTATGTTGCCGGTTGTTTAACTAAACCTGAAGTGGCGTAAACAGATAGTATATGTAAAATACAAATTCAAACGAAATTGAAGAAGTTTAATACATGAAAATTCATTTTCGTGACTGTACTATTTATTTACGAAAATAGTAAAGTTGCGCTGGAAAATATATTGAATAAAAATTATAACAGATCTAAAAACTGCAAATTAATTAAAAAAATGTTTTCGTGACTACTATTTGATAACTCCAGCTTAATGTCTCAAAATGAACAGAGAATGCTTTGATGTTTATCATTGTTCAGAAATAGTGAAGTTGTGCTGGAAAATACATCGAGTAGAAATTATAATATAGCCGGTAACTGCAGTTTGATACATGAACATTTATTTTTTTCGGACTCCAAACTACGGCACAATCACTCAAAATGAACGTAGAATGCATTGTTGTTAATCATTGTTCAGAAATAGTACAGTTGTGCTGGGAAAAACATCGAGTAGAAATTATAATTTCAGACAATGATTAACAACGATGCATTCTACATTTATTTTGAGTGATTGTGCTAGAGTTATTAAATGGTTTTATGTATTAATCTGCAGTTTCTGACTATGTTATGATTTCTACTCGCTGTATTTTCCAGCAGAACTCTACCAATTCTTGACAATCATTAACAACGATGCATACTATGTTGATTTTGAGTGATTGTGCTGGAGTTATCAAATAGTGGAGTCCGGAAAACACAGTTTCAAGCATTAATCTGCAGATCCTGGCTATGTTATAATTTCTACTCGATGTATTTCTCAGCACAACTATATTATTCCTGGACAATGATTAGAAACGATGCATTCCACGTACATTTTAAGTGATTAAACCGGAAAACATAGTTTTCTACTCGATGTATTTTCCAGCACAACTATATTATTTCTGGACAATGATTGAAAACGATGCTTTCTTCGTTCATCTTGAGTGATATGCTGGAGTTATTAAACAGTGGAGTCCAAAAAACATTTTTTTTAATATTAAACTGTAGTTTCTGGCTCTGTTATAATTTATACTCGATGTATTTTCCAGCACAACTGTACTCTTTCTGGATATTAATTTAATTAACAACGATGCATTCTACATTCATTTTGAGTGATTGTGCTGGAGTTATTAAATAGTAGTCACTTTTTTTTTATTACTATTTCCGAAAAACGTGAAACATGAAAGCATTATTGGTTCATTTTGAATGATTGTGTTGGAGTTGATGAATGGTACAGTCACAAAAAGAATTATGATGTATTAAACTTTTTCAATTTTGTTTGAATTCGGATTTGACATATACTATCTGAAAGATATTAATAAGTTAGAAATTTGAGCCTTTGAATTATCTTCCTAACTACTTTGGATTTAAAGTTATGGAAGAGCTGTGCCAGCGTTAAGCTAGCACTACACCATTTCTTCGCTAACCAGCTGAGTTGGAAAATTTTGGTTTGTTTTAGAAAATAGTTGATGAATAGTTAATAAATACTGGATGATTTTCAGTTGATTGTGCCGAAACGTCCAAATAGACATCCGCATGTTCTACAAAGCAGTCCTTGGCGGAACATTCAATATATGCTTAAACACTTATAACTAGGTGCTACCTAGTGTCGAAATATCGACAGAATATATTGGAGGCAACTGACTTCACAAGAGGAGTCATTCTTTCAAAATCAAATACTTCCGACCGCTTCGTATATTTCAAATACTTGAAATTAAATAGTTGTTCCAAATGCAATGGCAACGTTTTTAGCTTAGTGGTTTGAGCTATGTCATATCAAAAATTCCTACCGAAACTTATTTTACATAAGAGTAAAGGGATCTTCCAAGGGGAAATTAATTTTTTCTTATATAATGGTTGAATGTCTCTGTGGTTGGCACTATTGGAAGATTTCACTCTTCCTTGAAAACAATTCGGGGCCTTATTCACACGAACATCTGTACATCCACCAACTGATTACTTCCAGGACTCTCCCCTCTTTCGGAACCACTTGATCATTTTGCGGATGAGAAATTTGAACTTTGGTATGCAGCCAAAAATAGATTATGCACGTTCCAACTAAATTACTTTCAGATCCCTATTTCTACAGAGTATATCTGAAGTCGATACCAACTTTTTTCGAGTAAAACCCTAATTTTTTTTTCACATTGTTCGATAGGCTTTCCGATTCTGAGTTCTGATAACCCAAGTTGAGTTATGCAGACATTTCTCTGACAATATTTTGTGAAACCACTGGCCTCTGGAAATGGTTTATGGAAAAAAATGTATCTCGCAAACCATTCGTGAAGGAGTAAGACAGAAGTCCAGGCTGATTTTTGATATATCAGTAGTGGTCCCATTCCGTACCATATGAACATATGCTGTTTTCAAATTATGATGAAAAATTATCAGGCTCAATCCGATTAGCCTATTTCTGAAATAGTTGGGATTTCGTCACCATACCTAATTCAGTATAGTAGTAACTCAATATAGAAAACAGTTTCGATTTCCCTTTGTGAAAGAATACGAATTCATATGCAGACAAAACTTACTTTTCATTGCACTTTGCTCTCAACAATATATATTATTCTATATTTCAAAGTTAACACTTTTGAATGATTTTTGGATTACTAGACAAAGACAGAATAATAAATTTTGTTATTATTCATTTTTCAATTGCCCTTTATTCATATTCACTTGAAGTACCTATCCCAGTAAAACTGCAGCTACACTGGAGGTAGTTTAACAGTTCCATATAAAAATGCACCCGCGTAGTCGAGGGAAGTATAAGTAAACTAAAAATTAAGTTTTGAACTTGATAAAGAAAATCGATGTATGGGGGCAGCGACTGTTATATTTATTGTTAAAGGTTTGATTCACCGTTGGTGTGATCAATTCGTTGTAGTCAAATTGATATTGACCATTGGCGAGTAGTCATATGGAAAGGATCTATTGAAGGGAGAGGTAATTTTTTATAGAAAATAATTGAGTTATATTTGAAAATATTCTATAACTGCTTCAGATCTGTACCTTTTGATGGAAACGTGATATTTCCACTATGATGGAAATAGCTTGTGGCCAAATATTTCATTAAAATCTTTATTGAGTACCTATTACTTGAGTAAAAAATTTGATTTATTTTTTATATCACTATTATAATCCGAGCAACAATTACTTTTTTTTTCTGCAATTACTTTTTTTTCGTTTGATCATTCATTTTCCACAGTATGGGATGTAAAAATTAATCAATCTGTAACCCTTCGTTATAAATGATTATAATGTTTATGGAATACGATGAAAGATAGCATTCATTTGGGTAAGTAAAAGCATTTATTTCAATCTCTCATTCTCTAGTCACTCAACCCAAATTTACGGTTTATTCTGCCGTGTGCCATCATTTTCCCCGTTTGAAATTAACGATCATTACATTATTTATTATATTATATATATCGTTCACATTCGTCGCCTTTTTCTTAATTTTCCAAGGGAATCGCAAGTAAATCGTATTCTCATTTATTATTAACAAAAAAACATTCGTGAAAATACATAATATTCATGATATAACTTCTGTAAAAATACAGAATGTTAATGAAATTACATTTATCAAAATACAAAACTATCATGAAATATTTTCTGTAAAAAAATGAATATTTTTATGATTAAATTTGTCAAAGTACATAAAATTAGTTGAACTACATTCGTGAAAATACAAAACATTCATAAAATTACATCTGTGAGAAGACAGAAAATTCTTGAAATTGCAATTCCCAAAATACAGAGAATCGGATTAACTACATTCGTGAAAACACTCAACATTCAAGAAATTAGATTTGTGTACATACAGGAAATTTTGTGGAAATGCATATCCACACAATGTTTTTTCAAAATAAAGAAAATCTGCGGTTATATAATTTTTTGAGAAAACACAAAAGGAGCTGAAACTGGAATGGTAATTTCATATTTTCGTTTATAGAAAATATATAATTTTTCTGATTCTACAGTTGTGGTTCACTCGAAAATGTTTTCGGTTTTACATGATGTATTGATAAAATTCTGAGAATTCCCGCTTGAATATTCACCACGAAAATCATTGGTTACTTGTGACCAACATTTTCGTGGTAATTCTACAGAATCCCTCTTCTCTGTGGTTTGTGTTTTGCATAGACAATCACATCTTGCATATGAGTTTTCCCTCATTTCAAGATATTGATTTAGGGATTGGAATCATATATATTGGAACATGGATTCCAAGACTTCTACTTTTCCAAGACCGTCCCGGAACTATCTATTATGGTCCTGGAAGTCTACATTAAACATAAAACTCTTCCAAGACCGTCCCGGAACTATACATTATGGTCCTGGAAGTCTACATTAAACATAAAACTCTTCCAAGACCGTCCTGGAACTATACAAAAGTCTTGGAACTAGCCATTAGTTAGCAGGAAAAGTCTTGGAAATAAACGTTAGTCATATATATATATATATATATATATATATATATATATAGAGAGAGAGAGAGAAGTTTGTTACGAATCCAAGAGAGCCCAACAGCTATTTCATGGTTTCCCAATCATCAGGACGGATTGTGGTCTCTTTCAAATATCTCATAATGTTAATACTTACCGGCAAGTACGAAAATGTGAAAAGCATCAAATTATAGATAGTGACACCTATAATCTGTGCGGCGAAGCTTAGACCTAATGTCGTGGAATTTTAATGGCACGAAATTTCGTGCACATCAACAGGTCACCAACAGATGTCAGCATAGGCCAACCCACGACACCAATAGTCGTACTCCTACTGCGTTCAGAGTAACGCAAAACAAATAACGAGAAATTTGTTACGAATCCACGAGAGCCCACCATCCGCCAACAGCTGTTTCATGGTTTTCAATGTGCACGAAATTTCGTGCCACTAAAATTCCACGACATTAGGTCTAAGCTTCGCCGCACAGATTATAGGGGTCACTATCTATAATTTTATGCTTTTCATATTATATATATATATATATATATATATATGAAAAGCATCAAACTATAGATAGTGACACCTATAATCACGTGATAAAAGTTTAAAAAAGTTTTTTATTTTGTTTATTATAAATGTTTAAAGTTAAAAATTAATAAAATATTAAAAAAATGGTGTAAATTTTTTTTTGAAACAAATGTTATGTTATTGCCGTTTTTGCACCTAACAAAGGCCATAAGTAATGCTGGGTAAATTTTTTTTACGTCATTTGTTAATAAATTATTTATAAACAAATAGACCATATAAAAAAAATGTGTTTTACCATTTTGATTTAGAAAAAATTAAAAAATCTTAAGAACATTTTTTTTATTGTTTAAAATCATTTTTTTATATTTCTATTGTTTAAATAATTTATTGTGATTTTTTTTTAATCATTATTGGGATTTCTCAATAAGATAACAAACAAAAAAATATCAATAATTTCATTGTTTATTGATTTAACAATTTGTTACAAACAAATTCTAACATTATATTTTTTTTCTGAAAGTAGGTAATTGAAATTACAGAAACAGCCATATGTAACAAACTTCGGTATCGAGTAATATTGGAAAGAGTTATAAAAGATTTAAAAATGTTTTTTCAGTATTTTATTACATATGGCTGTTTCTGTAATTTTAATTACTTTTAGAAAAAAAATATAATGTTATTCAGAATTTGTTTATAACAAATTGTTAAATCAATAAACAATGAAATTATTGATAAAAAAAATGTTACCCTATTGAGAAATGCCAATTATGATTTTTAAAGAAAAAATGATTTCTTAACTAATTATTTAAACAATAGAAATATAAAAAAAAAATATTATAAACAATAAAAAAAAAATTTAGATATTTTTTTAATCATTATTTTGTCATGACAACAAAATAATAAAAAAAAAATTTTATATAGGAAACTTGTCTATTTGTTTATACCTAATTTATTAACAAATGGCGTAAAAAAAATTACCCATTGATGATTTATTAATTTTTAAAAAAAAAAAAATTTTAATTTTATAATAATATATATATATATAAATTATATATTATAATTAAAAAAAAATAATATTTTTTTTTATCTAAATTATTTTATATATATATATATAGCAAAAAAATAAGTATAAGTCAATTATTTGAACTTTTATGTCGCCATTTGTAAAAACGAAGGTCGGAAAAAAACTTGTTAGTTAACAATTGTATAACTTTTTGAAAAATCAACAAGAATTTATTTTTAACGGAACTTTATTCTTTCAAGTGTTGAGATGACAGCATAATTTGTTTCAAATGTTTAAATTGATATTTAATACTATAAAAAAATTATTTCCTGTGGTATACTGCTTTCAGCGGCGGTGCGCTCATGGCGTAACTGCCGCGCGGAGACCAATTTTCGGCGTTAAATTAAAATTATAAATAATAGAGATAGAGTTCCGGGAGACTTTTTTATTGAAAATTTCCTTCTCTTTAAGAATGTTTTTTTTTAATTTCTTGATTATTAATAGTTTTTGAATGATTAGCGAAAAACGAAATGACTTTTTTTTCCTCTTAATTTGTTAATAACAATTGCAATTTTTTATGTGCTGTAAAATCATTGAAATACATTTTTCTACACATCATTCTGAATCCAATGAGATATGGCTCATATCTTTAGGAGCTTTATCAATAATTAACACCATTTCGAACTTGTTGATCAGACTAATATGGCGAAAGTTCTTTACTCGTTAGTTTTGAACAAATTGAGTAACTAGCAATTGGGATAAAGGAAATTTTCAAATATGAAAGAATGTTGTCCATTGTATTTCAAAGCATTGAGTAGCTTTAGGAGCGGGAGTGGTTTTGACTCGGATGTTTCAGTGTCAGAATATGAGATACGTTTATATCAATTATATAGCTGTATTGTTGTTACAAAAAATCGGTTCCATCTATATAACTAGTCAGTTTTGAGCAGCAAGTAATTTCCTCGATTTTTTTTTTATATACATGCTTTCGACCATCTATTCTGAATAATGAGCCCAATTTTCACAGGACTATTATAGAGAAAAATTGATATTGATTTAACGAAGGCACTCTCGTTGGATTCTTCCCAATACAGTACAAAGTTCGGTTTAGGAACATATGGTTATATCGAACAGCTCATTTGGGCATACTTGCGTAACTCTCAAATGAATGAAGGAAGCGACTGGAGTCCTGAATTTATTGAGAGAAGAAGAAATCTTCCTTCTTCAGTTTCTGAAGGCAGATTCGTTTGTAGGGCCGTAGGAAAAAAGTTGGGAATTTTCTAAAAAATTAAAAAATTATATTTTCCAAACAAGACGATGTATTGCAATCTGAGAAGGTAAGGAATGTTTTTACAACCTTCCTTCTTCAGTTAATGAAGGCAGATTCGTTTGTGGGGCCATAAGAAAAAAGTTGGGAATTTTCGAAAAAATTAAACATTCATATTTCACAGAATGATGTATGGGAGTTTTGACTTGCCTTGATGGTTGAGATCTGTGCTGTACAAAAGCTATTATTTCATGGGAAAAATTCAAAAAACAATATATATATATATATATATATATATATATATATATATATATATATATATTTATATATATATATATATATATATATATATATATATATATATATATATATAATATATCATCTTGAAGCTAAGCTCAAGAGCAATTCCATAGTTAAAGTGAATTTGAAAAAGTCATCTAAATAAACGTTGACTTTGGTTAAATTGATCTGTTGTGATAAGTAATAAAATAGTGAGCGTTAACTTTCTTGCCGTTTTTTACCGAAAAAAAGGACGGAATAAAAAACATGAATGTTTGACTACCAGATATAAATTGGAAGTGACTAGTCTTTATCTAGATGTGGCAAGGATACCGGGTGGACTTGGCAAGATGGAAGGAAAATTTACTTGCTGTAAAAAGGAGTTTGGTAATTACTGCTGCATAGTGTTTTCGAAGATTTTTCATTCAAGCTGCCCAGATAGAAGAATTGGCTTTAAAATTTTGAAGACATAAAATTTATTGTAGTAAACAATGTGAGAATGAATGTCTCGAAAGAGAGATGAAAGATGAAAAGGTAAATGATCTTATAGAAGAAATGAAGAAACTAAAGAAAGAGACACTAGAGAAAGAAATATTCATCAATAAATTTAAAAGAACACAGGACTTCGAGGACGAGGTTTTTGAGGCTGAAGAACAATATGAGAGGAAACAAAAAACATAGAATGATTTGATTGATACTCTCAATAAGAAGATAGATGAAATAAGTTCTCAAAAAGACATACTGGAAAAAGACCTTGAATGTAGAAATAGTGATTTAGAAAAGCTAGAACAAAACTTAATGGAACTGAATGAAATAAACAGAGGTATGTTAACCTCCATTGCTATCCTGGCAAAGGAAAATCTGTTCTTCAAAAATAAACCTATAGAACTTTAAAGTGAGCATCAAGCTGAAAGGAAATATAACCGAGAAGCCTCATCTGACAATATAATAAAATTACCAAACCAACCCTGGGACTGGAATGAAAAGAAGAAGAGGTCGAAAGACAGTAGCCAAGGAACCAGGACACAACAAAGAAGCTACAAAGAAAACTCTAATACCTTTAATGTCAAGGAATCTAAATCAACAGACATGAATGGTTTTGAAGTGCATATTGTGGATAGTGATACAATCAACATCAGCGTACCGAAAACTTCCTGTGAAAAAACCAACCACTATCTCCCTCAACAGCCTGAAAAACAAGAACCAGAACACAGTAACGTATATTCTGAACAACAAACTGATGTAACTGATGATCTTTAGACATTAAGTTAAACAAAGTTCTTATTATAGGATATGAATACTCAGAGGGATTTTCAAATGCATTGAATAAAACAATTGCTAAAAGTAATGATCAAATAAACGAAATTGTGATTCAGAGCTATCAGATTTGACAAAAAATATTTTCTCACGACACCTTGCAATATGGAATGCAAGATTATATAAAAGAAATAACAATTATTATATCTGAAAAGAACCAACCCCTGGATCAAATTTTTTTTAAATACATTAAAAAATAAAATAAAATTATTTAAAAAAAATAACTTTACTAGATATCTTGAATTTTTGATAGATGTTCGGAAAAAGGGTACTAAATTCATTATATTGGAAATGGTGAATAGTCATTTTTCAAAAGACAGAAGATATATTGCTCTAAAGACCATCACTAACATTAACATTGACCAACAAGCCAGTTTCTTTGCCAAAGGCGAAGAAACCTACTCGCCAAAAAAGAAATCTTCAGAAGGGCCTTTTTTAGAGATCGACTTAACAAAAAGTATGGTGACCTGACCTATGATGAAAACAACCTATCTATGATTTTATTGAAGATCCAGTCACTTAGAAATAAGATTGATGAATTATTGTTGTTTGTGGAAAGTGCAAAATCTCCCAATTTTATTTTATTAACAGAGCATTGGCTCAACTATCATGAAACCTGTTATTCGAATAATTATATTATAGCTTCAAAATTCTGCAGAAGCAAATCAAATCATGGAGGTAATATGATCGTCATAAATAAAAATTTCGCAGATACATTTGCTATAGAACATGTTTCAAAATACGACAATCTTCTGTTAGAGCAAGAATTTGAATTCTCTCTGGTATACAATAAAGAATGTAACTTTTACATCCTTTGCTTATACAGATCTCCAAATTCCAACGTTAATATATTCCTCGGAAATCTTGAGACTATTCTCACAAATTTATCTGTAAATTCTAAAATAATAGTAGCGGTGATTTTAATATAAACTTTACAGAAGAAACTACAACCACTCAATCGTTGAAAAATTTATTGAGCTCATTCAATCTGGCAATGTATGTGAATTAGCCGACTCGGATGTCAAAATTCTCTTCTACTACTATAGATTGTGTCTGTCTTAATTTTAATGAAGAGGGTACTCAATCTCTAGTCATCCCCGCGGCACTCTCAGATCATGAAGCTGTGAAGTTACATATTTTTCATTAAAATATGAGAAAAAGGGGAAAAGTAAGAGGCAGAGGTATGACAGGCTTTATACAAAGAACAACTTCACCAAGTTTCAACTTGATGCAGATGCAGTTAATTGGATTAGTGTTTCAAACTCTGCCGAACCCAGCAGCCAAAATTCCCATGAGATCTGGCAGCTACTTTTTGGCAGATAAATTTCTCACGATCCTTTTAAGAAGGGAAAAGCTCTCGATTGCCATTCGAAGTAGGGAACTGGTCTTTATTTTCATATAGATTGAAAAAGTGATATGATTGTTGTTCGTTGTGTCATAAATGACTGAAAATAATTGAAGAAGTTTTATGAATTTCTAGTTGTAATTGCTCATTCAACCTATACATTTTTACAATCGCATCATTGAAAGTGTTATCACAGCGTATTTCATAAGGAAAATATGTAGTTGCATAGCTTATGAAATTGCAGAAAACTCCAATTCCTTACCTGCCGTGAGAGGGGCAGAAATCGCTCTCTGGTGATTTTAATTAAAAAAATCCCCTTTAAAAATTAAAATGATTTTTAATGAAATAGCTTTGCAAGGTTTAGAGTTTGAGAAAACTACAATTACTTACTTGCCTCGGAGGTGCTGAAATCACCCCCTGATGATTTTAATTTAAAAAAATCCATACCATCTTTAAAAATCGTTTAGTAAATATGATTTTTATATGGAGATGTAGTCTCTGCATGGCTTATGAGTTTGCAGAAAACTACAATTATTTTGCCGTCGGAGGTTAAAATCATCCCCGATGAATTTAATTTAAAAATCCATACCATCCTTAAATAATGTTGTGAACATGATTTTATATGAAGAGGTAGTATTTGCATGAATTACGGATTTCAGAAATATTATTCTTATTGCCCTCGGAGGTTAAAATCATCCCCGATAACTTCAATTTTCAAAAATCCATATCGTTAAAATGTTGTGTAACTATGATTTTCATATCGAGAGTAGTATTGCATGGCTCATGAGATTTCAGAAAATATTTCCTTACTTGCCGTCGGAAGGTTGAAATCATCCCCGACAACTTCAATTTCAAAAATCCATATCATCGTTAAAATGTTGTGTAACTATGATTTTCATATCGAGAGGTAGTATTTGCATGGCTCATGAGATTTCAGAAAATATTTTCTACTTGCCGTCGGAAGGGTTGAAATCATCCCCGATGACTTCAATTTTCAAAAATCCATATCATCGTTAAAAATGTTGTGTAACTATGATTTTCATATCGAGAGGTAGTATTTGCATGGCTTATGGGGTTTCAGAGGAATATTGTTCCTTACTTGTCGTCGGAGGGGTTGAAATCATCCCCCGATGACTTCAATTTTTCAAAAAAATCCATATCATCGTTAAAAAATGTTGTGTATCTATGATTTTCATATCGAGAGGTAGTATTTGCGTGGCTCATGAGATATCAGAAAAATATTATTCCTTACTTGCCGTCGGAGGAGTTGAAACCATCCCCGATGACTTAAATTTTCAAAAATCCTATCATCGTTAAAAATGTTGTGTAACTATGATTTCCATATCGAGAGTAGCATTTGCATGTCAATGAGATTTCAGAAAATTATTATTCTTACTTGCCGTCGGAGGGTTGAAATCATCCCCGATGACTTAAATTTTCAAAAAATCCATATCATCGTTAAAAATGTTGTGTAACTATGATTTTCATATCGAGAGGTAGTATTTGCAGACTCATGAGATTTCAGAAGAATATTATTCCTTACTTGCCGTCGAAGGGTTGAAATCATCCCCGATGAATTTAATTTTAAAATCCATACCATCGTTAAATAATGTTGTGTAACTATGATTTTCATATAAGAGTAGTATTTGCATGAATTACGAGATTTCAGAAAAATTATTCCTTACTTGCCGTCGGAGGGTTGAAATCATCTCCGATGAATTTGATTTAAAAATCCATACCATCGTTAATAATGTTGTGTAACTATGATTTTTATATGAAGAGGTAGTATTTGCATGAATTACGAGATTTCAGAAAATATTATTCCTTACTTGCCGTCGGAGGTTAAATCATCCCCGATGACTTCAATTTTCAAAATCCATATCATCGTTAAAAATGTTGTGTAACTATGATTTTCATATCGAGAGTAGTATTTGCATGGCTCATGAGATTTCAGAAAATCTTATTCCTTACTTGACCATGGGAGGGGTTGTAATCATCCCCCGATGACTTCAATTTTTCAAAAAATCCATATCATCGTTAAAAAATGTTGTGTAACTATGATTTTCATATCGAGAGGTAGTATTTGCATGGCTCATGGGATTTCAGAGGAATATTGTTCCTTACTTGCCGTCGGAGGGGTTGAAATCATCCCCCGATGACTTACATTTTTCAAAAAAATCCATATCATCGTTAAAAAATGTTGTGTAACTATGATTTTCATATCGAGAGGTAGTATTCGCATGGCTCATGAGATTTCAGAGGAATATTGTTCCTTACTTGCCGTCGGAGGGGTTGAAATCATCCCCCGATGACTTCAATTTTTCAGAAAAATCCATATAATCGTTAAAAAATGTTGTGTAACTATGATTTTCATATCGAGAGGTAGTATTTGCTGGCTCATGAGATTTCAGAAAAATATTATTCCTTACTTGCCGTCGGAGGGGTTGAAATCATCCCCCGATGACTTAAATTTTTCAAAAAAATCCCTATCATCGTTAAAAAATGTTGTGTAACTATGATTTCCATATCGAGAGGCAGAAAACTCTAATTCCTTACTTGACGTCGCAGGGACTGAAATAATCCCCTGAATAATTTAATAAAAAAAGCATATCGTTAAAAAAATGTAAGGATGATTTTCATAAAGAGAGGCATGGCTGATGTTATTGCAGGAAACTCGTATCCTCTGCTTGCCGTCGGTAGGGGTGATGATCAGTTGATGACTTAAAAAAAATCGATATAAAAATCATAGTTACACAACATTATTTAACGATGGTATGGATTTTTTAAAATTAAATTCATCAGGGGATGATTTCAATCCCTCTGACGGCAAGTAAGGAATAATATTTTTCTGAAATCTCGTAATTCATGCAGATACTACGTCTTCATATAAAAATCATAGTTACACAACATTATTTAACGATGGTATGGATTTTTAAAAATTGAATTCATCAGGAGATTTCAACCCCTCCGACGGCAAGTAAGGAACAATATTCCTCTGAAATCTCATGAGCCATGCGAATACTACCTCTCGATATGAAAATCATAGTTACACAACATTTTTTAACGATGATATGGATTTTTTGAAAAATTCAAGTCATCGGGGGATGATTCAACCCCTCCGACGGCAAGTAAGGAAAATATTTTTCTGAAATCTCATGAGCCAGCGAATACTACCTCTCGATATGAAAATCATAGTTACACAACATTTTTTAACGATGATATGGATTTTTTTGAAAAATTCAAGTCATCGGGGGATGATTTCAACCCCTCCGACGGCAAGTAAGGAACAATATACCTCTGAAATCCCATGAGCCATGCAAATACTACCTCTCGATATGAAAATCATAGTTACACAACATTTTTTAACGATTATATGGATTTTTTTGAAAAATTCAAGTCATCGGGGGATGATTTCAACCCCTCCGACGGCAAGTAAGGAAAAATATTTTTCTGAAATCTCATGAGCCATGCAAATACTACCTCTCGATATGAAAATCATAGTTACACAACATTTTTTAACGATGATATGGATTTTTTTTGAAAAATTGAAGTCATCGGGGGATGATTTTAACCCCTCCGACGACAAGTAAGGAATCATATTTTTCTGAAATCCCGTAATTCCATGCAAATGCTACCTCTCGATATGAAAATCATAGTTACACAACATTTTTAACGATGATAGGGATTTTTTTGAAAAATTGAAGTCATCGGGGGATGATTTCAACCCCTCCGACGGCAAGTAAGGAATAATAATTTTCTGAAATCTCATGAGCCATGCAAATACTACCTATCGATATGAAAATCATAGTTACACAACATTTTTTAACGATGATATGGATTTTTTTGAAAAATTGAAGTCATCGGGGGATGATTTTAACCCCTCCGACGGCAAGTAAGGAATAATATTTTTCTGAAATCCCGTAATTCATGCAAATACTACCTCTTCATATAAAAATCATAGTTACACAACATTATTTAACGATGGTATGGATTTTTTAAATCGAATTCATCAGGAGATGATTTCAACCCCTCCGACGGCAAGTAAGGAATAATATTTTTCTGAAATCTCGTAATTCATGCAAATACTACCTCTTTATATGAAAATCATAGTTACACAACATTATTTAACGATGGTATGGATTTTTAAAATTGAAGTCATCGGGGGATGATTTCAACCCCTCCGACGGCAAGTAAGGAACAATATTCCTCTGAAATCTCATGAGCCATGCAAATACTACCTCTCGATATGAAAATCATAGTTACACAACATTTTTTAACGATGATATGGATTTTTTTGAAAAATTTAAGTCATCGGAGGATGATTTCAACCCCTCCGACGGCAAGTAAGGAAAAATATTTTTCTGAAATCTCATGAGCCATGCAAATACTACCTCTCGATATGAAAATCATAGTTACACAACATTTTGTAACGATATGGATTTTTTTGAAAAATTAAATTCATCAGGGGATGATTTCAACCCCTTCGACGGCAAGTAAGGAATAATATTCTTCTGAAATCTTATGAGCCATGCAAATACTACCTCTCGATATGAAAATCATAGTTACACAACATTTTTAACGAAGATATGGATTTTTTTAATTGAAGTCATCGGGGGATGATTTCAACCCCTCCGACGGCAAGTAAGGAATAATAATTTTCTGAAATCTCATAAGACATGCAAATGCTACCTCTCGATATGAACATCATAGTTACACAACATTTTTTAACGATGATAGGGATTTTTTTGAAAAATTTAAGTCATCGGGGGATGATTTCAACCCCTCCGACGGCAAGTAAGGAATAATATTTTTCTGAAATCTCATGAGCCACGCAAATACTACCTCTCGATATGAAAATCATAGTTACACAACATTTTTTAACGATTATATGGATTTTTCTGAAAAATTGAAGTCATCGGGGGATGATTTCAGCCCCTCCGACGGCAAGTAAGGAATAATCTTTTTCTGAAATCCCATGAGCCATGCAAATACTACCTCTCGATATGAAAATCATAGTTACACAACGTTTTTTAACGATGATATGGATTTTTTTGAAAAATTTAAGTCATCGGGGGATGATTTCAACCCCTCCGACGACAAGTAAGGAACAATATTCCTCTGAAATCCCATAAGCCATGCAAATACTACCTCTCGATATGAAAATCATAGTTACACAACATTTTTTAACGATATGGATTTTTTCGAAAAATTGAAGTCATCGGGGGATGATTTCAACCCTTCCGACGGCAAGTAATGAAAAATATCTTTCCATTCCATATCTATTTCAATAAGTACCGAAAGATCTAAAGAAGCATTATTAGTTGTGCAAAAGAAAAGTATTTCAGTGAGAGACTCTCAAAGGCGCCATATAAACCCAAAGAGAACTGGGCCATTTTCAATGAGTTGAGAGGCAAATCAAACAAGCTTCCACTGCAAATTGACATCAACCCTAATAGTCTCAATGTGTATTATTGTACAATAGCTTAAAAAAATCTAACATAACCATACTAAACAACCCTTTGGACTACCTGAGTGAAGTAAGAATACCCGAAGAGTTTACTTTAAAACATACAAATATGGACGAACTTAAGGAAACATCTAAAGAAATAAAAAAACACGTGGAATTGATGAGATATCTGTGAATCTATTAGAAAAACTGCCAGATCATGCCCTTTTTGCACTGGCAGAAGCTATTAATGTATCATTTTCAAGTGGTATATTTCCGGAGTGATTCCTATTCATAAGGGGGGTGAACTGGATGAACCATCCAATTTTCGACCTATTTCATTAATATCAACCTTGTTCAAGGTGATAGAGAAGCTTGTAAAAAAAGATTACTTAAATTTCTGGAAAAACACAATATACTGAGTGGCTCACAGTTTGGTTTTCAAAGATCCAAGAGTACAAATGATGCTATCTTGTACTTCCTGGAAGGTGAAGTGGCTGCAGCAGTATTCTGTGACTTTTCTAAGGCCTTTGAAAGCGCTGATCGCAGAGTACTGTTGGAAAAATTATTTTCTTATGGTATCAAAGGAACAACCCTCAAGTGGTTCCATCTTATCTCTCGGACAGAAATCAAATGGTAAAGATGCCAAATAAAAATTATAATCTCTCGAAAACAACTTGTGGAGTTCCACAAGGATATGTGCTTGGCCCCATCTTGTTCCTTCTCTATGTGAATGACCTATCTGAAATCGACAAACAAGAAAAGTTTACAATGTTTGCTGAGGATACAACCATACTGTGGAACGGAAATGTTATAGACTCCTTGAAAAATATAACTGAAGTTGATTTAGAGAAAGTCAAATTTTGGTGTAATTCCAATTCTTTATGTTTCAATGTGAATAAGACCAACTTGATTTCATTTAAATTTGCTCCTGGAAACCTAAGCTTTCAGAATCATGTCAACGAAAATTCTTGGGATTATGGATTGATAATACCCTGAAGTTTGATGAACACGTTCAATATCTCAACAAAATACTTGCATCAGGCTGTTCGCTATCAAGGACATCACCAATGAGTTGGGGATAGTAGCAGGAAAAACATCATATTTTTCATTAGTTGAGCCTCATCTGATCGCTTTTTGGGGTTTCTGTAGCAAGCAGTTGATACAATCAGTATTTATCCTACAAAAAGGGCGGTAAAATATATATCTAGAGCTAAGCGTTTGGACCACTGTAGACCACTGTTAATTAAAAATAAAACACTAACAATCTATTGCATCTTTATTTTAGAAACAGTATGTCTTATTCAAAAACGAAAAGACCATTTTCCCTCCGAAAGGATATATAACACCCGGCAAAATGCCAATATACCTCTGCCAAAACCAACTTCAACATTAACCAAAAATTCCATAATCTTTGAGTCGGAATATCTTTAATCATCTGCCAGCTGAAATGAAAAGTATGACAGACTTGAAAGCATTTCGAAACTGTGTGAAAGAACTTTTACTTCCGAAAACATGCTACAGCTTGGAAGAATATTTTGAAGACAGATTTTGAGAACCTACCTGAACCTGCGAGGTAAAATTGACTGATTTATAAATTTTAATATATACAATTTATTTACTTATTTATTTATTTTAACACATCTGTCAAGTCTTAAACTGTTCTGTAGGATCCTGTATACATGTAAGCTTTATACTTTGTGTTGTCCCATTTTACTTTAATTTTATATTTTAAATTTAAGGCATATTCATGCTTTGTCAATAAAGTACATTTTGAATTGAATTGAATCAGAATCTGGGTGACTAGAGAATGTTTTTACCACCTTTGTTCTGAGTTTCTGAAGGTAGATTAGTTTGTAGTGCCGTAGGAAAAAAGTTGGAAATTTTTATAGAAAATTAATAATTATTTTTTTGGGGGCGTAGAAAAAAAATTGGGAATTTTCGAAAAAAATTAAAATTAATATTTTCCATACAGGACGACGTATCACAATCTGAGTGGGTGGGTAATGTTTTTACAGCCTTCCTTCTTCAGTTTCTAAAGGCAGATTTGTTTGTAGGGCCGTAGGAAAAAAGTTGGGAATTTTCGAAAAAATAAAAAAAATATTTTCCATACAGAACATTGCAATGTATCAGAATCTGAGTGGGTAGATAATATTTTTACAACATCCCTTCTTCAGTTTCTGAAGGCAGAGTCGTTTGTAGGGCCGTAAGAAAAAAGTTGGGAATTTCCGAAAAAAAAAATCAAAACAGAGCACTGTATCAGACTCTTGGGTGGGTAGAGAATGTTTTTACAACCTTCCTTCTGTCTTTGGGAACTGGAGAAGTGATGTAATATAGACATTACCTATCCACTCAGGGTATGATACATCACTATGTTTGGAAAATATGGATTTTCATTTATTGAAAATACCAAATATTTTTCCTACAGCCCTATAAACGATTCTGCCTCCAGAAGCTGAAGAAGAAAGATTGTATTAACATTCTCTACCCACGAAAATTCTCAACTTTTTTCCTACGGCACTACAAACTTAAAGAGTAATGTAATATAAACATTATCTACCCTCTCCAAGACATTGCTTTGTAAGGATTTTTTATCGAAAATTATCAACTTTTCATTATGGCCTTGTAAACGATTATACTCTTAGAATCTAAAAAAAATGGGTGTAATTCTCTTCGCACCCAGAATGACTTTCAAAATATGATTTATCGCTTAATTTGAAAACATAATTTCTAGTTCATACATTCTATTCATATGCCACTGCAAAAAAATACAATTTTTCCATCGAGATCGATAGATCATTTGTTTCCTCCAAAAAGAATAAAATGCTGAAGAGATGATTAAACTGATGGAGAACGCCAAACTGCTGCAATTCACGGGTGGCTGTTTCCACACCCGTACTAGATATCTAGTTATTAACACCTAACAAACGTAACCTTTCAACCGCTGCATGTCACGCTGACAATCGTATCAGAATCAGAAATGCTTTATTGTAGAATTGTAGAATTTTGTTGAAAAAGCTACTTAGAACTAAGATATAAATTGCTACATACACATTTTTTAAACAAGCACACTGTATAAGTTAAAATAAGGTAAAATAAAAATTAGCAGATACACAGTAACACAAAAAAAAAGAGAATATAATATATACATATTCAAAAACTCTAAAGGATAGTCAAGGATCCACAATGTATTTAACTTCTCAGAAATTCTCATTATAAGTTGTGAAGCTGTCAATGAGGAATTCATCTGAATTGTAATAGGCTCCCTAAAGAAGGAGTTTTTTGACCTCTTTAAGAAATTTTTCATTATTACTTATTTTCCTGATGGGAAGAGGAAGATGGTTGAACAATTTCTTTCCATTATAAAGTATGGAGGATTATAGGAAGACTGATGTTATATATGAGTCGAGTTTCATACTTCGACTGATGTTGGATAATGTTCTCCTTGTAGTTTTTATGAATCAAACTGTTTCTAAAATAAAGAGGCAAGCTAGGGGTAAAATTCGTAGTGATAAAAATGGTGGTCTACAAGAATCTCTTAATCTAAAGGATTTACTTCAAACATTATTTTATCAGCAAAAAAAAGTGTTAAGTTCTTCAGAGTTCAGCTCACTTTTTACGGGAGCAGAATTGTTTTTTCCCCTCAATTCATTGACAATTTTACAGGTTTCCTTCTGTTTATTACCGGCTTTTGATAATCTTTGAGATGATTTCTTTTGGCAGTTTTAATTATCCTTCTATAAATATTCCTGTAGTTATTGTAGTAATTGATCAAATATTGATTTTCAGAGAAATATTTTCTAATGTATTGAAGACACCTCATATTTTGTGATGAAATTTTTATGCATTTGGTCATCCAAGATTTCCTCCTCATTTCCACTCGTGTTTCTTCCTCTCTACCTACCATTGTGCTGTCTCAATCCTGAATTCACTCTACCAAAATCCCCCACATACCAATTTTGAATCGAATCGCACCATAATCACAAAACTTATCCGCCATCTTGAATTTATGAATTTTGACAAAAAAATTCAAATCATAATCTTCGACTCCGAAAACCCCCACATACCAATTTTGAATCAAATCGGAACATAATTACAAATCTCGTCCGCCATCTTAGAGCCGCCATTTTGTTTTTTTCTCCAACAAAAATTCCATAATGCATTGTCACCGGAATTATGAACACCTGCCAAATTTCAAATTAATCGGACGACAGAAGTTGGTCAAAATTCACTTGCAAGATTTGACCCACACTAACTAACAAGTGAAACTAAATAAAAGCTTGTAATAATAAAAAAATAAAATAACTAATAAAAAACTTTTTAAAGACAAGCTCTTATTCAAGCCGTGTACTAAAACATAAGTCATCGCTGACAATGATTTAATTATTTTTTGTTGAATTATTTGGTTTCAAAAAGCTTGTCGCGTGAAGTGTTTATAAAAGTAGGTAACAATTAATTTCATTGTCAGTGATTGGTTGGTAAGTAAGAACTTGTCAAAGTATTTATAAAATTAGGTACCAATTAATTCAACAAAAAATAATTAAATCATTGTCAGCGATGACTTATGTTTTAGTACACGGCTTACATAAGAGCTTGTCTTTAAAAAGTTTTTTTATTTTTTGCTTTTAAGTTAGTTTGCCTTAATCTGTTCATTTCTAATAGAGCATCGTTATTACAAGGTCTCTTCCCTGTGAGTTTCGAGCTGAAATAAATCATGTTCTCCGATCACAAAAACACACACATACACCAATTTTGAATAGAATCTGACCATAATCACAAAACTCGTCCGCCATCCTGAAGTCGCCATCTTGAATTTATAGTTTTTAACAAAAAATTCATAATCTCTCCGAACCTGAAAACCCCCACATACCGATTTCGAATAAAATATAACCATAATCAGATAACTCGTCCTCCATCTTGGGGTCGCCATCTTAATTTATAATTTTTGGCAAAAAATTCAAAATCTCCGACCGCAAAAACTGCCGCATACCAATTTTGAATCAAATCGGACTATAATCACAAAACTTGTCCTCCATTTGGGACCGCCATCCTAATTTTATGAATTTCGAGAAAAAATTCATAATCTCCGATCCCGAGAACCCCCGCATACCAATTTTGAATCGAATTGGACTATAATCACAAAACTCGTCCACCATCTTGGATTTATGTCAAAAATTCATTGAATTGAACCATGGCCCTGCTCAACGGAGTAATCCCTTTCCCAAAGGAAGAAAATCATATCGTGGCACTAATAAACCTATTGTAGGAAAATCGCCGAACTGTTCGACAGCAGGAATCAACAAAACTTGCTTGCTGCACGTCTATAAACTGACACCTTTGACAACAACTGAAGAACTTCTTCGTGATATAAAGGGCTCTTTTCCCGAAGCTAAAATCGAAAAAATTAATTCAATGTTTCCACAGCTCTACTCGTCCTTCACGGTATGCATAAACCAATGCAACCTCGAAAAAGCCTGGGATGAATCTGTCTGGCCCATGGGTGCTCATGTTAGACGGTTTTTTCTCAAGAAAAGAAGAGTACCACCCGATACATTCAACTATTGCTGAGTTTACTAGGATTGTAAATGGCTCTAGCAGCTGCATTGACAATATTTTAACAAATTTAGATGAATCGTGCTATCAGACTGGCGTAATCGATCCCTGTCTTTCCGACCACTACGCCCAGATACTGAGTCTTAGAAATTTTGAGAGACAAAAAAGTGCCCCGTATTCCAGGAGGCAAATAACCAGCCAGGGAATACTCGCCTTCCGAGCCTCGTTACATACAGTTAACTGGAACACATTCTACTCGTCAAACTCCTCGAAAAACAAGGTGGATTTCCTCCTAAACCTATACTGTCGTCTAGTAGAGGAACATGTTCCTCTCAAAAAAATAACCTGTGAATTTGCACTCAAATACCCTCTCAGGTGGTTCAATGACGATCTGAGAAAATTAAGGGATACGGTACGTGCGGTAAAGATAATTTACGATGCAACAAATGATCCCGTTCATAAGCAAGCTTTCAAAGTGATCAACAATAAATATCAAAAGGCCATTATCGAATCTAAAAAAAAATCATGCGATAATTTTATCAACCAATCTGATAATAAAATTAGAGATAGCTGGCGCTGATCAATTTTGAAAAAGTAAACCAGCATCTCATGTAATATCCGACGCGATCTCTCCACATCAATTCAACTCATACTTTACCACCATTGCCGAAACCATAATAAGTCAACTCCCACTCAATGCTAATACCTTCTCTAAAATCACTGGACAATAAACTCAAACCTACCTCACCGGTCTTTTTTCTTGAACCCATCACTCCATCCGAAGTTTTAATGCTATACATGAGCTGAAAACTCCTATTGCCTTGATGTATACAATCTAAACAGCAAAATCCTAAAAGAAACCTGTACATATTTGGTTGATCCACTGACGTCTATCTTCAATACTTGTATCAGCGAAGGATCTTTTCCTGATGAATTTAAAATCAGCAAAGTCATCCCTGTTTTTAAAAAGGTGACCAAAATCAAGCTGAAAACTATCGACCCATTTCTATCGTTCCCATTTTTGTAAAATTTTCGAAATTATTCTCAAAAACGGCTTGAACTTTATTTTGAGGAGAACAATCTTCTCAACTCGACCAATACGGTTTCCGAAAATCATGCTCCAATATTCAAGCGGTAGCACGAGTTGTGAGGGATATAGTCGACGGATTTGAAAAGGGTCATCACAGCTCTGCAACACTGTGTGACTTGAGTAAAGCGTTCGACTGTGTCTCTCATATTAATATGTCACATAAACTGGAAAAATAGAGTTAGAGTTAGAGGTCTGGCACTCTCACTCTTTTCATCCTATCTGACGAACAGAAAACAGCTTGTTGATCTGGGCAATAACAGAACATCTGATTTACAGCCAATTGAATTTGGTGTTCCCCAAGGATCCGTTCTGGGGCCTCTTCTGTTTATTGTCTATATCAATGATCTCTTCTATGAACTACAACCCTACAAATGTGTCATCTATGCCGATGACACATCTATTTATGCTCTGACAAGAACTGCCAGACTCTGCTTGCCTCCATGTCACATGCGAAAAACAAGCTGAATTGTGGTTCAACTCCAATCTACTAAAACTCAATAAAGGAAAACCCAACAAATCATATTTTCAACTAATCATAACATCTCAGTGGGAAAAACCTCAACTTATTGGGAATTACACTTCATGACAGTTTGAATTGGGCCCTCTAGAAGCACTGAGTCAGAAAATCTCAAAATATATTTTCTTACTCAGGCAATTGAGAAACTTTGTAAGCTTGGAAACGCTTCTCCGGCGTACTATGCATTTTTCATTCCCATGCTAGCTATGGAACTCTGCTCTGGGGCAACTCCTCCAATGCTACAAAGTTTTCACGCTCCAAAAACGCGCAATTAGAACAATTTCGAATGCAGGTTACCGAGATTCATGTAGGCCCCTTTTCATAAATTTGGGCATCATGCCATTACCATCTATTTTCATATACCATACTCTCTTGGAAATACATAAACATAAAGATGGCTTTCCGACCAACTCCCATTTTCACGAGTATAACACCCGTGGGGCTAACCTATTGAGACCTTACCGGTTTAATTTAAAGAAATCCTCAAAGAACTCACTCGATGTCAACCATTACAATATCTTACCGTTCACTACCAGGAATTTACCCTTGCCAATGTTCAAAAAACAAATCATGGAATATTTAATTAAAAAATGTTTTTATAGTACAGAGGAATATGTTGCCTTAACCTCAGTGCTTGAATTTCTATAACATTTCTAATATGTACCTATTATCAAGTCTGTATGTATGTACGTTTGTGTGTTTATATATCAGATCTATTTTACTCAATGTTGTTAACTGTTTATATATATATATATATATATATATATATATTTCTTTTTCATTTCTAATGTTCTTAAGGATCTTTGCGCAGATCTGCTGTTTTTATTATCACTCTGTACTACTGACTTGCTACTAATGTATCCTTATATACCGTAGTTAATAAACATCTATCTATCTATCTATCTATGAATTTCGACAAAAAATGTATAATCTCCGACCCCAAAAACACCCACATACCAATTTTAAATCAAATCAGACCATTTTTTTTTTCTCTAACAAAAATTCCATAATGCATTGTCAGCGGAATTATGAACATCTGCCAAATTTCACGTTGATCGGTCGGTCAATATTCACTTGCAAGATTTGACCCAACCTAACGAATGAACTAACTAACAAGTGAAACTAAGTTAAAGCTTGTAAAAAGGAAAATTGTGGCATTTCAGACAAATTTTTAAATAGAAAAAAACCCCTTCGAGCAAATGTTTTATATTTATATTTAGAGTAGATAAGAATATGAATGAAATTGTCAGAGAAAAAAATGCATGTTTGAAAAATATGTCTAATTAATGCAACAAGGCAAAATTTGTAGAATGGTCTCATAGATTATTCAAATCATCCATAAATTCCTTTTTTATTATGTTTTCTTCTTCGTTGAACTTAGCAAAGATTCAACTTTCGCAAACCATCTCCTGACTGAAAAGCATTGCATTGCTAATGACTTTGAACTTTTGAATGTAGAAAAGAAAGGTCAAAAACTCGATATCCTAGAGAGCTTAGAGATTAACAAAGACAAGAATTCACAATACTTATTAAATGACCAGATTAATTTGAATAATTCGCCCCTTTTAAATCTGTTTAATAGAAATTGAATGATATTTTGTCCAATAATCACTTAATTACCTGCTTCTATTATTTATAACAAACCTCAGTAATTGTAATTCAGTTTCCACTTGAAAAAGCTATAGTATAGCAAAACACGTGTCATGGGTTTTGTAAACCAATTTTTGTGAAAATCGTAGTGAAGTGTTTTTTAGTTTACCGATCCATTTAAATTAACCTTTTCATACAAAATCAAGAAAATGTTTCTATTGAAATCGCATAAATATCAGTCACGTTCCATGTAACAGGTGAAACGAACTTTTTGTTAGCCACAATAAAATAATTTGAGAAAAGTTAAGTTAGTTTTTGTCATCGCGCAGACCAATCCACGGTCACTTCAAAATCAAGAAAAATTATCTATTGAAAACGCATAACCCATTTCATTTTGAATAATTATCATTCAAATTTCGCGTAACACGTAAAACAAACAAAATAATTTTAGAAAAGTTACGTGGACCAATCTATGGTCACTTAATGGTGAATTTTAAAGGTAATTGTAACTTTGTAGTGACTTTTATTAAATGTGAACTGTGGCAATCACTTATAAGATAGCAAGAACGTGGCAACCATCACCACATATCACAATCAAGTGCCTGCCACATTGAAGGTTTGGTAGAAGTTACTAAAAGGTCACCGAAACTATCATACTCTATTGAAATATTTTCACGTTCTTTTATAAGAATATCTTTAATGATAATGCCAGTTCTTTCACCAAGGTTTTTTTATTTTTGTAAATTATATTTTTACAGAACTCCTTCGAGAAATCAAAGAGAATTGATCTATTTTTATTTGGTATGAACTTTCCAACTCCGTAGCAACTTTCAATATGGCATAGATCTTTGTTTATGTTTATTTTTTGCGTCAAAACTTCTCGAATTATATCAACACAAACTTCCTCACAATTGTCTGTTATAGCATGGCAAGGATATTCCTATTTCTGAAGTTTTGGTAATGAATTTCTTCCTTTTCAGCTAAATATTGTATCAGTCTCTTGATTTTTCAGTTTCAGAATTGGCTGTTTTCAAAGTCTATATTAACAAAAAAAAATTGATAACAGTCACACTGCAGGACACATCTTTTCCTAACAATCATGGAGACGGAATTGAAAAAAGTTATTTCAAAAGGTTACTGCAAAATAACATAATTTGGTATCGAAGTCAGAAGAATGCTCAAAATTTTATTTTTCCAAAACTCATGAGGAATAAGGCGTTACAACTGAAGTTGCACCGTCTCTTCTTACCGTGAAAAGTTTTTTAATATCATTGTTTTGTTTTTATTATTATTGTATACACATGATACTAGATCTTCTTTTGAAGAAAGTAGGGTGCACGATACTATCTTATATCTGACTTTTGTCTGATGTTTCCACATCAAAACATTCAAATATTAACAGGTTGGGAACATGTTCGCACTTTATATATTTTGGTATATATCATATTTCATTCATTTATTTATACTGATTACAAAAAGATCATGTCTAATAATATGTATCAGTTGGAAGAATAAAAACATACTTATAGAAAAATAAAATATACAGCATGATCTTAGGGATACATACATATATAAAATATATCAAAATACTAACAATAATAAATAAATAGCACAGATCACTTATCCTATCCTGGATGTGTTCCAGATGGGAGAGTACTGAGGTCTTAGAAATATTCAGGAAATAAATTTCACATATTCTCAATGATAACACTGACTAAGCATTTGTTAATGGGGGCACTCACATTATAAATTTTGAAGGAACAATTTCTGATTCTCAGTCTTATGTCTGATACATTGAAGTGAATGAATGTTCATGAGTATCAGGTACATTGATCAAATTATTTAAAATATCAAATATGAACAAAATCTGAATACTTTCTTGTCTTTTGTCAAAGTCATTATTTCAAAATTTCTTCTTTGGTTTTCGTATAATATTGGGTAAATTCCATATTTTTTTAAATGCATGGATCTCAAGTCATCTTAAAAAATCAATGTTTCCCCTTCAAGATAATCATTAATATCATTAATGAACATGGTATTAATGAACCTCTCTGACTGACTGTGGTTAAATGTAACAAAGTTAGTTTGATTTATCAGATATGATTTTATAAATGCAACTAGGTTTTCATCGAATGAAAATAATGTTAACTTATCCAGTAAAACGCTGTGATTTTGCTTTTGATAGGCCCGTGTAGATGGTATCAATTTGACAGTTGGATATTTCTCTTGAGACATACTCACTAAAAACACAAAGATTCGTTTCCTCTAAGAGAACTGTAGATAAATGTCAATTTTTTTTTATGCATTCTTCTTTCAAATATTTTTGAAGGTGGTGGTACCTTTAGTTTCAATGATTGAATGGCCTCTAAATATTTTTAATTTGTAAGACCGTAGTCTTTATGTTCAGTTTTGTTTGAGGTGATTGTACTTTCACTATAGACTGACTTGAAGTATTAACCTGTTATCATTATTAATCATAAAAGTTCATGCGTAATGACTCGAGTGTCTTCAAAAACACCAATATATGAATGAGTATGTATAATCTTAAGATTTTTTCATGTGAGTATACATTAACTATATATCGTAAAATTAATAAGTTTTTTTAGTGTGCCCAAACTGCCAATTGACATATGTTATGTTATATAGTTGACTCTGTTATTTCGTTATTTGTTGATTGTCAATGTCAAGTTGAAAATTGATTAAAGCCCAAATCAGTTCAGGTTTATTCTTTTCAAAGAACACTCTGATGTCAACATTACTTTTGGTGGACCGAGGTGTTCTTTAACAGTATGTGACTTAGCTCTTGCTAATCTGGATCCAGTTCCTCTATTCTTGAACTTATCTGTGAACTGTAAGCCCATTTCAGTGAGATCTCGTAGATACAGCCCCGAGGATTTAAAATTCATCAAATAAGAAATCCAAAGATTACTGAAGGAAAGTATTATAAAACCAAGTGACTCACCTTGGCATGCTCAGGCTTTGATCACTACAAACGATAAGAAGCTAATATTAATTGATTATTCTCAAAAAATCAATAGACTCAGTCTGCATTTCCTTTTCTTCGGATTGGATATATTGTGGAAAATGTATTGAAATAAGAAGTATTCAGTTCCATTGATCTTCGCAGTGCCTATCATCAGCATTAAAGAAGAAGAAAAAAGTTTACAGCTTTTGAAGCTTGTGGTAATCCCTATCACTTTCGAAGAATACCATTCAGAGTTACCAATGGAGTGGCGTGTTTTCAGAGGACCATTCGATCATTGAGGAGGAAGGTTTAAAAGATACTTTTGTTTATTTGGATGACGTCACTATTTGTGGAACTGATGAAGCTAATCATGATCATAACCTCCAACTTTTCAAGAAAACTGCCGAAAAGTATAACACTGAATGGGGAGAAGTGTGTTTTTGCTATAGACAATATAAAAATTATTGGCTAGGGTATTGGAAATTAAACATTTAAAGCCGATCCAGACAGACTGAAACCACTTCTGGAACTCCCCATACCAAACAATATTTCTTCTTTATGTTGTACTATGGGAATGTTTGCACATTAGTCGAAATGGGTTCCCAAGTTTTCAGAGAAAATTCAACCATTAGTGGAATATAAAATCTTTCCTATGTCCAAGAACGCTATAGAATCATTTGAAGTCCTAAAGAAAAGTATTACTAATGCTATGGTAAATTAGTTTATGTGGAAACCGATGGTCCAAAAATGCAATACAGCTCATAGAAAACCATTGGCGTTTTTCTCAAGGACTCTCATCAGTACTGAAAAAAGACATTCATCTGTTGAAAAGGAAACTTACGCTATTGTTGAAGCCCTCAAAAGATGGAGACACTTTGAATAGGCCGAACATTTCCAACTTATTACTGACCAGAGATGGGTGTCCTTCATGTTTGATCATAAAGTTTCTAGTAAAATCAAGAATGGAAAGTTCATGCGGTGGCACCTAGAATTATCCTGTTTCAGCTACGATATTATTTATAGACCTGGAATTGAAAATATAGTAGCTGACACTTTTTCAAGAATAACCTCAACTACCTCAAAAGAACAAAGTGATGAAATTCTATACCACTTACATATTTCGATGTAAAACGAGTGAAGAGTTTAATGAGTATTTTGCATATATAGCTAGTGAAATAATAGAAACTATTCCTGAATCTAGCCGATCTTACAAGAGCTACTTACAGGAGCAAAAATACCCTGAAAATACACTTTTTTTATATCCAACCACAGAAGCTGAATTAAAAAATATTATTACATCTTTTAAAAATTCTAATGCAAATGACATATTTGATCACTCTACGGTAATGTTCAAACAAAATACGTCACCATTATTAGCCCCATTAACTCATATACCTAGTAAATTTCTTTCTTGTGCATGGCGAATTTTCCAGTAAACTGAAAATGGCTAAAATTATACCTATTTACAAATCAGGAGACTCAGAAATAATCTCTAATTATCGCCCAATTGCCCTAATTCCTATCTTAGCAAAAATCATAGAAAAAGTTATTGCCATCAGAATAGCAAATTTTCTAGAATCACAGGAACAATTTACAGAAGCACAATTTGGATTTAGGAAAAACAAAAGCACTTCGAAAGCATTGCTTAAACTAGTCTCCTACATCCAAGCGGGTTTTGAAAACAAACAGTCCACAATAGGAATCTTTTTAGATCTCAGTAAAGCCTTCGACTGTGTTTCCAAGGATATTCCATTGAATAAACCGGAACATTATGGACTAAGAGGCAAAACACAAACACTACTATCAATAATAATAATAAAATTGTTACATGAGGTTACAAGATGGTAATACACAAAAAAATTAAGGTATAAGAAAATATAGAAAAAATATAAAATATGAGCAAAAGTATACCCTGTAGGACAAAGATAGACAGTAGTAAACTATTGATCTATGCTATACAATATAAGTCTAGGCTCTGAGAGAGTTAGCTTTGTATCAAGAAGAAATCTTTTGATTGTGATTTTAAATTTTTGTATGCTAATAACTTGACTGATCTATCGCGAACATTGTATAAATTAAGATTCAGAGAATTCTGGTAGCTAACAACTAATCTGTGTCGTTGAGGATTCAACAAGTCTGTAGATCTGGTATTGTAGTTTTGTATATCAGAGTGTTTAGAAAATTTGCTCTTATTGTTATGTATTTCCGCAAAACCGTGAATATATATAGGGTAGGGAGTGGCATAATACTTAGTTTGATGAAAGATTGTTGACAATGGTCACTAAAGCCAAGATTTGCCAAAATTCTTATAGCCTTTTTCTGTGATCTGAAAACCTTTATTGCATGACTGGAGATGCCCCAAAGAAGAATGCCATATGTTAAAATAGAATGAAATAGAGAAAAGTATGTGATTTCCAGAACATTCATATTAGTAAGAGGTTTGAGTTGCGTTAAAATGAATAGGACACTAGAAAGCTTGCTTAGGAATAGGACACTAGAAAGCTTACATGGTTGGACCAATTTAATCGACCGTCAATTTTGATACCCAGTAGTGAGATATTCTGTCCTTTTTGATAAAGAGGATTTGAGGAGAAGGAGAAGTCCGAGTTTTGTTCTCATTTAGTGTTTATTTCGCGTAAACCAGCTTTTGGCCACGTTCTTATCATGTTCAGAGGTTTTGGGTAGAGCATCGTGAAACTTACCCGAGCTTATGAGGGTGGTGTCATCAGCAAATAAGACGCATTTTATCGGTGCGATAGACTGACATAGATTGTTGATATAAACGACCTTCCAAACAGCTCACCACTTTTCACTTGCTTATTCACGAATTACACAACTTTTGCTGAACGCTTAAATTCATGTACTGATGTGACATCTCTTGTAAATGACATTGTAAAAGACACGTCAGATTGGTTCAATGCAAATAGGCTGTCTAAATAAAACAAAAACGTTAGGCTTTGAAATGAAACAAAACCAAACAGAAGCCGTAAAATCACTGGGAATATGGCTTGATACAAAATTAACGTGGCAAACTTATATTGATGATCTGACAATCAATTTATCAAGGAAAATAGATTCTCTCAGAAAATTGAAAAACCTATCATGTAGTTTTCCATAGTACAATGACATATGGACTGATAATCTAGGAAATGTCCACACACAACGGGTGTGACAGCAGCAACGATTTTCCAGCAACGGTTTTTTTTATCATCATTTATAGAATTTGTTGGTTTTTGAACTGAAAATGGCCATTGTTGAGAATGTTTTGATGAAAAACTATATGTTGGCACCTTCTCACCCCTCAAATTGAACTATTCTCAAATAGAACAAATTATTCGTAGCTGTTTTTTTTTATATGAGTACATTATTAGGATTTTGTTAGACACGCTCCATATAATGAAATAATTTGTGACCCAAAAACTACCCCAATATCTCACCCCCAAATTGAAATATTCTCAAATCGAATAAATTATTCGTTGCGGGTTTTTTTTTTATACGAGTACATTATTAGGAACTTGTTAGACATAATATGATGAAATAATTTGTTACCCGAAAACTTCCCTAATATCTCACCCCCAAATTTAAATATTCGCAAATAGAAGAAATTACCCGTTGCTGGTGATTTTTTTTTATGTAATTATAGGAACTTGTTAGACAGCTCCACATGATGAAATCATTTGTGACCCAAAAACTACCCCAACATATCCTCTTCAAATTGAACAAATTAATCATTGCTGATGTCACATTTTCAGCAATCATCTTGGGGTAGAAGAGAGGTGGACGAGGGGTAGTTTTTGAATCACATATTATATGGAACGTGTGAAAATAATATATTCAAAAAATGTAATGACATAGTGCGGGTTATGTGATAATTGTGATAGTTTTTGTGGAATATGTCACATTGAAAAGACCCTACATTATGTTTATGGCATACTACTCCAGCAACGGTGTTGCTTGCAATTTTTTGAAATTTATTCTCTTTGAGGGTGGTGGAAGCATGTGCTAGTAGTTTTTGGGTTACAAATTATTTTACTATATTTAGCGAGTAGAGCTGGTTCCTAATAATATAATGGCATATGAAATTCAACACCAACAATAAATATTTCGATTTGTGCAAGTCCCTAATAATATATTTGCATGAAAAAATCCCCAGCAACGATTATTTTGTTTTATTTGCGAATATTTCAATTTGGGGGTGAGATATTGGGGTAGTTTTTCGGTCACAAATTATTTCATCATATAGAGTGTATCTAGAAAGTTCTTTATGATGTATTTGCATGAAAAAATCACCAGCAATGGTTGATTTGTTCTATTTGTGAATATTTCAATTTGAGGGTGAGATACTGGGGTAGTTTTTTGGTCACAAATCAATTCGTGTCATCGAACATGTCAAGAAGGTACATTCATCAAAACATTCCCAATAATGGATATTTTTAGTTAAAAAACAAAAAAATTCTATAAATGATGATAAAAAAACCGTTGCTGGAAAACCGCACCCGTCCACACACATGCAAAATGTGTTCACCATGCAAAAAAGACCAATTAGAGCAATCGTGGGCATACAGAGCAATGACTCATGTAAACCATGGTTCATAAAACTCAACATAATGACACTACCTTCTGCAAATATATTCTGTAATCTCCTAAAAGAAAATTACTCAAATCATCCAACAAATACCAAAACAAAGACTTGAATCAACTAGGAAAAAAAATTGGGAATAAATATTTACAACTCGTTGCCCACACAACTGAAAAATATGAATTTGATAAAATTTAACCTGACTCCTAGCCAATGCTCACTACGACATATCAGAATTCCAGTTTGACATTTAATTACGCTGTATCACTAGGTACATATGTAAATCATCCTAGGTTTTTAAATTCTGAACTTAAATTTAAATTTGTTTTGTAACGTATATATACTGACCTGTCAAAACACTACGGTGTATGTTAGACCAATAAAAATTCTATTCCAAAAATGCACCTTTCTCCTTGGATGCCATACTAAGAATAACTGAGTTATGTCCAGTATGTGCAGAAATCAAGCCGAGATTTCATAAGAACCAAGGAACGCTCATAAAATCAACGTCTCCGTTTGAATGACTCAATACTTATTTAGAAGGACCCTTACTCTCATCAACCAAAAATAAGTATATTCTAACCGTTGTTGACGAATATTCACGATTCCCCTTTGCTTTTGCATGTCCAGTTATGACTTCTCTGACAGTTTTGAAGTGTTTACAACAACTTTTTGCAATTTTCGGGATGCCTTCCTATATACATTCTGACAGAGGAACCTCGCTGATATCCCAGGAAATGAAAGAATTTTTGTAATCAAATGGAATTGCTTCAAGTCTTACAACCAAATCAATTAATTCGAGTCACTTATTCAGAAAATCTCTAAAACAATTCCTTACAGGGAAGGCCTTTTATGATATTAATGAATTCCTCAATAAAAATTGGAGCGCTACTCAAGATGTATGTATGTATTTGCGCATATATATGTGTATGTAGACATTTATAGTTCGACCTATGCTATCTAACTATTCTCTTACCTCCCTCTTAACTATGTTTTGCCTAGTTTTGTGGTACTTCTTACTACCAACTCGTGATTGTATTATATTTTCAATTATTTACTGTAATGACAATGACGAAAGTCACCGAATGGCTCCTCAGTTCCAACATGGTTTTCTATTTCTGGACCTGTTTCCCTGAAAAAGCAAGTGAAGACTGGTAAATACGAACCTTTAGTGGAAGAAGTGGAATTGATAGAAGCGAACCCTAATTATGCTTAGGTACGATTACCTAATGGAAACGAAACTGCCGACTCAACTCGTCATCTGGCACCTCGAGGAGACACCAATCTGATGGAGGAATCAGTTTTGAATATTCATGGAGATCTTCAAGAAAATATCAACTCGGTAGAAGACAAAGACTCGACTGGAAGATCAGAAAATAAACAACAGACTGCAGAGAACTATTCAGGGAAAAAAAAAATATCCTCGCCTTTCAGAACGGAATAGAAATCCTCATAAGTACCTAGAAGACTTTGAGAGGATGAATGTTATATAGTTGACTCAATAATTTCGTTTATTGTTGATTAATGTCAATACTATATATTATATATATATATATATATATATATATATATATTGGGTTTTCAATAAGGAATGCATGTTTCTTGTATTTTGAATATAGGTATATATTTTTCCCACATTTCTTCACTCAACTCAAAATTAATATGGATCGTGAAAGTGCGATATTATTTTTTTAGTTATTCAAATCACATCATACCGGTTAATTCATGAGGCAATGACGAAATCAATAAAAAACTGAAAAATACTCACTTTGTAAAATTTACTGGACACTTCACATTTAGCCTACATCTCACATTTAGTGATATGATTTATTAAAAGATTCAAGTTTTGAATTTGCCCGAAAAAAGCAAATCCGTTTGCATAAATATAACTGAAGAAACTCTCATTCGGCAGATTAATTTATATATTTATTAAACATCAACTAACAAATCCAAACAATTATATCGTCAACAAACTGTCTGAACAAACTACTGACACCTGACAGAAACAAATTGACAAATGACACCAATGGTGCGTTCTGATAATTGTTATGGAGCCATAAAAAGGTTGCATTCCAAATTAGATGCCAGCGCCAGAGTGGCGAAAGTTCAAACCAGACATAGTTACATTGTTTATACCCTTGTGTTTTTCTTAAAATATTTCTATTTTGTATTCGTTTTCAGTTTTTTGTGTTGTGTTATGTATGTATGTATGTATGTTCTAATTTGATGGCGACAAAAACTTTTTTCGAAGTTTCTGGTTCTGGACAGCTTCACGCTTAGTGAAGTCATCTGGAATTTCGTTTGTATTTATTCATTCGTTGGTTAACAGGAATCCTGAATTTTTAATTTTCTTGGATCACTAGCAATACTGTTGTTTGATAGTGGATTTGAGGTGAGTCAAAAGTGTTGAAAAATATCTCTATATATAATATTTGCATGTTTCAGATTATTTCTCTATAACAATGGCTGGAATTTGGTTGAGTATGCTGGAATATATGGATTATGTAAATAGCAATGAGAATTCAAGATGTGTTCACGAAGGAGAAGAAGTAGTGAATGCTGGCCATATAATTTTATATGGAAAAACAGAAGATACAAGGAATCACATCAAGCTCATTGCATTGTGTCTTCAATCTAGGGCCATATATGCAGATCCCCACGAAATACTAGGTACTTTGGCAATTGAACTTAATAATAAGGTTAAAATTGTCAACATGAGTTGCACCTGCAAGGCTGGATTGGGTGGTGCTTGCAAACATATATCTGGTGTTTTGATACAGTCCCAAGTAGCACAGAGTCAAACAATTAACATAATGACTTCTTATACCGTCTTAAATATTTGTATGTTTTAAAACCAAAAAGTTAATGTGCGTTTCATAACCTTCAGGCGTTGCTATGACGTCGTGTAGTAGATATAACGAGAGTACAATAAATAATTCTCGAGATGAAGTTGTACTGTGGTTTGTGTGTAAATAAATTGTATGTGTCGTTAAGTAGAACTTAAGAGCAGTTGCTGTCAGGTTTATTATGACAATGAACATATGTGGTTCTAATGAATAGATTTTTGAAACGTTTCTACGACTACATATTGTACTCATGTAATGTAGTTTTATCAACTGATGAACTTTGGTCGTAATGATTACATTATGTATCTATGGTTAGATTATTTTTGTTGGTTATGTTATTTTTGTTGGATAGGTATATTGTGTTATGTATGTAGACTATTCAGTTCCGTATGAATGATTAAAATGCCAAAACAAAAATCCAATCTGCCTCACAAGAGAACTGGAGCGTATAGAAAAATATAAAGAGGAGGAGTGAGTGCCTTCCCCAAAATTTACATCTGAAATAATTAATCTGTCTATCGGGACACTGCAAAAAAATGAAGTTCATGCAGTTCCTTCAATTGTTTTCACAACAAGGAAAGACATAAATAATATGTATGTGCACTTCGAGTGATAAATAAAAAATATTTAAATATAACTGTTTAACATCAACATAACCTCTATTGTAAATGACAGTTCTTTTTAGCGTTTTCTATTATGCGGAACTAGCGGAATGCTTATGCACTCAGTGTATATTTTTTTCTGTTTTGATAGCGTTACGACGTTAGTACAACAAAACTTGCTTCTTGTGCTCACAGCGACTACATGACAACTTTTTTATGTAAGATATTGCGATGTCTTTGAGACTATTCTATCATAGTACATACCGGAGTAATTACAACTTTTCGACACTAGAAGGACGGAATCCATGTTTTTCGATTGATTGATAACATCATTCTGGTAGCCATATATTGGAACAAAAATATTTAAAATAAAAAATATGGGACCCTGGGTGTTATATCACTTTAAAAATCATTGGAGATGTGCTAATCAAGTATTTTTCGTAATATGGTCTACATATTTCGACGATTAATGAGAAAAATTGATAAAATATATTTTTTCTGAAACGAAAATAAATATTTATCTCTCTTCATTCTCGAGGCGCATGAATTTTAAGTGAGTAGAATTGGATTTTGATCGTCAAAATGGATTTGCTTGGTCACTAGAGTTTCAGAACAATTCTTAATGACAGATAAATGAAAATAATTTTTATCTCGATAACTATCACGGTCACAGAGTATCATGAACATGTTAAGGAAGGCTGACTTACATATTATATTGATTTGATATTATATAAAATCTTTTGATATGGTATACATATTGTAATACTATATTAGAATGAAAATTATGACGTTCATGCATAATGATATAATGACTACACAAGACCACAGAACGACCCTTTTGTGACTGGCTTATATAAGTCTATATTGGCAAGTCATCACTACTACTTTATAACGTCGATGTGACGTCGCAAGAGTGTGCCTTTTTGTCGTATTGGCATACATAGCGACGTCTTAGCATATCACAAGACATAAGTCATGGACTTTTGCGAAAGGTCTAGTAGACGTCTGTACAACCGAATTATGACCTCTGTGTGCTACTTGGGGTGTACAAGGTGTATACCTTACCGATTATCAAGGCGTAATCGTACCTATTTGGATTGAACAGCTATATCTAGCTCAAACTTATGTAGTGTTTCCTCTTTCTGTGTGGTTTTATTTTGTTTCAGGGTTGATTTGAGTAAATTGGAAACGATAAAGCCAAACAGATTTGAAGTGTGTTTGGTCGAAGCAAAAAACTTCAGTTTAGGAAAAGTATAAAGCTGTTCCACTGAACCAGATGCCTTGCTTGAAGGAGAAAGTTGTAAGAATAGGTTCTATTGAAATATGTGACGAAGATGTTCTACGTAATATTGCATTACTCCTTCCCGAATGTGCAATCAACCGACTGAGGTAGAGCTCGTCCAGTATCGAAACGACCACTTGGCCTTTCCCTACCTAACAACCAATTTTTCTCGAAGATACCCGAACCATTGTCTAACTGTGGCTATTAATAGAAATTCCATATAGGCGTACCAAATTATTTGGTATAGGCGAAACACGAGACGTAGTTTTTGGCGGACGAATTTTGTGATTATGGTCCGATTCGATTCAAAATTGGTATGTGGGGGTTTTCGGGGTCGGAGATTGTGAATATTTTTTGTCAAAATTGAATAAATAACTGCATTACCTATTTATCAATCAAACAAACCTAACCTTTCAACGCGACACTGGTGAATATTCGCCGTAGCATAAGCAGTCACATCAAATCGTGTCCACTCGTGTTTTCCCCCTCTCTACCTACCAAACGGTCGTTCCAATACTGGATGAGCTCTAATAAGTAATAACGTTTCATTCATGTGCTGATCATTATCTGTAATAATCAGTACCAACACTTCAATTTATATACAAGTGATCAAGGAAACTTCTTCATTTCAGAGTTGGACGATCAACTGATCATAAAAAAGGTGAAGAAGTTGAAGTGGTAGCTGGAAACAACTTCCCAGGTATATTGGACAATTCTTGCCAATCGATTACAATGATGAGACTGATGAGAGTGATATAAGACGTACAGGGTGTGTCTTATTGAAAAACCACACCTGTCCACCTTTTGTTATAACATACTGAGTGTTATCAGTCTATTGACCAATAACGGAACAATTTCCCAGAGCGGCTTGAGATCTTGTTTCTCCCAGTATGTAATGAAGCGGGGGGACTCAATTTGACAGTACAAAGACCAATCTCAAATCGTTTCGGAATAATAATACAATTAGGACTTGTAATAATATATATATGTATTTTCTAAAATATAAAAACAACTATTGATACACCTGGTATAATTTACTGAGAAAATGTATAGAAAGTCAAAATGAGATTGAATAAACAATAATCTAAAATGAGAAACAAATATAGGTTGACAATTAAAATAACTGTTCTTCAGTTATTTTAAACAATTGATAATAATTTTACTTTTGTTGAATCAATAATTTCTTCTACTATGAAATCAATAATGAAATATTTTCTTATAACACTATACACATATACCTTGCCAAATAAACAGTTTCATTGCTTACCGTCCACTGAAGTAATACACAATAGTTTAATTAGGACTTAATTATTCAGTTTTATTTCCAAATAATATTACGCGTTCACTTGTTGCAATATGATTATTTAGCTTCTTGATAAATATTAATTCCATTCATTTAGTTATTACTGAGATGATTTCTGATGAATTACACTTTCACAATGATTCTGCATATGGTTGATTAATTTGCTACTTCAGATAAACTCTACGGAGTCTACGCTTACTACTCGTAGGAAGATGAGACTTCATCTTCGCTAATTGAAATTAAACTTCACTTTCATTCGCTTCATAATGAAGCAGAATTTGCTATGTACTGACTGACTAGATCGACGACTGGATTCTGAATGAAGAGAGAAGAGCGAGAGTTCTAGTATGGAGAATCTTATATATATAGTGTTGGTATTCAAACGATGCCGCCCTAGAACAATAAAAATATATTTAATGAGTCGGTGAGTACCCCGTTTGAGTTGACACGCCGCCATGATATATCACCAAGCCTATTATCGCTTCCAAAAGACCGCGGGTCATTCATCTGTCCCGGCGTACTATTAGTTATGAATGTCTGAACATAAGGTTGGAATTTCGATTGAGGTGCCGACACAAATGATAGAGGAAATATCGACTTTATGAGTTGTCATATGAATTTTACTATTAATGCGACCGTTTTTTATTTCGAACGAAAATTGATTTATTCTATTGGAATTCTTCAGTTTCAGTTTACATAGGGCTATATTTAAAATACTTGATAAGGAGTGCTCATAACAAGAGTCCATAGTGAGAATATAACTTTTCAAAACAATTGCTGTGAAAAGTTATATTCTACACTGATGAATGAAAATCAGGATGAAGTGATAAGCCCAGATAATACAGGACATCCTATGGATATCCATTTCATGTCCAATTCTGGTCGGGATATCCTTGGATTTGAAATGGACATCCATAAGATATCCGTCGACGGATTTGAAATGGATATCCTTCAGAAGATATCATATGGATGGCCATAAGATATCCGGAGCAAATATGGATAAGTTTAAATTGCAAGATCGATTTTTATTGTGTCAATTTCTGAATTTCTTTCATGCTCGTACATATGGATTAATTTTTTTTGAAAAATCTCATGTTTCGTTTTTCTACTTGATTTGAAATGGATATCCATCGACGGATTTGAAATAGATATCTTTCAGAAGATATCCTAGGGATGGCCATGAGATATCCAAAGCAATCATAAATGAATTTAAACATTCTCGTAGATACACAAATTGTACCTTTGTCGCGGGGACCCTCTGCGACCACAGAACAGATATACATGTGTCTGCGACAGGCCATACTATACGCATAATTACTGGCGACGTCTGTCATTTTATTTTGTTGAGGAAGGTCATATTAGTCATAGCACTGAATCCAAACAATAGTCGTGTTTTTTTTCTATTTTCCTTCGTTTTTGATACCCTGTTGGTCTGGACATAATGGTTTTCATCTGTAGCAATTGATTGTTGCGAAAAAGGGAATTATATATTGGCCGAATACAGGTAAATATGAATAAGGCAATCCAAACCACGTGACTTTTCATCTGTCAAGATGGCGTCTGGTTGGCAAACAAAGGTTATAGCAAAGAGTAGAGGGGACAAGAGAAATCACTTACCCTATTCATGAATGAAATAGTAAAATCGTATAAAAATCCTCCAAATGCTGTCACTTTTGATTTCATTAATTAAATCAGAGATTGGTTTAGATGTGGTTTAGCCAATTAGGAGTCAGGAAAACCTGTCATGTGACATCAAGTGTCGGGGATCGTACACGAGAAAACGCTTCGGACCTTCGGGTGTTTTCGTATTAAAAAAATGTAGGAAATATCAAGATTTTCGAATGGGATGAAATATTAAGAGAATCTGTTCTCATTTATATAGGCATGAAATTTCAACATTTCATGATTTATAAATGATTGTTTTAGTCTTGAGAATGCGTCGAAGAGTTTCAGTTATTGACGATGGATATATAATAAGGACTCCATTTTTGTTGGTTAGGTTAGGTCAATTTATTTATATTGAATTATGAAATTCTCAAAAAGGACCGGATTACTGAATCTGCAATTGACGATCGAACCAAAAAGGTCTACATTAGATTGTAACTATTCAAACTTTGGTTTCAGATAAATACATTATTACATTTTTTATGGTTCTTCATGACAAGCTATCTATTCCATGGATACTTCGCTAGGATTGACGAAAATGTGATGAAAATAGGTTATTGTTGAGTGTAGCGATTTATATACTAGACAAGTTAATGCATACACAAAAAATCCCATAAAGGACTGTTTTTGTCACTATAACAGCGCCAAAACTTTGGACCTAAGTTTTCCAGGGACAAAACGGAACCTTATTTTTAAAACGGTATAATTCTTGTATGTCTAGCAGAGTTGCTAAAGATCTAGAATTCAATAAATAAATTCGCTTCCTGAAAAATCTATATTCTAGTCTGAAGGAAGTGAGCGATGCAGTGTTTTGTGATATATCTAAAGCTTTTGACTGTTGCGTAAGCTTCATCTCTACAGCTTCAGAGGACGAAGCTTCAATTGGTTCGACTCCTATCTGAGTGAAAGAACCCAAATTGTGAACACCGATAGTCTCTCAGCTTTTGGGCAAATTAAGACATGTTCACTATTTTGGCAGACAGCACGACTATCTTATCGGAAGAATTCAAATTATCTTCGTAGTAAAATGACTCGTATATGTATAAATTAATTTGTATCTTCTCTGAACTACCTTTTTCCATTGTAATAATTTTTTTTAACTTGTGATTGTAATTTATCTTGTAACTAGCAAGTCAAATATTTTTATCATTACTTTTATATTTAATTTTTTTTTAAATTGCTTATGAGATGACAATCTTCTGACTATAAGTATATTTGATTTGGAGATGGAAAATTCTAAATATAGTGGATATTTTTTTCTAAAGAGCCATGGAACACTCTGTGATGGTTCGGAATTTACTAGCTAAAATCAAGATATCTTCATAGAATGAAAAGTCCACGCTTACTTGTGAAATTCATGTGTTTATTAAAAAGTGATAATTATACTAATAACCATTAGCCTTATCGATCTTGAGAGTAGGCCTTGTTCCTCCGACCAACTGCTTGGTTTAGATACCCCTCCTTCTCCAATTATCTCATGCGGGTGTTACTGAAAATTAAAAGAAAAGCTGATTTAGGTTGTTTTCTCTCCTCGCCTTTATGACATCATCTATGTTACCTTCAAAAATCAGCATACCTCAATTTCCCCTCTTATCTGTTGCATCCTTTGAAATATCGGGGAAATCAATTTGTACATTGATACATAAGACGCTTTCTTTTTGGGGCTTCGTGCACTGGAGCTGTACCGTGTTTGATGCACCTGAGCTGCTCCCAAATAAAACGGATTTTAGTGGTGTTTTCCGATGAATACTTTGCACATGCGCATAAGATTTAGTAATTGACATTTGACATATACTGTTTCTTTTCTATTTATTGTTTTCGTTAATTTCGTTTGAGAGTTTGAATTGATTTGAAGGGTTTTAGAAAGCTGAATCGAAAATCTAACAATTATATTAGATATGTCAGATTCTGAAAATGAAATGTTGATGATGGTAAGTTAACAGCAATGCAAGATGAGTGGATTTAAATCAGTATAAACTTTTCAAGGCATTAATGGATAGACCAGGTAACCATTTGAGTAGTTCAGACTCTACTAGCTCTTTGGACAGTTTGTTTGCTGATTCTGATGAAAGTGGGCCTAGGAGAAAACGTACCAGAATTGAAAATTATATTGAGGAAACTGTGAAGGAATATGACAACAATGAATTCGAATCCAATTTTCACGTATCATGAAAGACAACTTATAATATCATTGGTATATATCCTTTTGTTTGAAAAATTGGATATATTGTTACTCTTAAAACCGGTCGGTGCCAGTGTTTCGTACTCCTGAGTAGCTCCGGTGCTACTCACATGGCCAAAAAGAAAGCTGTTATTGATACTTCTGTCTCGTGGGCAAATGTCAAAACTATTCTGTTTCTTTAAGAGATTTAATGTAAGTACTGTGCAGGAATACATTCTTGTGAGCAATACATGAAACAGAAAACATGGGGTGGAACAAAATCTTATGCTATTTAAAAAAAAAGTACTCACAATGGGATTTAATATCCCCAGACATATCCTGACAATACCATCAGTGATCCTAAATTTGGAGTTTCTGAAAAATTGAAACATGTTTTACTTCAAATTTATATTTTTTTGTGCTATAAACTTTTTATATTGAATGATGTAATGACTCATTTTGGTAGGAATACATCATTGAAAAAATATGTTTCTAATATATCAAACTTACATTTGAATTATTTGTGCTTTGGTATCTGTAACTTTTTCAATTTCTTGGTCCTTCTATTAATAGTTTCTTCACTTTTGAAATTTTGGTTGGCATACTTTACAATATAAAATATTCTCATTCAAATGAATAATTTCAATAAATAAATTCGCTTTCTGAAAAATCTATATTCTAGTCTGAAGGAAGTGAGCGATGCAGTGTTTTGTGATATATCTAAATATTTTAACTGTTACGTAAGCATCATCTCTACAGCTTCAGAGGACGAAGCTTCAATTGGTTCGAGTCCTATCTGAGTGAAAGAAACCAAATTGTGAAAACTGATAGTGTCTCAGCTTTTGGGCAAATTAAGAGATGTTCACTATTTTGGCAGAACACCCGACTATCTTCTTGCAAGAACTCCAATTATCTTCGTAGTAAAATGACTCGTATATGTATGAATTAATTTGTATCTTCTCTGATCTACCTTTCATTTGTCCATGAGATGACAATCTTCTGACTATAAGTATATTTTATTTGGAGATGGAAAATTCTATATATAGTGGATATTTTTTTCTAAAGAGCCATGGAATCCTCTGTGATGGTTCGGAATTCACTAGCTAAAGTCAATATATCTTCATAGAATGAAAAGTCCACGCTTACTTGTGAATTAATGTGTTTATTAAAAAGTATGAGTATACTAATAATAGTCATTAGCCTTATCGATCTTGACAGTGGGCCTTGTTCTTCCGACCAACTTCTTGGTTTAGATCCCCCTCCTCCGATTATCTCATGCGGGTATTACTGAAAAATAAAAGAAGAACTGATTTAGATTGTTTTCTCTACTCGCTTTTGTTAGTAGGGCTCACCTTCTCCGGATAAGTCATTCTAAGATAGCTGGAAGCAGCCTAGAGTGTCGCAGACCATGATTCATCGATTTCTCAACTTCATCAACATATTTTATAATATCTACAATAAACTCTCTGATTTTGTTTAGGTTGTTAGTTGTTAGAGAGGTAATAGTCCGGCAGAGGTGGGCAGTGAATGGCTTGGTAATAGTTTGTATCGGAAAGTTTAATGAAACAATGTCATCGGGGAAATTTTCCAAAGCCCTCAATTTTCAGGTCAATTCATCGACTAGAGACATCAGTCCACTTTCCTACCTTTTCTTCTTCCTTCGTGGAAGTTTCCAAGATCCCAAAAAGGCCGTTTACGAAGAAATCACTTTGGAAAAATCACCAGATCTTCAAGAAAAATCGGGCAGTCATCTGATTTTTGACAGACATGTAAACATTGTAGTAAAATTTCAAGGATTTCATCTCATTTTCGCGCTAACTGTTCTGTGAGGGATCTTGTTCGTAGAACAATAATCTTTGGTTATAGATTCCCTATGTTTACATTGTTTCGTGAGTTGTTGAGGTATTTTTGTCGTGTTAGTTGAGAATTTTGAACATTTTTGAGTTGTTTGAAGGAGTCTTACGTGTTGAGAGGAATATTTATTGAGTATTCACGTTGCTTCAATATGGAAAGTTCATATCTGAAGAAGTTATTGAAGGAAAATCCAGACGTTGGTCAGAGCCACAGATTGGGGATTAGAGCATGAATCTGTTGCCGTTGAAGTATATAAGAAAACGATGGAAGAAAATCATGAAGACTTTATTATTAATGAAGTGGGTCTAGTAATACATTCAAGGTGGCCACAATTAGGAGCATCTCCAGATAGAATAGTGTTTTGTGAATGTTGTTTGGGGGAGTGTTGGAAGTGAAATGTCCCTACCTTTTATATACAAATGGTATCAAGGACATCAAGGAATATACTAAATTCAAGAATTCTTGTGTTATTTAAAAAAATGGTAAGATCACATTGAATCGTGATCATTCATATTACTACCAAGTACAAATGCAAATGTTTGTTTGTAATTTGCAATATTGTGATTTTGTTATTTGGTCTCCATTCATTTTCTTCAAAGAACGGGTATTCCCAGATTTTGATTTTTGGGAACAAAATTCCCGAATTGCTTTAAAGTTTCATGCTGAAGTTATAATGCCTGAACTTCTGGGTAGATATTTCACCAGAAGGGAAGGCTCTGCAAAAATAAACTATTGGTGCAAATGTAAGAGTGTTGATGATGGAACCCCAATGATTAGCTGTGATAACGATGAGTGCCTAATTAAATGGTTCCATTTTAAATGTGTAGGCCTTTTGGATACTCCAAAGTCACAATGGTTATGAGAATTTTGTAAATAATTAGGTAATTTTTTTGAGTTTAATAAAGAAGCTCTGTGATATCGTTGATGAGTTTTATTCAGTCAGAACCTCTGAATATCAGAACTTTCCTTTTTTATAAAAAAATATGTAGATCGAATTTATGAAGTATATCATTATACCTACTGTGAAATAATACAATATTTTTGTCCTTAATTCATTTATTGTTGAATAAATCATATAATTTGTTGTAAATGTTATATATTGTATTAGTATAATATTCAATCTGAATCACAGAAAGATGCAAATCTGTAAATGATATAATCTATAAAATACAAAAACATAATAAAACTGAAAATTATTGAGGAACTATTGGAGGAAAGAATGTTAATTAATGCACTGCAAACTGTGACTATTTTATCAAGGATACATATTTCATCATTTCCTACTTTTAGCATGCTTATTGGTAATGGTCCTTTAAGAATTCGAAATTTGTTTTTTATAACTCTTTTTCTTGATAAATCATTAATTATGTGGTTAATGCACAGAGTTTTTCCACAGTAGGTATGCGAAAAAAACTAAGCAAATGGTCCCGATCTGCACGGCTTCCACAATTAACCACAATACACGTTTCTTCCGAAGATCAACTTAGTTTTCACTATTTACTACAAATCCGACAACAAATAAACGAAATTATACTCAAATAGTTCTAAAAGCTTCCAAATTCCACAAGTAAACAAACGTGTTACTCTATTGTTTGCCAACCAAGCGCCATATTGAATTTATTTGACAGGTTGTTGGATTGCCTTATTAGGCAATCCATACCACGTGACCCAATATGGCGGTTGTTGGCACACAAACTGATAATCGCCATAAGAACATCATTGTCAGTGTGTACCTTTGGTTGGAAAAGAGTATTTTTGTTTATTTTCGGAGCTTTTGTGTTGTTAATTAATAATATTCAGATGGAGAGTGATTACCTGAAGACACTATTGTTGAAAAGCAGAGGCTTTGGTGAACGGTATGCTTGAAAATACATCCCCATCTTCTGTTTACATTTTTATCAATGTATTTGTTACAGGTATAAAATGAAGTTGAGGATTGATCAGTGATTTAGATTCTTTTTACACTGAATATTTCTGAACTGAATTGTTCAATTGTTGGTGTCCTCCTGATAGAATATGGATATTATTTCGTATTTGCTTTTTAAGCTTTCCCAAATGCAGATGAAGCCCTATACAAGTTTAGAATCCATACATACTTTGAATCTGGCTTCGTTCTGAAGGTGAGAACAAAAATTCAGAATCATTTATATATTTTAGTTATGTATGTTTTTTCCTAGGCAGCAGGTTTTTTCTAATGGGTACATGTACAGTTGCAAATCTTGAGTCATCGAAGTGAATTATTATAAATTAGGAATAATAATACATAAGAAGCAATTTATAACTTCTGATCTGATCTATTATGTTTATTGCCACATTTGTTTATTATAATAGACATTGATTTGATATTTAAGAATATTACTTCTCAACTTTCATAATAGTTCTTTCTAATCGACATAACTTTTTTTCAGGTCAAGTATTCACAAAAGGCAAATTAAAAACCTTCAGATGTTTGGTACATAATTGAATAGGATGAAAGCATTTGTATTGCTCACTGTACTTGTATGGCCGGAAACAGTGAAGTAGGTGGTCATATTGGTGCTATATTAGAGGCAATGTCACGCACAGATTTGGAAGCTGTGTGGCCAAAGCCAAATTTATTGGACGACTTGCCTCTTGTTCAGTTGTTTAAAAAAATAAAATGTTTCAAATGAATATATATAAATAAATGTTTGTTTATTTGTTGATCAGTTGATTACTCTTAATTTAATACCAATTATAAAAAAATTACACACAATATTGATATTTGTATATAGTACAATTTCGATAAATATCACGATATATCCAATTTTTACTGTTAATAAATTACAATACCCTTTGAAGGTTGTAGACGATGTGGTAACTTGATTACTCTCGTCTCGGACGTCCATCGTCTTCATGTTCTTGAAAAGGTTTTCACGATGTTTCGAATGTTTGTATCTGCAATCGTCTGAATACAGTATTCACATTCAAAACATCGTGTAAACCTTTTCAAATACATTAAGACGATGGACGTCCGAAACGAGAGTAATCAAATACAACACCCTTCACAAGACTTGATCGAGGCTTTCGATAATTGCCTGAAATATCTAAAAAGGGAAGATTGAGATTAAAAGACATATTTCTAAATATTTTTATTTATTGAGTCACCAGAATCCTAAAGAAAATTTGTATTCCAGTAATTCAATAACAATACCTATAAGAATGTTTTTTGAGGAGGTAGGTACATATATATGAACATTCATTAGTTTTCTCTACTTTTGAAGTGGAAAATATAAATTATCTATATATATATATATATGAACTTATTTGAAATAGGACCTCCTGATGTACAATAGTTCAGAGATATACAAGTAGGCAAAATCATACAAGTAATCGTAGGAACAAATAAAAAAAGTCTGAAGTTATAGGTAGGTATCCATGACGGAATGAAGGATGTTATCACGAATGTGCACACAGGGTATGTCTGCTGTGGCCTCTCTGATACTTGATTTTCGAATCCGTAAGATCTTCTAAGGAACAAATTAAATTACAAAAGTCTGAAGTTATAGGTAGGTATCCATGACGGATGTTATCACGAATGTGCACACAGGGTATGTCTGCTGCAGCCTCCCTGATACTTGATTTTCGAATCCGTAAGATCTTCTAGGTTGATTGCAGCTAACCATAGAGCTCTTCTCCTCCTCGATAAGTCATTTTAACTGGTCAAAAACTTATGATTTGAAACTGTAGACACCGAGTGAAACCCGACTCTATTCCTGTCGTGACGGGATCCACAGTTAACTACAATGCAAATAAGGGGCATTTTTCTTCAGTTGAAGCACGAATTATAATCCTAAATTGAAAAAACTACTCAAATTCGCACAGAAAATCACAAAATAAACACTTTTACCACTATGGTCGCTTATGACGAATTGCAATGTGTGCCAACAGCCGCCATATTGCTTTCGTTTTGACAGGTCGATGGATTGCCTAATGGAGGACTTCGGCTAAGGTTCAGTGACACCACAACACAAATTTTGACCTTAAATCTACTGACACATTTTTTGGCAATTTTTGATAATTTTAAGATAAAGTACACCTTCTGATACCCCAAACTAATATTAAAAAGGTGCGGAATTGTTGTTTTATTTAGTTATTTCATAAAACACAAATGTTTAGGGAATTTGTATTTTTATAGTGATTATTTTTTCCTGGAAGCGCCAAATTCAAAACAATAACATGAATAACTCGTACGTCGTACGACTTTCCACTGTCAAATTCGTCCTATGGATATTGGAAAAAAAAAATATTTGACTGAGCAGTGTTGTGAAAATTGTTTAATAGACTTTTGGTATCTACCTATTAGTTTTTATTTACGTTAAAATGGGTGATCGCTGTTATAAAAATTGAAAAATGACTCCAGAAAGCGTTATAAAGAGCGAGTTTTTTCCCTTTCCCAAACCAAAAAGAGATTTGGTGAAATGTCTCAAGTGGATTGAAGTCTGTGGAAATGAAAATCTCCTTCCATCAAAAATAAACAGGAATGCTTATGTTTGTAGCCTACATTTTGAGGATAAATGCAAGAAGAACCAGTACCATTTTCCAATCTGCAAGTGTGCGAAAATGTGGCTGAAGGAGAAATGATGGTGTGTGAAACTGGTGAAATCTCAATAGACAGTGTGGAACAGAGCAATTTCAACTAATAACTCCCAACATCTTTCTGAAACCCCTGATGACTTGAGCAACATCACTGCATAATGATGAAGACATTTTAACTGAAAACTCCCAACATCTTCCTGACACCCCTGATGACACCACCACAGCTAATGATGAAGAAATCTCCTATGTAGAGTCTTATACGCAGACTTTGGAATGTGCTCCGAAGGCAAACATATTTTCATATAATAATTTGAAAAAGAATTCAAAACATTTCAAATATTTCACAGGACTTGAATTCTGGCATTTTGAGGCACTCTATACTCTTTTAGATGAAAATATTATGGACAAGCTTGTATATATCCTTATAAAAATTATGAAATGAAAGGAAAGAAAGCAAAGTCAAAAATTGAGTAATCGGGATAAATTAGCGTTAACGTTAATGCGAATTAAAAGGGGATTCACATTAGGTGAGTTATCATTTTTCTGCAATTTGAGTAGAAACTATGTCTCCGTCACTACATCATATCTTTGGATACAGTTTATGTTTTTTAAGATAGAAGGAATGAAAAAAAATATATTTCCCAGTGCCAGAGATATTAAAGACGTTCCTAAATTTTTCTGGCGACAGTATTACTTTTGTTATAGATGCCACAGAGTTGTTGATGGAAATGCCTATTAGAAATTTCAGGCAACAAGGAAATACCTTTTCTTATTATAAACATAGTAATACAATTAAATTTCTTGTTGCAATTTCAGTAACTGGTGCAGTGATATACTGTGGTGAGGGTTATGAGGGCTTTATTTCAGAAAGATATTTATTTTAAAAGAGCGATATTAGACAGTTGTTGATGGAAAATGATGTTATTTTAGCTGATAGATGAGGTTTCATAATCAGGGATTTGTTAGATGAAATGGGAATTAAATTATATATCCCACCTTTTATGATGGGAGGCAACAACGGACAGCCGACGAAGAAATAATAACTAAAAAAATTGCCAAAGCAAGAATTCATGTTGAAAGGGCTATCTATCTAATTAAATCATATAAGATGTTTTCAAAGAAATATCCCATATTACTAATGACCATTATTTCGAATATTTTTGCTATTGTTTGCTTTTTAGTAAATTCGTAACTTGAATTAAAAAATCCATTAAGTATCTTGAACACTATATTTAAATGAGAGTTTAAACAAAACGTGTTGGTTTTTTATTTAAGAGGTACTAGAAAGGTCCCTTAATCACTAAAAATGGAATTGCACACCACTTGTAGACATTCTAAACTTTCCAGCGGTTCACACCATTATTAACACAAGAAAAAATATTCTATCTGAAGATCATGAAGTCTGAAACTTTGCAGACACTATTGACATGCAATAGGGAGCAAAGGACCAAACGAATATTTTTAATGTTTTTGACAAAAATGATCTATAAATTACATATTTTGCCATATATAAAAGTGTGTTAGAAACGTCAATGTTCTAATTGCTGTCGAACATTTTTTTTTCAAGAACTGTAGCAAATAGCATATAATAACTAGGGAAAAAATCAATGTTCTAATAAGGTTATTCCTTATTTGGTTTTTCGCTTTAGCGTAACTTTTCACATTTTACTAGCATACTTAATTTTTTGTTTAGTTTTTTTATTTATTTATTTATTTGGATATTTATCAAATTTATATTTTCCTTACATTATTCCTTTCATAATTTTTATAAGGGTACACAAGCTTGTCCATAATATTTTCATCTAAAAGAGTATAGAGTGTGCCTCAAAATGCCAGAATTCAAGACCTGTGAAATATTTGAAAGGTTTTGAATTATTTTTCAAATTATTATATTAAAATATGTTTGCCTTTGGAGCACATTCCAAAGTCTGCCTATAAGACTCTAAGTAGAAGATTTCTTCATCATTAGCTGTGGTGGTGTCATCAGGGGTGTCAGAAAGATGTTGAGAGTTTTCAGTTATAATGTCTTTATCATTAGCAGTGATGGTGCTCAAGTCATCAGGGGTTTCAAAAAGATGTTGGGAGTTATTAGTTTAAATGATTTCTGCGTTGCTCTGTTCCACACTGTCTATTGAGATTTCACCAGTTTCACACAACATAATTTCTCCTTCAGCCACATTTTCGCACACTTGCAGATTGGAAAATGGTACTGGTTCATTTTTGCGTTTATCCTCAAAATGTAGGCTACAAACATAAGTATTTCTACTTATTTTTTATGGAAGGAGGTTTTCATTTCCACAGAGTTCAATCCACTTGAGACATTTTACCAAATCTCTTTTTGGTTTGGGAAAGGGAAAAAACTTCACTTGCTGTTTATAACGCTTTCTGGAGTCACTTTTACTATTTTTATAACTACAGCGATAAACCATTTGGACGTAAATAAAAACTAATAGGTAGATAACAAAAGTCTATTGAACAATTTTTACAACACTGCTCAGTCAGATATTCAATTTTTTTTTCTAATATCCATATGACGAATTTGACAATGGAAAGTCGTACGAGATATTGATGTTATTGTTTTGAATTTGGCGCCTTCCAGGAAAAAATAATCACTATAAAAATACAAATTCCCTAAACATTTGTGTTTTATGAAATATCTAAATAATTCAACAATTCCGCATCTTTTTAATATTGGTTTGGGGTATCAGAAGGTGTACTTCATCTTAAAATTATCAAAAATAGCCAAAAAATGTATCACTGAACCTTAGCCGAAGTCCTCCAAAAGGACATAACCTATAAACATCCATTATTTCCAATGCATTTATGTGTTTGCTGTTTGAGTTTCGATATTTTCAGAAATGCTAAAAAGCACGTCGTTACATTTGCCACAATACACTAGTTTTACAAATGTCACAGTGCCCAGATTAAAAATGGTGTGTATGCCTACAACAGTGGACATGTGATGAAGATGATTCATCAGTAGATTCGAACATTTTCCTATTGATTGCACTGAAAAAATGAATCTTTCGGAAGAATATTTGGGAACTGGATCGAAATTCAAAGCTGCTGTAGGTAAGTTGTATGTTTTTCTATTCCTTTTTCTAGAACTCTTTTTTTAGGTACCTAAATGAAATCTCAAAAATATGACTTTGTGGAACGATGCCTTTCTTCCATGCTCACTAATATGTTTGCCTCCAAATATTGCTGGTATGGAGCAAAAAAAATAAACTGGACAACTAAAACTGGCTGAATTATCACTAGGTGAAAAGCCCATTCAGTTGTTCTGTTTATTTGATAATAATTTGTTTTGCCTCAAAACAGACAGCTAGTTCAGTGAGAATGCAAAATTTCCAAGAAAAGTTTATGTCAATAAAAAGAGAGAAAAACTATGGCAGTGGTATATATCATCAACATCAGTAGGTATTCGAATTCAAAAGAAAGCATAATATTTCTCAGTATTTTTTTGTAGATTTCAACATCAATTATACCCGTGAATATATACATATCATTTCAGAAGCGGCTGACCTCGTGATTCGACGGAAAATAAAAAAGCTACTGAAGAAGCCATCTAAGCTTGGCTGAGAAGGGCCAAAGAAAGGCATCTGTCTTCTTCTAGAATAAAGGAAACACCTGATGGACGAAGAAAATAGCATTCTATTTTTTCTGTAACTTTATTTTTATGATTATTCTGCATTTAATATTCTGTTTTTATTTTAGAGTTTACATATACATTTTATTTGTTGATTACCCCGAAGTTTATGAGAATTTTTTTTGATACCAGAGTTTATTAATACATTTTTTTTGTTCAATACCATTATTTCATTTCCCTCCAGATCGCTCTTACTATATTTTATCTTCGATGGATATCCCCGAAGGATTTCTTTAGAATATCTCTCAAGGAATCTTTCAGATAGCTTTTGAATATTCCTGAAGGATGAAGTATATCTTATGGATATCTTTGAAAGATATCTTATGGACATCTCTGGAGGATATCTTATGGATATCCTTGAAGGATATTCTATGGATGTACAGGTTGTTCCACTTTGGACATCCATAGGATGTCCATAAGATGTCTTTTGGATATAATTGGATGTCCATAGTATATCCATAAAATTCATGAAGGATGTCCAATGGATATCCTTTGGATGTCCTTGTTTTATGTTGTTGTATGTGTATCTTGCAAAAATAAACGCTGTTGTGAGCAGTAGCTACAGAGAAACCGTAGCTCTATCATCATTGCCGCTAAATAAGCCTATGATAATCAGTCTTCCTGCCTATACTATTGCCAAATCCGAGAGGCCAGCGTAAACAAACTGACTAACGCGTGATTATATTTGAAATACTCTTCTATTGGTCAAATCGCCAGGAACGCCATGTCTGTAGGCGAGAGTAGGGATGTACCGTCTGCAGAACCGCATTAGGGTTAGTTGTATGCGAACTGTTGTAGAGAAGGGATTCTTTTGCTTACATTTTAAATATGTCAAGTACTGATACCGCTGACAAAATGCATGTTGACTCAAGTCATCCAAAAAACATACGTCTGAAACGACACTTTAGTGCCGAGATAAAAGAAATGGTTTTAAATATATATAAAGTTGAAATTATTCAAAATCCAGGTATGTGTTTAATGGATGTAGAACTGTGAGTTGCTGAGAGACTTGGAATTGGAAGTCGAAGTGTTCGAAGGAATTATTTCCGAATATAAGTGTACCGGGGTTTCTATTATAGCCGAAAACAAACCAAAATCGGACCACCAAATGGAAGTCCTTATCGGATTTGATAAAAACTCAATACGGCGAAAAGTTCACGAGTTTTTCTTCTGATATGAACATCCAACTAATGAGAAAGTACTAAGAGCAGTAAACGAAGACCTGGACTTCCAAATTTTAAGAAAAGTACCTTCTACAATATTTTAAAAAAACTTAATTTTAAATATGGAAGACGCAAACGTAATAGTTTTTTGATGGATCGTGACGATATAAAATGTTGGCGAAGAAACTATCTCACGAAAATTAAGGCCTTCCGCAATGAAAACAAGAAGATTTATTACCTGGATGAAACTTGGGTCAATGCCGGTCATACTAAATCCAAAATGTGGACCGATGCAACAATTAAATCTTCTCGGCAAGTTTTTCTTGCTGGACTATCTACTGGATAAAAAATATGTCAGGTAAGGTCTTAAATTTTGAAGTATAACTACCTTTTTTTGTAAAAATTAATTTTAACATTCTTTTTTTAATAAAAGTGAACATATTTTTTCCAGGCAATGGGAAAAGAATAATAGTATGCCATATTGGTAATGACACTGGTTTTTTACCTGGAGGACTCTGGACTTTTCAATAAAAAAAAACTGGTGGCTACCATTAAGATATGAATGGTGCGTCCTTTGAAAAATGGTTTGAGGGTATACTTCTTAAGTTAGAAGACAATTCCGTTCTTGTGTTAGATAATGCCCCATACCATTCAAGACAACTGGAAAATATACCAAGCGCAAAATTTTACAAAATTTAACAGACAAAAATATTGAGTTTACCCCTGACCTTATAAAAGCTCAATTGCTGCAAATAGTCAGGCAGAACAGAAAAAAAAATGGGAAATACATCGTAGATGAAACGTAAAGGCCCACAACATTACAGTTCTTAGATTACCGCCCTATTACTGCGAACTGAACCCTATCGAACTGATTTGGGCCAATGTCAAGAATTTTGTGGCAGATAAAAACACCACATTTAAAATTGCTGAATTCCAAACCCTTTTTCAAGAGGCTCTGTCACGGATTACTTTAGAAAAATGGAAAAAGTGCGTGGAGCATGTAAAACAAAAAGTAGAGGTAGACATGTGGAAACTGGATGATATTGCACCAGTTATCGTTAATAAGACAGTTCTACATCTTCTGACGACACTACGGATGTGTAGTTGCGTGAAAAAAAGGAGCGTCACTCCTATGAAAAATATTGTTTTTAACACCGGCACAGTGTCTTTCCTGCACTTGCTACTCTGTAGAAAAAAATATTCATTACTTAGACTTGTGACCTTAGATATTTTTTTTTAAGACTGTCAAAAATGCAACATATTATTTTTTTTTGAAATATTACACTTTTAAAATAAAATTTATGAGTACGTCTCTGCGTAATCACGTTCTTGATGCGTGATCACTGCATGCTACAGTGTTTACGGCTGGCCTCTCGGATTTGGCAACTATTTAGAAGTGTTTTCGAGGTATTACATCCGAAAATCCACGAATTGAAGCCTAGAGTTTATTTAATAATCGTGAAGCCATCCACGACGAAGTCACCTGTTTTCGAATTCATCCATAACTAAGATCAACACCACCACGACGAAGACTTCTGTTTTCGAATTCATCAAAAACAACTAAGACCACCACCACCACGAAGACGACGAAGACTCCTGTTTTCGAATTCATCAAAAACAACAAAAAGGGTGAGTGAGAGAGAGACATATTTGTATTTTTTTTAAATGCATTCATTTTTCTCGATTTTTGTGTTCTATTTGATTTTTTTTAAATATAACCATGAATTCTGAACAAATGGCCGCTGTCAGCGATGAGATGATTGTTGAATACAGGGAGGCTCAAAAACTTCTTGAACAAAAATCCAGTCCAATGGAACGCGAAACTTGGATGAAATTTCTGCCATTAATTCCATTGACTCACTGCAAAAATTGGTAATAAAAAATTTGGGGCACTTGAAAACTTGTAGAAATTTCATTAAAAATTTAGGAGTGGGAGGTGAGGGGTTGGCTGCTATAAAAAATTTGAAAAGTAGAGTTAAATGGAAAGATTTGAAATCGACGTTCCGGGGACAAGTACGTACAGGGGTAATAATAAATTTGGCTCACAAAGACACGAATCAATTTTTCAAAGACGCCATCAGCCTTTTTAAACGCCAAATTGGCAACATGTTAAAAAAAATCCCCATATAGTGAATACTTGTTTTTGCGGGGAATTCGTCAAAATGGGCTTGGATGAAGAAAAACTTGAATTGAAATATATCAATACTAAAAACCATAGGGGTACAAATTTACAGGGGTGGTTCGAGGAATATGTTGTAGATAAATTGGGTATAACATTGGAATAATTTTGCGGGAAATATTAATCAATCGGGTTTGAGCAAATGAGGTTCATCTTTCATCGAACTTCCACAAGTCATTGCTAGAAAACAGGCTCGTATTAACGTCAGGAATACCGACAACTAATGTTTCGGAAGGGCGGTGGTTTCCGCCTTGTATCCTGTACCACATTGACATCATCCAGATAGGCAATCAAAATGCCCTCATTGGTCGACTGTACTGAATATGGAGGGGTTTGAATTTCTCATCACTCTTGGCCAAATATCCAAATTTGAAAAACATAATGGTATTTCGGTGAACGTTTATATTTTGGAGTTGGTTAAATCATCAGCGAATAACGATGACGACGATTGACATACATTTTTCACGACTGTACCGACAAAAATCGGCTCGACATGTCAATCTTATCATGATTCAAAATAAATACTCTGTGAATTTAAAGGATTACGAGGCACCTTCGGAAATTGACGACGACGAACAGACAAGCCTTAGATTCCATTATTGCTGGATTAAAGACCTTTCCCGATTGGTTAGGTCACAAATCAGTAACATAAAGCAAAACATTACATTTGTGACAGATGTTTAAATTATTTCCAAAGTCAAGAGAAATTAGACAGCCATACTCTTGACTGCTAAAAGGCAAATCACTACAAAATTTCATTCCCAAAATATGATCATGTCGAGTTCAAGGACTTTGTTCATAAAGAAATGCTTCCATTCGTCATATATGCCGATTTTGAGTCGATTTTGGAACCGTTCGCTGATGATGGAACCAAGTCCAAAACGCCGAAATACCAAAAACATATCGCTTATAGCGCAAGTTTCTATTTCAAATGGAATTACGATGATAGTCTTACATATTACGAGAGCCATCGAGGTTTGGATTCGATGGAGTGGTTCGCGGAACAGTTGAAATCCATCGCAAAGTTTGTCGAAAGAAAAATTAAAAAAATTGACCCCATGTCTTTCAATCCCATTCGTACGGATTCCACATGTCATATTTGCGAGATACTTTCCAAAAAGACCAAAAAATTGTTGCGGACCATAACCATTTCACGGGTGAATTCAAGGGTTGGGCACATCAAACCCCATGTAACCTCAATTATCAAAAAACCTTGTGGTTCCTATTTTTTCCATAATTTGACTGGGTACGACAGCCATTTCATTATTCGAGATATCACGGAACGAGGCAGGGTGAGTCTTCTCCAATAAACAAAGAAAAATACATATCTTCTACTCAACACGACGAACAGACATTACATTTCGTTTCATTGACTCATTTCGATTCATGGGCGCAAACCTGGACGAGTTGGTGAGAGTGGAAGATCTCTGTAATACAAAGCGCAAATTTCAAAATTTGGACGATAAACAATTTTTATTATTACGCGCAAAGGGGCATACGAGTTCGTGGATTTCATGGAGAAACTCAAGATGACAGCGTTGCCAGATGACAGATGCATTAATACCAATATGCTCGAAAGGTGTGGCAATCGTTCGATTTGCAACACTGGGTGACTACTCTGACTTGTATATGAAAACCGATATTTTACTGTTATGAAACGTTTTTGAAAATTTCCGGAAATTGGGCCACGCCACTTATGGTCTCGTTCCCGCTTGGCAATACACCATGCCTGGCTATTCATGGTCATGCATGCTAAAGTACACAAAGTGTAAGCTGGAGATTATCAAAGACATCGACATGCTTCTTTTCATTGAAAAGGGGATTCGGTGCGGTATAAGTCAGTGTTGTAACCGATTCTTGCAAGCCAATAATAAATATATGGGGAAGAAATATGACCCTCAACAACCCACCAAATATTTATTATACTTGGACGTAAATAATCTCTATGGGTAGGATATGAGGCAGTATTTACCCTCTGGAGCGTTTAAAAGGATCTAAAACTTTGATTCTTTGAACGTTCTGCAGGTGTCGGATACTTCTGATATCAGCTACATTCTCGAAGTCGATTTGGAATTCCCGAAGGAATACACAATGATCACAAAGATTTTCCACTTTGTGCGGAACATCCAACTCCTCCAGGTTCAAAATTACCTAAATTAATGACCACCCTGTACAACAAGGAAAATTACGTGTACATTATAGAAATTTGAAACCAGCTCTGGAAAACGGCCTTATTCTTAACAAAATTCACGGTTGCTGCAGGTCAAACAATAGGCATGGGTGCAGCCCTACATTGAATTAAATACAAAATTACACGCCCAAGCAACAACCACTTTCGCCAAAAATAATTATAAATTGGCCATAAACAGTATTTTCGGAAAGACTATGGAAAACACTAGGAAGCACAGAGTGGTGGAAATGGGAGGGTAGATATGGGGCGAAAATGGTAATCAGTTATCCGAAATTTCACAACCGAACCATTTTCGATGAAAACATTATGGCTATCGAAATGAATAAATCTGAACTGCTATTCAATAAACCCATCTATATCGGTATGGATATTTTGTTTAGATATTTCCAAAATTTGTGTTTACGATTTCCACTATAAATTCATAATGAAAAAATATAAGACCAATGGGTGTAAGCTGAAGTATACAGACTCGTTGATTTACGAAATTAAATGCGATGATGTCTATAGCGAATTAATTGCTGAAAACTTGGAAAAATTATATACGAGCGACTACCCATGCGAAAACTCGTACGATATTCCGCAGGTAAACAATAAAATTCTGGGTTTAATGAAAGATGAAGCGAACGGGTGCATCAGGACAGGTTTCGTCGGACTCCATTCAAAATAATACATTTATGAAAATCAGGGGAAAAATGCGTTAAAAAATCCAAAGGAGTCCGATATAATGGTGTAGAAACTAAAATTTTTTTCGAAGACCTTGTTGATTGTCTGAGGGAACAGAAGGAAAAAACAGCAAGTCAGCGATGCATCTGCTCGTATGCCAATAAGGTTTTCAGTATTGAGCAAAGCAAAATCGTCCATTTTGACGATAAACGTACCCTCATCCCCGGATTGGACGATACAATTTCCCTGGGGACATTATAGCATCATGAATGAATAGCCAACCTCCACCAACTTGTATTTAACAATGTTTTTTTCCAAATTTCCATTTATTGCGCGTGATAACCGAAATATGAATGCTTTTTTTCTCCATCGCTCTCTCTCACATAACTATTGTATTATATATCGAATGTTCACAATCAAAAAATATATATCAATAAAATAAGTGTATATCAACTTTAATTTTTTCATTTCTCACAGAAAAACTTCGAATGAAATGATAGCTCTGTGCCATCACTTCATTCGATGTTTTCCTGTGAAGACCAGTCTAGACAAGTTCAGACTTGTATGAACAAGTCAAAAACGTTGACGTCATCCAGTCTCAAACAAAGTTCAGGTCTAACCTCACTTTGTTGAAACATAACCTATAAAAATGATGACGTCATTCAGTCTCACTCGAACATCAGCGTTATTTGTGACATAACCTCACTATCAGAGGAAACATAACCTCAAAATTTAAATGAGGTGGGGATTCTAACCTTACTTTGAAACATAACCTCAAAGGTAAGGGGCGATGAATAAAACACACAGTTAATTTTCACATTATATATTCAATCATATAAGATACAATAACTTTTAAATAGTATTAGACCAAGAGCCCGTGTCACTTCAAAAACGTATCATAAGATTACGCACATTGGAATGGGAACTTGTGTTATCGATGTCGACAATGCTACAGACATGCCCGCCACACATTTTTTTTGACGATAAGTGATGGTAGTTGGGATTCTGAACTGTTATAAAAAAGGTAAAAAAGATTGAGGGTAGTAAAAAACAATAGTTTACAACAAAATGAAGCGACACTTGACGATTGCAGTCGTCTAAAACTTGAAGTTCATCTGCTGAAACGTTCAAAATATGTCCATACAACGGACCCGAAAAAATCTTAGAGTTTACTACTGACAATTGAAGGAATCTTACAATTTGTCTTTGAACAATATAAATTTCGTCCGCCGTCATTTTCCATTGGTCGCCAAATGGATTTATATCGTTTCCCCCACCACGCCAGACACGTCACAGCTTGTCGCCCCTAAACTATTGCGTCATCCTCTATCCAACTGTTGTATGTGCTATCGAAACCGAGCCATTTAACGTACATTTTCTTTACTCGTCTTTTCAATACTTTTTCCACGAGAAATATGTCTTGATTCGAGGTTTTCTGTAATTCTAGTTCGTAAAATGCCCCCTTAATGGGCGGACCGTATATATTTTCAAGCATATACGTATTTGGATAACCTATTTGAACATGAATAATTTTGAATAATTCCGTCGTCCAATTCGGCGTATAACCTTTTTGAAAATTATGCTTTGCCCGGGAACATTTTCCCGAACGATTCGCTCGAAAAATTCGACGTAGAATATGCTTTTCGTTCTGCTTGTTCACCTCATTCGGTGTACATTTGATTTTCGTATGTTTGGTGTCATTGTAGTTTTTCGTGATTTCCGGCAGTATGTCTATCCATTTGTATGTATCGTTCAAACTAAAGTATTTGTACAATTGGGACTTCAACGTTCTGATCAGCTATGGGGGCTTTCATCACCGTAAACGTATTGTAGTGATTGATTTCGCGTTCTTCCAACAAACTTTTGAAATTTGTCATTGAAAAATTCCGTATCTTGATCGGTTTGCATCGTTTCGTATGCTCCAATATATTATTGAAAGTTTTCGTTATTTTCTCGCCCGTTTTGGAATCCACAAAAAATTGGAAAAACAGTCGATGACGGCCATAATCATTTTAAAATCCTGATTTTGGGAAGCAAACGTTCTCATTTTGGCCAAGTCCATTTGCCACAGATCGCCAAGCCTTTGATTACCGTCTAGGATAATTTTTTCTAGCTGGTTTATGGAGTCCTGCAACGACTTGAGCTTTCGACATCATCAACGAGAATGTTAGATATCGTACGAATAGGAGCTTGGACAATTCCGTCATTCTACCCTCCAAAAGTCGCATTTGATCCGAATCTTGTTGATGTTTTTGCATCGCACTCATATCGGCAACCATTTTTTGATGGCGTCCGATGTTGCCGTGTCGTGTACAAATACGCGACTCGAAATGTCTTTATAGTGTTTACGAAGTGTTCTCTTCGTTTGTAAAATGACATCGTTCATGGATTTTAGTGACGTTTCAGCTGATGTGGCAACGTCGCGTTGCAGTTGAGATTTCAATTCAGACCCAGTTGCGTGCACATATTTTTTGGTTGCCGCATCACTATCAAACGGGGAATCTTTCAAATTACATATTTTGAAGGTATCCATGTCGATATCGCCTCCAGGGGTGTGTGGTAGAGATGGAGTTCGAGACAATATCGGTAGTTCCCTCTTACTCTTATCAGCATTGTGGACGTAAGTTTTATATATTTTTATTGCGCTGCTATCGAATACATATTATTATTACAGCTGGAACAAGGCCACAAGAACGGCTGGCACGAGGTGATCCCGGCATCAATCCATTGGACGTTGCTTGCAAAATCACGACATTGCTTATTCGCAGAGCCAATCGCTCGAAGATAGGCACAAGACTGATAAGTGCTCGAAGACAGGCTTGGGAGCGAGTCAAAGCCAAAGATTCGGGTTTTGGAGAACGTGCGAACTCTCTTCTCGTCACCGGAGCCATGAAAGCCAACAGAAATCTCGCTATGGGCATGCGCAGTAAAGTTTCCTTCAAACGACATGTTATCGAACAAATCGCCAAGTCCCTGAAACCGTCTCCCACATTGAAACGGGCCGCATCTAATGCCCTGAAAGCAGCTCGAGAGGCCATAAAAAAATTGAGCGGAAAACGGCGAGTCGAAATCCCCCGCATAATACCTTTCGAAGCAAAATCAGGTGGTGTCCTACACCTCTGATACCGATATTCGCTGGCCTTAGCGCTCTAGGTGCATTGAACGGCGGTACATCAGCCATTGCTAAAACGGTCGTAGATGCTAAGAATGCCCAAAAGAAATTGGAAGAGGATGAACGTCATCACAAGGCCATGGAATCCATAGGCAAGGGATTGTACGTGAGGAAGAATGCCAAAGGTGGCTACGGACTCTTCTTGAAAAAATAATAAAACTCCCAATAAAGCTACCCGATAGGACGGTGAACGACATTGATCTCGTGCGATATGCCAAACAATTGAAAATCCCGCACTTTCGAGGTGTGTTCATGCGTGCCACACTACCATCTAGCGGACCTCGAAAGAACGAATGTGCCATCGTCAACATGGACGTGTAACGAAACAGCGGCACTCATTGGGTAGCTTATAGAAAAACCAACACAAAGTATTTCGATTCGTTTGGGAATTTGAAACCGATCTGGAATTGGTCAGATATTTGGATGGCGGCGGCAAAGTCAAGATTATCTAAAACAACCGTCAATATTAGACTTATAATCAAATGAATTGCGGTAATCTCTGTTGGGAATTTCTACTAATGTCTACACAGTGTCGGTGGTGTCATTCATCATCATATCGCTGAGAGTAAACAGTCACAATCACGTGTTCTTATTTTTCCCGCGCACCCCTATTGAATTGAATGCGAAAAAAGAATATGAGTTGGCGTGTCGATCTTTTCACTCATGCAATACCACACCGTACATTGAAGAAGGGCGAAGAGTCCGCTATTTCGATAAAACCAACGTGTTGCGTACCATTGAATTTCCGCGGGGGTTTTACGAAATTGCCGATATCGAGGCGTTCATACAGAAAGAGATGGGACTACCTGTGGAAACAACGAGGCCGCCTTCTCTCTCAAACCCAATAATACATAATACGTTAAAATGCGAAATCTACAGTAAATACTTTGCCATTTCATTTGTGGGCACGGATAGCATAGGCGTTAATTGGGATTTTCTCCAAAGGTGCTTCAACCGGGAGGAATGCATGCTTCCGATCTACCTGTAAACATTATAAAGGTGTCAACAATACGTTTCGAATGCAGTATTTCTTCGGGAGATTTCGACGGTGACACGCCTTGCACACGATCTATGAATTCCCCATAGCTTCCGATCCCGGTTATGCGATAGACGAAAAACCTTCAAATTTACTCTATCTACCTATCATACCGCAACGTGAAATCCACAACATTACGGTGTTGGCACTCGATCAAGACGGTAGGCCTGTGGATTTTCAAGATGAAAAAAGGACTTCGGTTCTGGAACTCAGAGTCGCGAGAAACAAATGGAATTACTTATAGACAGCGGCAGTGGTAGTAATAAAAGGGGTAAGAGTAACGTCAGTATTGCAGAAACCTTCATGCGAGCGGGTGGTGCAGCAGCAGCTAAACCCCATTGAATAAATCCTTTCTCCGTTCTCTCGGTTTGAAATTGATTCAGAATGAGCTTCAAAATAAGAGGAGGCGACGATGATGATTCAGTCTCAGCGCCCATTTTCTATTTGTATTGGTCTCTAATGTAGGTGCTTTTCTTTTCGATTCTTGCACTTATAGCGATAGCGGCAGAGAAATTGAATCGGTTCGAGATCCGGGAATCGTGAGCCCCGTTCGAGCCCTATTAGGTTACGAACCTAAGGATTCTTAGCATTTGGCCATAGCCGGCTAGAATCATCCCAATTTGCCTTTTTTGAATGCAGATGACAACTCTTTCAGTCTTCTCGTACCGCTCAAGCATATTCTCAATGTTTTCAACGATTATCCGATGATTACGTGAGGACGACAAACCCTACGATTGGTCAGAGCCCGAAATGATAATGATTGCGTCATTATACGTGAGACAGGTAATAATGCTGTGGGAACGACTACGGTTCGAGTTGTGATCGATAGCTTCGAATTGAAAGTCCAACACATTTTCCCCAATGCGGAAATGAATGAAAAATGTACGAAGTTCATACGGACTGACAGACAGAAAATGGGAATTGAACGCTTTGTCGTCCATTACGCAAAATGCTCAACCTGAAATATGGTCGGTTAAGACGAGTACCAGTGTTGAGAGACCACGCTACGTCATCGTGTGTTTCCAAACTAATGTACAAGATAACGTTTCGGTCGATCCTATCACCTTCTAACATGTCAACATTCAAAATATCCGTTTGTCTTTGAACGGCGAATATTGGCCCAACGAACGTCTACACTTGAATTTTGACAATAATCACTATACCGAAGCGCATTTCAACTATACGGAATTTCTCGGGAGCTATACGAATTCCATGAAAAAATCCTTTCTTTTGGATTACCTCGAAAATAACAGAAAATAGAAAATTCATTTTCAAGTTATGTAGTAGTACATTCTTCCATAGCCGATAAAAACGAAATGAAAGAAACAAGTTTTTATTTATTCAACAATAAAACGTCATTAAGCAAAAACCAAAATAAACATTAATGTAAAACTAAATATTTTTGTGGCTTCTACCAAAGTTCCATTTAGTTCGATACATTTATTGTATCTCTTCCGAATATTTTTTACACTATTTCTTATTTGTTGAGGTGTAATTTCGGCACAAGCTTGACGTATTCTTTGCATGAGTTCAGCTCGATTCCTTGGTCTGTTTTGTATACTTTTTGTGTCACAATACCCTATAGAAAGAAGTCTAGTATTGTTAGATCAGGCGATCTAGGTGGCCAATCAATTAAGTCACTACCTCGTCCTATCCAATGATTTGGGAACTGGTCATTTAGCCATTGTTTAACAATCCTGGAATTGTGAACGGAACAGCCGTCGAGCTGAAAATGTAAATGTACTCGTTCCGCAAGTGGAATTTCTTCTATTTCGTCTGATAATTGGTTATTTAAAAATTTTAAAAAATGTTGCCCGTTCATGTTTCCATAAAAAAAATATGGACCTATTATTCTATCTTTCACTATACTACACCAAAGGTTAACTTTTTCGGAATATTGACTTTTACAATTTATGACCCAGTGCGGATTTTCAGTAGCCCAATACCGAGCCAGCATTTTTAGATGATACTACACCATTGGTGCTGAAAGAAGCTTCATCAGTAGGAGATTTAAGCCGGTTCTGGGTCTCCCCCCACCACTATGACGTCATGTGTGACCTTGAATGCTTGCAGGTGTGCAATGTGTGTGTGTTTGACCTTGAGATTTGCCTTTGAGATTTGTCATTGACTTTTGACATTGGGGTTCGACGACTTAGAGATTCGACCTTCAGTTTTGACCTTGAATTTGACCTTGAGATTCATAACTTAAGGTTTGACCTTGAGTTTTTATGTTGGGATTGTTTCGGCAACCTTGAGATTTGATCTTGAGTTTTTGTTTTTATTTGACCTTAACTAAAGTTGTGGCGTAGGCATACATATTCTGTGTGGTCATGACCTTCATGAATCCTTGCACTCTCCAAGCGAGGAAGGTGCTCATCCTGTGAGAGAACTAAGAGTGAACTGCGAGTATTGATGGGTGCGCTGGATGTCAAGAGAATCCCCTCAAAATCCATACAGATTGCGCATTGCATAGGGTGGGGATATTTCATTGAAATATTTCAGGAGAAGAGTATTTCGAATAAGTGTCTCCTCCAGTGAGCTATTGAAAACAAGTTGTTGAAATGTATTCGTGTGATTGTGGTAAAGATTTCACTCGTGGTAATCTACGTCGGCATCAACGGGAAACTTGCCAGGGAGGTCCTTCAGTGAAACGAGTTAAATTGAACAATGGCGATGACTCACCACCTGAACCACTCTATACATATAATTGTTGTAATGTGATTATCCCATATGGTCAAGTCAACTCTCACAATAGAACACTCGCACATAGGACGAATTCATGTGGTCACTTGGGTGGTGGTGTATGCCTCATTAAAAATGCATTCAAATGTCGCATTTCTAGCTACAGAGTATCTAGTGAGAATATGTATACTGAGTACACACCTTTTTTCAATGATATCAAGCATAAAGTACTCGAGCTATTGGAAAAAAACATCAAACTGCACAACTCCATCAAGGTCAACATGGAAGTGTTTGGAAGTTATATCATTCAAACCCAGGAATTGACAGACATCAAATCTCCCAATCGTATAGCAGATTTGAATGTATTATTCGAAGCGTTTCGTGAAATTACAATTGCCCAAAGTACGGAGTTTGAGGTTTGTAGAAATAATTGTTGCAAATTATGGAAGGTTTAATGAAAGTTATTTTTTCAGGATGGAGTAGTGAAAAAATTATGTTCCTTGAGGTGAACATAAACAAGTCACTTGGCGGATCATCCTACATGAAACTTCCCGAATTCATTGAGAGAAGAAAAGGTGTTATCAACGTAAAAAATTAAGACCAATGCTGCTTTGCATGGGCCGTGACATCTGCATTATTTCCCACAAATAAAAAGTGTCGGAGGTGTCATCATATTACATTATGAGACTGTCTTGAATGTAACAGGTATGGATTTTCCAGTAAAATACGGATATAAAATGTTTGAGATTTGAATGATATTTCAGTTAATGTTTATGGTTTGGAATCTAAGATTGAATAAGGATCAAATATAGGTGATTGGGTCCTTCGATCTCTCAGAGAAAACTCAGAGACATGTCAATTTATTGCTTATCACAGATGAGGTGGGAAATAGTCATTATTGTTGAGATTAAAGATCTTTCAAGATTGAGTGTCAAGTCAAATATCACTCAGGACACAAACATATTTTGTAATGGATGTTTATTGACTTTTCGAATGAGCGATTACTATTCGTCACCAGATGCATGTTGTAATCATGTATGCACAACATAACCGAATCTGATTTCAGAATCAATAATATGGGAAAATGGTTGCCGGTAATACATTAATGTTGTAAAAATTTGAAGACAAATGAATGTACCTTTTGTAGAATATGCAGATTTTTTAATCGATTCTGAAGCCTGTACAAACCACCGATCAACTCGGTACGATAGGAACCTTCAACACGAAGCTTACTCAGTTTTGCTTATCTGATGAAATGTTCCTTTGATGATAAATTAACAAAATTTTTTATATAGAGGTGCTGATGCGTCAAAAATTTCACAATGCGAATAGAAGAAGATTTAAGAAATATATATAATCATTTTATGTGAACCATAACTAAACAAACCCAGAAGAGAAGGAAATTTCATAATCCACCACTTGTGGTATATGTGAAAACCTTTACAGAAGGATGTTGAGTCAGAGACCACCGCCATCTACTTGGAGAAAAGCTATCAGCAGCGCACTCTGCCTGTAATTTGAATTTCAAAATGAAAATTTCTCCATTATATGAGTGGTTATGATTGCCATGTGGTTCAAAGAATTGTATGAGGAAAGGATAAGGTTGATGTTATTGCCCAAACTAAGGAAAATACATTTCGTTTACAAAACATCTCTACACACATAGTTATCAATGTAAAGAGGAGAAAATAAAGTTTTTTTTTTTGAAAATGAGATTTTTAGATAGCTTCAATTTCATTGGAAAAGTTGGGTGATCAAATTTAAGTGATAAGCAATGAGTAGAGTTGTTAAAATGTTTTCCCGATAAAGAAAAATTAAATTTAATGAGACGAAGGTGTTTTCCCATATAGTTTTGTGGACAACAATAAGTTGGATCATCTTAATTTACCGACAAAAAATCAGTTTTATGACAATTTGAATGAGGAAGAGAAAGATTATATGAGATCCGAACGTGTTTGGGAACTATTTGAGTGTAAGAGTCTTGGAGAATATTCGGGGGCGCACACGGGGCGCCACCCTCTAGTCCATCAAAAATAGATTTTTAATGTTATTTAATAATACAACAGCTATACATCAGAATGATGAAAGTTGAAGAACATCGGTGCGGTGTCATATGACAAGTTTTTATATTTTTTCCCAAATATTCAATATCACTTGGGAACAGAGAAAATAATGTTATAAAGTTAAGAATAAACAAAAAAATAATATCTAGTGAAATCACATACAGTCTTCACATAAGATATTCTTAAATTAATTATGGAAATAAGTCTATTTGAAACTTGAATGATCGACTACATTCTTACTCCTGATTACCCCCTCCACTCCTCTGAATCACAATAACTAGATTGAGACGTCGATCATTTCCTCAGTTCTGATCATCATGTCATTAGCCAATACATTTTTCTGGCATGTTTATGAGCGTAAGTCCAAGTTACCAAATAGTAGGTTTTATTATTATTTTCATTTATCAGTACTCGTTTCATAGTGGTCTACAGCTGTGTGGTGAGACTGACTCAACCAACACAATTCAAATGAAATGATTACATTGAATATTATATATATATATATATATATATATATATATATAATATATATATATATATATATATATAATATTTTTGAAATTCGACACAATAAAAAAAAACATTTTATTTTATTTTATTTCATTTTCTCTCTATTTATGCTACGGATATACAAAATCTATGGATTCATCCGAGTCAATTTCTTCATCCAATTGCAGATATATTGTTTCGTCCGAGTCATAGTTTGAATCTTCTGCAGGTATATTGACTTGAAGATCTTCTTCTTCAATGGGCACCAATCGCTCCAATTATCGTCCCATATGATGGTCGATTGCCGTCGTCTCCTTTCTCGAATTTCTCTCATCAACTCTTCTATAGTCATCGAAGATGAACTGACATATTGTCTTGGATAGTTGCACTAGCCGGAGGATTTGGTGTAACTTCCTGGGGTTGCGCTGGACCAGTAGTAGAGTCAGCTGCACATATAACTTTAGACATTTTGGATGTTAGTGAAGCAATGAATCAGATGCAATTCAATTTAAAGATATCGAATGAGTAGGAGAATACAGTTAGAAGTGGGGGAGTACCCTTTCCTAAACACGAGTGTAGATGGAAGGGAGAGTGTCGAAAATACATGTATAAAAGGTGACACACATGCCTACTACAACACATTAAAGTTTCAGTCATTGATTCTTACATTCAGTTTGAAAATATCATTAAAGTTATTGAAATGAATACCGCTGAAAGTTGCAATATTCTGTCAACTTTGTTGCATGATGGCGCTGACCAGTATGTGACAAATGATGCAGTTCCAGAGCTGCCAACGTGAACATTCTACCACTACATTGCCAGATGATTTACAACATTTTGATATGGATGAGTTTCTCATGATGGCAGACGTACCAACAAGTGGAGAATTGGAATCTAATATTGAATGTCTCAATTATTACCAACTGTTCTTCACCCCCCATCATCCATATCACTGAAAATAAAAAAGGGGAAGAGAAAGTGAAACGAGTGAACAATAGGAGGAGAAATACAGTCGACGTTGCCACCATGGTGGTTCCAAAGTCTACTTCTTCCAAGGCTAAAGGAAGGTCAAAGAAAAGCAATTCAAGGACATCATCATCTTGTACACCAGATTACCTGTCAAAGTCACTATTGAATTTTGTTGATCTTTCATCCTATGCCCCCCTGCAGAAATGTGCTGGAATGAAAAAGTTGGTGAAACGAGGCATTCTAGAAAAAAGGCCGTCCTTGTTCAGTGTGGCGAAAAGATCGAAGTTTGCATGAGGAAATGAAAACCATAAGCATACTTCAAGAGCGCATTACAACCATGAAGAGAGAATTGACAAAAGTTCAAAATCAATATGATTCTCTGGTAGCTAAAGTTGATGTGGAACGACAAAATAATGATGATTTACGCAAGAATGCAGAGAAGGAGTTGAAAGAATTCCACAACACCAATGAAGCTGTCATGATGACCTACAATAAGTGCATAAAAGACTTGAACAATGTATTTCATAGTGATAGTGAATAGCTCTAATTTTTCATATATGTATTGATTGTTTTAATAAATGAATTTGAATTGATCATTTTGAATGTGCAAATGTATTTGTGTGAGTTGTGTGTACATGCAGAACACTGCGAGCAATTAAAATAAAAAAATACTTTGAAGCATAAACTAGTTTATTATTTCAAAACATTACATCATATAGAAATATTACAAAATGGCATTCTTTGAGATCCATGAATTGTGTTCATTGGAAAAACCTAACCATTTGACAAAAACTTTTTGTCCTTTTCTCTTCAATATCTTCTCGACAAGGTACACGTCAGGATTTTGAGTTTTCTGCAATTCAGCTTCATAGAAGCAGCCTTAATGGGATTTTATCCATTCTTGAAAATGTATGTTGGTGGATATGTGCTGTTGACTTTGACACTTTGAATAATTTCGTGGTGAAGTTGGCTTCATAGCCCTTTTCGAATAAATTTTTATACTTGCTAATCGAACTATGTATTTGAATGGGATTCTTATCCTTTTCTCGTTTTCAACTTTGTAGTGGTTTTAACATCAATGGGTTTCATACCTATTGTACGATGTTTTTTATGGTTATATCTATGTGTTATGATTGGAAGGATTTCCAACCATTTATGATTTCCATTCATTGAAAACTCCTTATAGATCCAAGTTTTGATTGTTCGAATTACTCTTTCAGCCATAGTTGCTTTTGTAGTACTAAGAGTGAATAATGTTTAATATTTTTTCGTCCATCAATGATGAAACATTGCTATTGTAAATTCTTTTCCTTGATCGCTTTGCACATGTTTCGGAGAATATTTGGCATCTTCCAATACCATCTCCATGGCATCAGTTATATCTTCACCGGTTTTTGTTTTGACTGGTTTTGTCCACAAATATTTAGAGTAACACTCGATGACCACCAAAATGTATCGATAACCTTCATTAATTTTGGCATGAGGTTGAAATTCTGCCAGATCTATTTGCCACAAATCTCCTTTGTCTTTGACGACAGTTGATCTTCTCTGGAAGTTACGACGAGCTGGCTTATGTAACTCGTCCACAATATGACGTTTGATATTATTAGCCATTCTTCTTCTTCTTCTCTGGTGAAATTGCAATGATGAAGTGATTGTTCAATATAGTTGTATCAATATATAATACTTTCTTCACGTAGCTCCTCTATTATTGATATAATCTCATTTTTATGTCCTGTATTACCGGATGCTTTCGAAGCAATTAACAATCGCAAACGATCCACCAACTCTTTAGGTTCATTCCAGTATGCATAATTCTTCGGTTTTGATGTAAACACTTTCTGTGACTTTAATCTTTCATTCCTCACCGCTTTGATTTTTGAAGTGTATTGGAATTATTTCTCGATTTCAATGTGGCTTTATGCCTTTTTGATATTTCTTTGATTTTTTATATCTTATCCCATTTTTCACCTCATGCTGTTTGTACAATGCTTTCGTAAAATCCAACATTTCGATATGTGTTTCGAATTTTTGCATCACCAACTCCAGGCGGTTTCTTGAGGAATATCAAGTTATATAAATCTGAATTGCCAGGGTATTGACGTAATTGCATAGTACCATCCCAAAAGGAAATATTTCCATCATCAAAACGGACTTCTAGATTTCCCATTTTTAGTGTTTGTGTTAAAGGATCTCCCCTCACACCATAAGTCGCATCATATGCACTATTGCCATTTCTAATATTTTTCAAATGTTGTTTTAGTCTCAAACCATTGCTGGAAGATTCCAAATCTCGTGAACTCGTCATTGATGAAGTGGGTGTTTCGAATAGGGTAGTTGCAGCTATTTTTTTCCAATGGGAGTGCTGGTTCGAATGGATCGAGAAGATGTAGACGGTTTCACAATAGCAGCAGAAGAAAGATCATCAAGTGGTTTTGTGATATAGGATCATAAAGTTTTTCAAGGGCAATCTTTTCTTCCACTTTTAATGTAATTTGATTTTTGTCGAACAGTTTCGGTCGCTTGAACTAGTTGACGTTTCAAATCCATTTTAGTTTCTACACATTCATCTCGCAAGAGATTCATTATTTCGATGACGAGTTTATTGTAGTGACCTTGACGGAGTTCGATGGATGATTAAGTCTTTTCGAATTGAGATATCAAGGATATATGAAACTATCGAATCCTTTGCGATATCGTCCATCACATACTTTTCGATCTTTATCAATGACAAGGAATCCATACTGATCATCCCAACAATTCACGCAAATCATTTGAAATTCTTTAAATGTGACATCGGGCGAGACGTGACCAGAGACGATATGATGTAAGTTCATCTCGTCTTGCTTGAATATGACGATGAAGTTGGTATTGTCACGCACTAGCTGTTTGGGAACTCGTGAATAGGTCTGTGCAAGATAGAAGCAATCAACATCTTTATGGCGTCCCATACAAAGATATGTCGGATAATATCCTGCTTTACACAAATCACATCATCAAAAATGATAACTGAATTTGGTTTGGCGTCAGAGGGTTGCACAATGTCTGCATTATCACTAAATGTGAAAAAGCCCAATCCTTTCATTGACGCTAACACATTGCGCAAGTATTCATATTTCGGTTGATGTAACGACTTTGAATAGAGATAAACGTTTGCAAATCGCAATCCTTGTGGATGTGTCAGTAGAGATATCATGGCATTTGTCTTTCCGCAATTTGACGGACCGATGATTAGCGAGCGAACAGATGATGGAAGTAGTGGGCCATGTCTCAATGAGTTCGCCCCATTTAATCCGAGTCCCGATTTTCTCATCCAAATTATCTACTGCAAACTCTTCTTTTTGCTTGACAATGCGCATTGTTTGACGGTTCGATACTTATTAATGGGAGATGCGTGAGATACGTCCCATTTAAATGTCTACCACCACACGGAGCAGACGTAAAAGCAGCAGATCGAATAATAAAAAAAAAGGTCGAGGATTTTTGAATTCGTTAATTACTAAGCTACCATTTGAATTGCATTTATCTGGAGGATATCAATATTGTGGACCCGGAACTAAATTACAAAAACGATTGGCACGCAACGATCCAGGCATCAATAAATTGAATAGGGCCTGTAAAACACACGACATTCAATATTCGCAGAATCTCGACGATATTGAAGCTAGACATAAAGCAGACAAACAACTTGAATACAGATAGGGATAGGGACGCAAGCATTCGTGAGAGAGCAGCAACATAATGAAGGCAAAAAGGTGTTTCGGTATGGGTTGTGATGTAGACAATGTCAAACGAAGGAGAAAAATAAATCATCGAAGAAAAATGGGCGAAATAAAATTAGAAAAGTAGCATTCGGAGCAGGAATTGTACGAAAAGTTCGGGATGAATTACATAAAACTGGAGGTGATCAATTCGTGACAAACAACAGAAAAATGGCCACAACAATGGCATTGAAAGCAGCACGTAAATATTTAAAAGCAGCAGGCGGGAAGAAAAAAATTCGCACACCTCGTATAATACCTATTCCGAAAGTTGGTGGAATTTTACCATTGATGCCAATTTTTGCCGGATTGTCTACATTGGGTAGTTTGGCTGGTGCTGCGGCAGGTATAAGCAGAGCTATAAATTCGGCAAGTGCGAGCAAAAATGATCTGAAAGAGGTAAAACACCATAACAGAAAGATGGAGGCGATAGTTTTCGGAAAAAAGGGTAGTGGTATATTCTTGAAACCATATCGCAAAGGCCCCGGTATCTACCTCAAACCATATACATCAAAAAACTAATTGATGCCCTACCTCTTAAACCTCTCACAGATATCGATCTGACACATTATGCCAAACAATTGAAAATTCCACATTTTCGTGGTGTGTTCATGTGTGATAATTTGCCCACCTCAGGACCACGTAATCATGAAACAGCCATCATCAATTTGGATGGAATCAGTGGTCGAGGAACACATTGGGTGGCATACAGGAAAATTGGAAGAGTTGCAACATATTTCGACAGTTTTGGAGATTTACCCCCACCAGTGGAGTTGGTCCATTACTTCCGAAAAGGTACACATGCAGTCCAAAAAATTATGTATAATTATGAACGTGAGCACAAATACAATACAGTTGTGTGTGGACACTTATGCTTGAAGTTTTTCTCTCTTCCAATCACCTGAAGAAACTAAAATGGATTTCACGCCAGAAATGGATTGAGAGGGCTATTAAGAGAATCGGGCATTCCGTCATCGCATATTCAAGATTACGCAGCTTGAAAAAAATTAGTAAAGGTCAACTTGCAATATGCCCAAAGATGTCATGATTTCTTGTGCAGCTAATGAAATTTCATCGGTTTGGGAAATACTTCAAGAGGATATTGATATTTTAAAATATAAATATTGCTATGAACATCATATGAACAATGCAAGTGTTGGAACATCAAATTCCAGTGATGTGAATGATGGACCCATACCTCGAAAACTATTTTGCTGTTATTGCACCATCGATGATTGTAATATTGGTGCCAATAACAATCAAATTGAATTGGGAACAAATGCCGCCGAGGAAAGAAGAAAATTATATCACATGTGTTGTAAAAACAATAAAATGATTTGTTATCATATGAATGCAATCAGTCATGTCACGAAAGTTCGAGCTACAAGCCAATAACAATCAAATTAAATGGGTAGAATAGCCGTTATGGATTGGGGCTTATGGATTTTATGGATGCAACACAATCCACAACATCACGGAAACAAACAACTTGATCACTTTTTTCATTCCCGCAAATAAAGCCCTTACAGTCAGTACCATACATGATATAAAAATACCATGTGGTGCATATGAGATAGAAGAAATAAATGCTGTTATCCAACAAGAACTTGAATTGCAAGTATTTCATGGCGCGAAACATGATGACACCACACTGGATGAATTGTTCAGCCTTCGAGCAAACAATAATGCATTCAAATGTATGATGCAATCAAAGTATGTGGTGGACCTGAGACATAAAAACTCAATAGCATCCCTGTTGGGATTCAAGAAAAAAGAATTCAGCGCAAATCGCATGCATGAATCTACATCTCCTGTGAATATTGTACCCGTGAAACTCATTCGATTGGATTGCAACATCATTTCAGGATCATACATGAATGATGTTGATGTTGAGCCGGGCTATAATATAACAAAAGAACCAAACAACATTATTTATATGCCCATCAGCCCGGAAGGACGTCAGTTCATCGACAACATTACTCTGCGCATATTGGATCATCGAAATAATCTCATTGATTTCGGTAGTGTGGAAGAAATAGTTGTCATATTGGAATTAAAGAAATTGCAATAACGAATGAATGGGTTTTTGCTACAACAAACGACAAAACAGTGAATACGAAATATTTTCACCAAACGAAGGTCGTCGTCCATCAAATATTGTCAAAAAGAAAAGCTTTGCCAGGAAGAAGGTCATTCCACAAGTGTTTGCCGAACGGCAAAGACATACATTGTCAGCGAGAAATATTAATTTTCTGAAATCTATTGGACTCCGAATTCGAAGGCGGCAATAAAATGGTACTCGAAGCAAACAGTGACAAGTTGAATATTTTCAATGAACCAGTGGTCGATCATTCCCTCATAAGTCTACACGAGCATACCCATAAGCCGTATGGATCACCATTGTTTAAGAATTCAGATGAAATCCGAATTGCAATCAAGATGTAATACTCGACATTGCTGACAGTTTCATTTGCATTGAGGGAAAATTCAAACCAAATGAAGTGAACAAAGTATGCTATCTTTCCAACAATGCTTTGGCATTTCTCTTCGATGAGATCCGCTATGAAATGGGTGGTGAGAAAGTTGCCGTTGTTCGAAAACCAGGCATAACATCCACAATGAAGAATATGGTATCATTTGGTCAATCACACTCTCACATGCTTTTGACAACTGGATGGGAACTTTCCGATACAAAACAACACATCATTGTTGGACCCAGTCATTTATTTAGTGGAAAACTTCCTCTCAAATATTTGATGGGTTTTGCCGAGGATTATAAGAAGAGCATTCTGAATTCAAAACAAGAACTGATTTTGATTATAGCTCGCTCATTCAAGAATTCATATATTGGAGAAGTTGATGCCACTTTGGAAATTACAAAGATTAATGGAAAATAAAACATGTTGTGCCCGATGACAAGCAGAAGCTCAGATTATTCAGTAGAATAAATAAGAGTGGCTGAATTCAAAAATCAAGTTGCCTTATCGTATGTGGGATCTTTATGAATTACCCTCATTGCGTAGCACATCTTCAGACATATAGGTAATGAAAACAACCAACACTTTGGAAACACCTCGCTTCATAATTATTGGTTTTCAAAGTACCAACGCCTCCGAAAACACTGGATGTGACAAATTTCATAAATGCAGGCATAAATAACATCCGAGTGTATTTGAACTCCGAAGTCTAACCATATGAGCGTTGGAACCTGGACTTTGATAAAAAAAACTTATTCTCTTCAGCTTACTATGCATATGAGGACTTTCAACGTAGTTATTATGACAAAGATATGAGTGAACCTCTTATGGACTTTGAGGCATTTCAACAGAATCCCCTGTTCATCATTGATTGTTCACATCAACCGAATGCTACAAAATCATCTACAGTGGATATCAAGCTGGAGTTCGAAACAAGAAAAACTAAATTTCCAGGCAACACCAAAGTCTATGCACTCATTATACACGACACCTTCTTGACTTAGAATGCATTGGATGGCTCTGTTCGTAATTCACTTTGAAATGTTCAATATTTAATTTTTGTGCTATATCTGAATATTTTTAAGTATATCAATAATGTTTATGTGTAATGGAAAAATAAATAAACAATATTTTGTGAATATAAGTTTTATTTCATATCAAATATCTATATGATCATATTCATCATCATGTTCATCATATAGTTAATATTTCTCGATGCAGGAATGGTAAAAGAGTGTGGAGAAATCCTTCCAGATCCAATTTGATCATTTCTTCACAGAACTGTGGTATGATGATGGCACTTTGACTGAATTCCTCACAAAGTACTGCACCCTTGTCGTACTTCTCGGATAAATGTGCACATCTTTGGATTTCATCTTCATCGAAGCAAACATTCAAATCATAGACTGTAGCATGGAGGGCATCTTCAGCCAAAGCATTCAAATAGGAACGAAGTCTCTCGATGGATGTATTGATGTCGACGGCTTCCACCCAATGTTGGGAGGCATAGTGCATCCACATGTTCGAGAATTGGAAACTGAAACAAAAAAAGAATTGTTAATATATTCCATTGATATTCAAATAATTTTACTTACATGAGAAAAATGTGATGCTCCAAATATATTATTTCTACACTGAATGTTATTTTTAACTGGAGAAATATCTATATTCAAAATAAAATCACTATATCCTAACTATTAACATATAAACAATATTATCATTCAATACAATTTGTTTTATTTCTAAAATAGGATGTTCTTCTTATATTATTTAAAATTATTCTTTATTACATAAAATTATTTTCGTGCCTTTCTGCTCACACTGAAGGAACTTTATTTTTACAATTTTATTTATTTATTATAATTCTATTGCGAATTGTTTCATTTTTAAAATGGTATTTTCTCTTTCTATATTATCTATAAGTGATTTTAATATGATATCTATATACAAGTCTTCTGATGCTCTTTTGCTCATACTGAAAAAAAAAAATCTTTACAATTTTATTTATTATTATCTATGGTATATTAATATGTTACAACCCACGCACAGGTTCATCCTTCTGTGAATTCTATATTTATTTATCGTTAACTAAAATTATTGAATATTTAAATTGAATGGTAAATAAATATTATTATTATCATTATTATTATTATGAAGTTGAATTCTACTAGAGGTCGAGTTCTTAAACCCCCCGATACTTGTGGACTCTGACCCAAATATGTTATTGTATATTTGAAATCTGAAGCATTTATGCAACTGACACTGTCCGCATTGAATTCATCTGAAATACTTTTTGACAGCCATGATTTGAATAAAGTATTATTATCATCACGTAATGTCATTAGAATAGATCTACCAAAACGCGTGTTACAAATCGTCATACAAATTATGTTGAAAGCTTTACCGATGGGTTATGATGATATTGCTCTTTGTTCAAAAACTCCCACCCTCTGTTCCATTATTGAAGAATTGATTCTCTTCAAATCCACAACTTTTGGAAGAAAAGACATAGTAAGACTGTATGAAAAAATATAGATTATTTCCACTGATAAAAAATACACTCACTGAATTGATACACCACTTCTCGTACTCTGTATTCACTCTAATGATATTATCTAACATCTGATTTCTCAACAAGACTTCACACATTTTATAAGAGACATCCCCACCCCATTTTTAGTAGATGGGAGTGTGAAGGTCATTGCGCACTTGACCATCAACACACTCATCAATACTCGCAGTTCACTCTTAGCTCTCTCACAGGATGAACGCCCTCCTCGCTTGGAGAGTGCAAGGATTCATGAAGGTCATGACCACACAGAATATGTATGCCTACACCACAACTTTAGTTAAGGTCAAATAAAAACAAAAACTCAAGATCAAATCTCAAGGTTGCCAAAACAATCCCAACATCAAAACTCAAGGTCAAATCTCAAGGTCAAACCCTAATGTTATGAATCGCAAGGTCATGTTCAAGGTAAAAACTGAAGGTCGAATCTCTAAGTCGTCGAAACCCAATGTCAAAACTCAATGACAAATCTCAAAGGCAAATCTCAAGATCAAACACACACACATTGCACACCTGCAAGCATTCAAGGTCACACGTGACGTTATAGTGGTGGTGGGAGACCCAGAACCGGCCTAAATCTCCTACTTTCATCACTAAACATTATGTGGTTCAAAAAATTTCTTTTATTCAGGTACTCGCCTTGTACTCACAAACAAAATTCCATACGTTTCACTTCATCACCTTCCTTTAAAGTGTGAAGAAATTTAGGTTCAAATGCTTTCATTTTGTTTCGTTTCAGACATCGCCGAATATTCACTATCGGTAAGTTTAAATCCAAACTGGCGACTCGTAAGCTTCTGTTTGGGTGGTTTGTAAAATAATCTATAACGGCATGATCATTTAAATTTCTTCTTCGGTGATTATTTTTTAAAATATGTTTGGTTACTGCACCAGTTTTTTTAAATGTTTTGTTAATTTTGCTAACGGTGCTTCTGTCAATGGGAAGTCGATTCGGTTGTATGTGATTAAATATCCTAGCTACTCCTCTTTCACTATGATAATTGTCCCCAGAAATTCTTACAACTTCAATTCTTTCTTCTAATGATAATTGCAGAGCCATTATTAAATGCACGTAACTAACAACTATTATTTTATTTATGATTAGCTGTCAAAATCACAGCCTACAATTGATTTAGTTCAATACCTATACCTAATGTATTAGTTCAGCTTTCTTCAAATTATTGATACCTTCTCGAAAAGCTTATTTTAGTGGAGTTTTGCAGAATTTAAAGGGAACAATTTTTGCCCTGCTTTCTGTTTTACTATTGAATAAATAATTTTGATACTTTAAAACTTGTTTCTGTTCATTTCGTTTTTATCGGCTATGGAAGAATCTATTTTAAAGGGGTCACACACACTGTACAATGCCCTCCAATAGTTTTTTTTTAAATGGATCTTTTTTATTACTATTGCAAAAATTAAGGAAATTTATCATAATTGGGGTAATTTTTGCTAAATCTTTTTAACTTAACACGCTGAACTTTATACATACCTAGCTGAACTTGATAAGGTAGGTATTTGAGGGGTGAGCACAATGTGTTGGTGAGTGCGGTTGCCAAATGCACAGGCAGCAATGTGTTAAATAGGTATTCCAAGGGTGAGAGCTATTTTATATATATATATATATATATATATATATATATATATATACAGAGTGGCCACTTTTTTAATGGGATTGTATTGGTAACTTTTAAACCATAAGAGTTAGAAGGTCGGTCAAATGGAGAAAAAAATGCATTCATAGAAGCATTGTCAAGCAGTTCGAACAAATCGAGATTATCAGGGCCGGTTATTGAGATATCATAAAAAAGTAAATCTCATTTTGATTTTTTTTTTTTTCCCCTTTATTTCGAATATTATCAAAAAATGTCACGGGAGTTTTTTATTCGACAGTAAATTATCCTCATTTTGACATAATCAGATTTTGTATCCAACGTTTCGTACGCTCTGGGCCACCCTCAACCTCATTTTTTTCAATACGGACCTGCATATTTTATGACACTTTTCGAAATAACTTTTAACGCTGAATTCAACGATATATCATACAATGTCATTCAAAGTTGATTTTCAGGTGATTTTGACCCTTATCTAAATTTCTTTGGGTCGGATCTGTATTAAATTGAGGTACCTTTAGTTTAATTAACAACATGCAATACATTTCGATGAGAAAATCAACTCACTCATCTTCAAGTGAATGGAACGTAACAGAATCAAAGCAAGAAACAAGTAATAATTATTTACAAATTTCAAGAGGTGAAAAACCTAATTCATAATAATTAAACGAAACTATCATTTAATGAAAGAAAAATCATATGATTTATTCGAAAGTAAATGATGAACATTAATGAAGTAATTTTCGAAATGTCCACCATTTTGTAAAATGCACTTTGCGGTTCTGGAACCCATACTTCTTATACATTTGCTTATTTCGTCTCCTTGAATACCTTCCAATACATTCTCAATCTTCTCGCGAGGAATCATTATTGTTGGATTTGTCATTTGTTCCGTTGAAACAAATTACAGAATCGAACTTTATTTTGAGATCATTACGATATAATTTTTGCAAGGCTTGGTATTCAAATTTAAAATCATTGTATTCGCGTCTCTTGACTATTTTATTAACAGCAGTTTTTGATAAATTGCATTCACTGGCCACAGTTCTCGATTTTTTTTCTGGGTTCAATTGAATTTGGGTCAGAACATTGATATCGTTGATACACTTGTTTTTTCTTACATACACACAACTCTAGGTTTATTGAATGTATTATTTTCAAGTAGTAGGCCGTGGATAAAAAATAACATAACAAGAAATGTTCATGTTCATATTATTTGTCACTTCGTTTATTATTGTGTCACAAGAACTTGTCATTAAATACTTTTCTGAGTAATTTCAATTTAACTTATTCGATATGGTAAGATACACAAATGAAGAGAAGGGAGATATGTACGAAGTGTACATGAAACTAGATAGAAATTCGTTCAAAGCACAACAAAGGTATGGTGAATTATATCCTGAAAGAACAACACCAAATATTAAAATGTTTCGACGTTTATCTACAACGTTACTTGCACATAATTCATTCATCAAACTTAGAGGTCCTTATGTACGACGAAACGAGCCTATCAATGACATCAATGTTCTGGCCCAAATTCGAATGAATCCAGGAATAGGATCGAGAACTATGGCCAGTGAATGCAATTTATCAAAAAGTGCTGTTAATAAATACTCAAGAGACACGGATACCATGACTATGAATACCAAGCCGTGCAAAAACTATATCGCAATGATCCTGAGAGAAGGTTGCAATTCTGTAATTGGTTTCAACGGAAGGTGCGGAATAACAACAATTTTGCGCACAATATCATTTGGGGAGACGAAACGACATTCACAAATTCTGGCATGTTCAATCGAAGGAACAAACATTTTTATGCCACAAAAAATCCTCACTTGATTCATGAAGCATCAATATCGTTTTTCTTTGAACATATGGTGCGGTTTGTTGAATAATAAATTACTGGGACCCTATTTTATTGACGGCAACCTAACCGGAGCAAAATTAGTAGAAATTATAGAAGAAATGTTAGATGATCTTCCTATATGGTATCGGCGTAATAGTCCATGGTTCCAACAAGACGGATGTGGTCCAGACAACTCAAGAATAGTCACAGACTATCTAAATCGAACTTTTCCCGATTCATGGATTGGAACAAGAGGTCCAGTAGCATGGCCTGCCAGATCTCCGGATTTGAATCCGCTGGATTTTTATTTGTGGGGATATCTCAAAAATAAAATTTATGATACTACGAACCCGACAATAGAAATTCTTCGCGAGAAGATTGAGAATGTATTGGAAGGTATTCAAGGAGACGAAATAAGCAAATGTATAAGAAGTATGGGTTCCAGAACCACAAAGTGCATTTTACAAAATGGTGGACATTTCGAACACTTACTTCATTAATGTTCATCATTTACTTTCGAATAATTTGATTTTTCTTTCATTAAATGATAGTTTCGTTTAATTATTATGAATTAGGTTTTTCACCTCTTGAAATTTGTAAATAATTATTACTTGTTTCTTGCTTTGATTCTGTTACGTTCCATTCAGTTGAAGATGAGTAAGTTGATTTTCTTATCGAAATGTATTGTATGTTGTTAATTAAACTGAAGGTACCTAAATGTAATACAGATCCGACCCAAAGAAATTTGGATAAGGGTCAAAATCACCTGAAAATCAACTTTGAATGACATTGTATGATATATCGTTGAATTTAGTGTTAAAAGTTATTTCGAAAAGTGTCATAAAATATGCAGGTCCGTATTGAAAAAAATGAGGTTGAGGGTGGCCCAGAGCGTACGAAACGTTGGATACAAAATCTGATTATGTCAAAATGAGGATAATTTACTGTCGAATAAAAAAGTCCTGTGACATTTTTTGATAATATTCGAAATAAAGTGGGAAAAAAAGAAAAATCAAAATGACAGAATTTACTTTTCCTATGATATCTCAATAACCGGCCCTGATAATCTCGATTTGTTCAAACTGCTTGACAATGCTTCTATTAATGCAACTTTTTCTCCATTTGACCGACCTTCTAACTCTTATGGATTTGATATAAAAAATTGTAAAAATTTTGATAATATTC